>JAQSVV010000242.1:0-600000 GCA_036375495.1 Agrotis segetum | reverse complement strand
TGGTCCACATTCTAGTTGACTCCTTCTCGTAGAGAAGAGACTAATGTTTATCTAGTGACCCAGCAGTGGGAATATTAAAGTCTGTTTACGTTTAAAACAAAGAATCAAAGACGATCTCCGTCTCAGAAAAGACAAGGTAATAAAAATATTTATACTGTGGAAAAAGATACCAGGATTAGTATCCTTTACCACAGTATACTCAGAAACTTTAATGGATAGTCAGGAAACGATTGATCAAGAAATTGAGAAGATCCAATATCCCAAGTTGTCACCAACAAACGACTCAATGAAGGATATTTTATTTTTATTGGTTTAAGGTTGAAGCGGTGCTTACAGCCCCGTATTTAGAAGTTGCCTGACAGTGCGGCTATGGGCTATCAGCGACGTGGGTGTCATACTGCCACAATCTCAGGGCTGACAACAATGAGGAATGATCTGGAGTTTCTGGAGCAAAGTATTGGGCAATAGTTGAACTAATTACTTGAGATACACTCAGTATCGACAATAGGGTTGTGTGAGACCGAGTGCAGTTAAAGAAACTCCCACTGGCACATAAATTGCCAGTTATGGCGCTGGCTATATAAGTTTTCGTTGATGAGTCAGCTGAAGGTCTAGGCAAGTGACGCTTTCAAAATATTTCGTTTTATTATCTGCAAAGTCAAGCATATAATTATGTTTAGCATCTAGATTAATATAAGACAGTAGTAGAATAATAAACGTTTAAAAAATATAAGCTTCCGAGAATCTTGTTAATAGAAAAAGAAGAAAGAAAAAACGTTTATTGGCACATGCCACAAGTACACACAGTATTAAGGAAAGACAAACCAAAAATAACTTAAACCTAAACAATATTATGAAGCCAAACATGTAGGGTATATTTACACTGTGTGCCTCACGGCTGCGCCAAATAGGCCCATTACAATATTAAAATAGGCCCATACAATACAGAATATTTTTCAGTTTTCTATGGTGCCCAGAAAATATTTTTCAAAATATCTAAACGATAATAATAACCCGAGTCCTTCTAGCCTAGTTTGATCCTGTCTCTTCTCTAATTTAATTTCAGTATTTTAATCACTTTTTTTAAGCAACGAGCACTGAGCAGATTGAGCAGCCCTAGCAGCTATCTCGAGGAAACGGCTTGCGGTGACGCAATCGACTCTTGCGCCGATGTTATAATAGCGATCACTTTTGTACCATGCCAATTAACACCAGACCCAAATGGTTTGGAAGACAAAATGATATTGAGAGATATGGTTTTAGGACTTTGATCCGAGATCAATGAGTGTCGGGTTTATCTCGAAAGATATGTCAGTTCACGGAAGAGTATGAAGAGTAGTAAGTCGACATGGTTGAAATTGCTGACACCCTCTTGCCCCACTTTTTCTTCTTCTTTTATTCACGAATTTCTCCTGTAACGTGGTTTAAACTTACCTAAGCAAACAAATGTGGCTTTGAAAGAAAACTACCTACTCTGACATAATTATACTGGGTGTAAGGGACAGTCCTCCACAAAATTTTAGAGCTTGCTCAGTATACAAAACTGAACAATAATCCACGATTTTTTTTTTCAGGAAAAGAAAAAAAAAACCGTCTCTGCATACAAACTGTCCAATCAATTTTATAATTTTGTATGATGAGGCCGATTTTTTTTTTCATTTCAGAATGTTAGTGGAGGGCCGCTGCACCGTGTATTATATTTAAAACGTTGCATTGCACATAACGACAAACAAAGACAGTTTTCCCGACTGCCGATCTGTTGCCTGTTTTATAACTTATAGGGAGTAAGGTTTACTCAAATATTGAGTTACTTTCGTACGGGCCCGTACTTTCATTGCCAGACTAAGAGACCTCAGTTTTGAGAGATCTCACGTTGCCTTCAGATATTTCTCCACATCTTTCTCGTACATTAACATTCAGATAAGTTCACTTGTTCAGGCTTATAGGATTATTGAGACGATTCTGTATTTTATTATCATTTGAAGTTTCTGGATCTTTATTAAACGCACTTACTATAAGATGATACTTATTTATTACTTTCATAATTGGTGGGAATTCTTTGAATCTACCCTGTGAGGTGGGAATTTGTAATCGGATTAAAATAATGTACAGAAAGTCGACTACTTATTTCTTCACGCCATAGAATTATCTTCCATACGGTTATCACCCTATGTATTATTTGAGCTTACTTCAAATTATTAAGACGATTGAGCCTTTTTATTAACTGGCAATAGTTACATGGGATATCATAGATATTTTGTATACATCTTACAATATACAGTGTGTTCCTGGTAGTATGGATCAAATCGAACAGGGGAATAGTTCATTTCTAATATCAAGCTCAAAACAGCTCATACAGCAGCATAAGCTCATAAAAAGTGTTATTTTTTATGTTTCAAATGTTAGGGATATTTTTCATTTTCAGATTGGCAACGAATGCCTTAAGATTGAAATGAAATGAAATGCTCTAACTTTAAAATAAATGAGAAAATCTGGATGATTAATAACTCTAAAGAATCTCTTGCGGAAAATCTTATAAGTACAAGGTAACCTTTCGTTAGAGTTATTTGGAAAAGTTACACTTACGCTCAAAGTATATCAGACGTAATACGATAAAAAAAAACCTCTGACATTTGATCCGTACATCCGGATATACAGTATGTCATATAGTAGTATAGATAGTTATAGAGAAGTGAAAATAAGTTTACGAAGAACTATAAACAACTTCAATCTGAACCTAGAATTCTATCATAATCTTTATTTAGAACCCGTTACTTAAAATATGCCGTTTTTCAAGTTGTCTTTATAAGTAAAGTTGCAGCATGAATAAAATGAACATTTTCGTCTGAGTCAGGCACTGAACTTCGTCCCACGCGTCTCACTACCCTAAATATCACTATCGCGCCGTATTTATGAAGTAAGTAGTGCTACATAGTTGCTTATCTTAGGGTAATGCGATGCAAATGTTGTTTTCTTGTGATAACGGAGTGATTTCATAAATATCTTATTAGAAGGGATTTTAATATCAAGCTGAGGCTTTTCTTTTTTTTTAACGTGGTAAAATCATCAAATGAGTCCTCCCACCCCGTGCAGGGCGGGAGGGACTGTCAGACTAGTACTGATTAAAATCCACGGTGTCCTTCGGTAGCCTGTTATGTTCCGGGGTCACGGTAAGGAAATAATCCCGCGACCCCGGATCAAGCTGAAGCTAAGCTAAAATTGAAATAGTTAATAGTTTCCTGAGGAAGTATTGTTTACGAGTATCTTTGTGAAAAAACTATGATTTATGCAGAGGCGTAGCTGAAGTACCGCAATCCGTATCAGCCGTATCAAATAAACCTTTCAATTAAGTACATCGATTAGGCTAAATTTTCAAAAAGTCTGTTATGTTGTCATAGGATAAAAAAAATGTTCTTACTATTGTTAAAAAGTCTAATTATTTTCTTTTTATTTCTTTTTTGGGATAAAATGTGCAGTGTTTCGGTTACAAAAATATACATTCTTTATCGCATATTATAGCATACTTGTTTGTGTACATGTTTTATGTTGCACTCACGATATAGGTAACAGATCGCCCAGCCATTGCGCCTACCGTCAAATCTCATCTCATCCCATCTCAAAGAACGCAAAGGCAACAGCGCGGAGGTAACAGGGCGGATTTTTTATCAGGAAGAGGTTGAAAGACTCTTCCGCTGTCATGTTATTTTTAGTATCAAAGGAACTGACTCTTTTTTATTAAAAAAAAAAAAAAAAAAACCACTGCTACAATAAAACAAAGTGCAAAATAACTTTTGTTATGGGAGTCGGGTATTTGATTTATGTAATTTATTTTCATTGAATTTTGCCATCGACTTCCGGTACAAATACCTAGTGAATTATGAGCAGAAACGAGAATAAATCACCAAGTGAAATACACATGACTCAACACAGTCTAGGCAACTAAACTTTCAGTTAACCACCGAGACATCTCCCATAAATCTACATAAAAACTTACTCTCACCACATCACCACGACAAAGAATCAGCATCAGATAAAACATTGTTTGCAAAAATTTCTCTAACATTCTTTGGACATCCTGATGACTGCACAGTTTCTCCTGAACAGCCGGTTTCTTTGACCTTGATGTGGGATCAGTATGCACGTGTGAGGATCTGGAGACGTTTCCCCTTGATTGGTATGCTGTGAGGCGCTCAAGGCCAGTGGCGACGTGACCTGGCTACTGATGACCACTGTCTCTTGGATAAATGTGTTTTGGTAATAAGTGGGTGCTTGGTCACAGATTACTTGGTGCTTAAAGTTTTGATTTTATGTGGTTTACTCTCTTCGAATATGATAGGTAGGGATTGCGATCTCGTTCTCGCGACACTTCGGCATTTTTCAGCGAGAATGATCTTGGATGAAAAAAGGGTGAGATTTCGCGAGTTTCATAAAAAGCTCGAGTGCATAAAAACGTCTTAGAAAATAAACGTGTAGCTAACAATAGATACTTTTTTTTTTAGCGTGGTAAAATCATCAAATGAGTCCTCCAACCCCGGGCAGGGCAGGAGGGACTGTCAGACTTCTACTGACTAAAATCCACGGTGTCCTTCAATAGCCCCTTCTGTTCCGGGGTCACGGTAAGGAAATAATCCCGCGACCAACAATAGATACTTACAATTTTATTATGTTTTCCTATTAATATTGTGAGTATTTGCAAAAAACACATTAAACTGTCTGTATCTTGCGAAATTTGCATTCCCTAAAGATAGGATTCCTTTTAGGAGACCTTTTTCAAATCAGGTTCTAGGGTCAGCTAGGAAAATTAAATGAAAAATGGAACAGAACCGATCGTCACCGACTTCAATCTGACGACCTGCAAATCTCGTTCACCTCTGTTCCATCATCTTTAAGTCCATAAACGGTGACTTTACTACTAATTGAATTCTTTTTCTATTGCCACACAAAATAACAGATATTTATACAAATGATCTCAACCAGATACAGCAGGAATGCAAAGGCGTAAGTTGACCTTTGAAAATGGCGAGAATGTTCCTAAGTACTAGGCACTGGATCAATTACCTTTAGCCGGAACACAGCGGCGCGGGCGTCTGAAGAAGTAGGGAACTTCATATAATCACGGTAATTGTTGGCAGGTTGGTAGGCAGAGGTAGCGGTCGACTGATTGTTTATCTATCAATACTGTGATTTACTTACAGTTATGGAAATTAACGGAGGTTTGCATTCTTTTAGCGGAATCTTAACCGCAGTGTCGGTCCAGTTGATTGAGGGCTTGGAAAGGGCTAGTATCAGGCTGTACCTGGAAGCTTCAGGTTTATTGTAGTTTGATTTAGTTTGAAGTGTCTTCATCATGACACGAAAATAAAGAATTGGACAAAAAACATATTCGTTTTTCAAGATATTTCGGTTGATACGAGCTGAGTATGACATAATAAACCAGATCACTTTTATTGACACAAACACCTGGTGACAGTTTTTGACAAAACTTTTGAACACTATCTATTCACTACATACTATGAATTTACTTCGGGGTTCGCTTCGATCATAGTCAACATCACCTGGCTATGTATACCCCGACCGGTCTACATAGTAGAAAGTTCTGGAAACCTCCTTGGGTTTATACACCGTCTCAAAATAGAATGTTCCAGAGTCTTTCGAAATTTCTAGTACTATCAGGCCTGGCTCACTCCGCAGTGTGGGTATAAAACTGCAAGCATTGGCGGCGACCACTTCGGAGTGGACATTTAGTCGGTTGCCGCGTGCCGCCCACTACGCACGCGCTTACTTATATATATAATATTTAAGTTTGGTGTTTGGTTGAATTTACGCATGAGTTTAAAAAAAAAATATATGATGAAGAAAAAAAAAATACTGCATAACGTTTGGTTGTTTAAATAATGACAGTGATAGGAGCCTCACGTTTCACACACTACCGCGTGATTTCGAAAGGTAAGAAAAAAAGTGAATATTTATCTATGTACATATTTAATAATGATCAAAAAACTATCTACCTGCTTGTGGCGTGCTTATTAATGTCATTCAAGTACCGGCTAGTAATCATGATCAGTTAAGCATGATTAGGTAGGTTACAAATTTGGCCTACAAGACGACCAAGATAAATAAAATAGACGATTATCAAACCTGACATCACTCTCACTCACCTAAGCTGAATACGTAGGTAGGTCGAATTATGATCGGTAGAAAGTAGGAAGATGTTTACGTTATTGTTTAGACACGTTCAAACTCAGAAAATGGCTACACTACGCATTCAAGGTCAGCGATCGTAATTCTCTTCGCGACTTTTTTACCTACTTACCTACAAAGACACGCAACACGGGGCCTGTGACAATGAAATGAATGAAATGAAAATGATAAGGACTAGTTACCTATTTTGCCGTAAACAATAACAATCGATCTTTAAAGTTATGACTACAGCTTGGCCAGAACGGATTGAAACGGAACTAATCTTTTTGTTTCTGACGTTTTAAAATTTTTGATATTTGATGTAAACAAAGACCGCAGGTTTGTTAGATTTATTATTGTGCCACAAAACTAACTTATTAAGAGAAAAAAAAAAAAAAAAAAAATTCATTACAGCTTGGCCAGAACGGGTTGAAACGGAACTAATATTTTTATTTCTGACAGCGTTTTAAAATCTTTGATATTTGATGTAAACAAAGACCGCAGGTTTGTTAGATTTATTATTGTGCCATAAAAGTAACGCAATAAGTGAAAAAATAAATAAAATAAAATCATTCAAAGTGCTGGTAGTGCGAAGACAGTGGCGACTTCCGGTTTTCTAAATTCTTATGTCAAGCTGTAAATGTGCTGGTAGCGCGAAGACAGTGGCGACTTCCGGTATTCTACAGTTTTATGTCAAACTGTAAATAAAATTATAGACCAAGAGCCATGGTCAAAAAAGAACATCGAACTACATATGGTGTAAAAATGTTCGATATACAATTATACATATTTCAGTGGGCGAACGAGCCCATAAAACTAAAGAACTTTCTTATTTAGGACGTATTATGAATAAAAAAATGTGTTTTCACACTTCTCACACAAAACCACTTTGTTGTTTTTTGGTTTAACCTTTCAAATATTTTTTCAACATTAGATCATAAAAAATGGATACCTACCTAAAAGTTAGCCATTTATAACATGGTAAGCGGGGTGCGCTCTGAACGTTTCAAGCCATCGTTTGGTGCGGGCATGCGGGCAGCGAGTAAAGGGCAACTCGCTGCCCGACCAGGGACCATGCCCGGGTCGACGGCGCGTTGTGTCCCACGCGCGCCTTAAAGAGCGTCAGCATAATGACGGGGCCCCCCTCTCAGAGGGCCAAAGCCTGCCGGGGTTGCGGGATTATTTCCTCACCGTGACCCCGGTACATAAAGGGCTACTGAAGGACACCGTGGATTTTAGTCAGTACAAGTCTGACAGTCCCTCCCGCCCTGCCCGGGGTGGGAGGACTCATTTGATGATTTTACCACGTTAAAAAAAAAAAAAAAAGCCATCGTTTGGTGACCACGCAGAGCGGATAACTCTAATGAGACTATAATTTAATATGAAAATTTAACGTATCGATTTTTTAGAAAAAATTTGGACGGTGGTAAAAAAGTCTTCCTGTATATTATATAAGATGTATTTATAAGTATATTTTATAATTACCGATTTGAAAAAATCTTTTTGTGTTGGAAAGAGTATAACGTCCAGAAAGAAGAAATCAGTACAGCACTTTTTGAAAAATCAACAAATACCTAAAAATTTATCAACACTGTCTAATTTTGTTCAAATCCGACCGGGCGTTTTGGAGGAGTAAGAAGTAAATACATGAAAAAATGTACACGTACACTTGGTTTTTATATAATGATAGTACTCATACAACATTGTTAATTAATAGTTTGATTCGAGTTCCTAGTATTAGTGTACCTAATACTTTGTTTCAATAAAATACGTTATTTTTTTTATAAGTAAAATAAAACCGGATCAGTATTATGTATGCTTTTATTTCATATTTTTTACACCAGCCCGCTGAAATATGCATGGAAGTAGCAGTACTGGTAAGAGTGTCTGTTGCGCATGTAATTGAAAAAATAACTTTTCATCTGAGACTATCAAAATTCAGAAAGTCAAAACAGTGAGTTGTAGTGTAGAGCTGTCAAATTTACTAATAACATTACAATAGAATTGACGATCTAATACAACTTTACCTACATCCTACATTTCTTTCCTGTAAACTCTAGTATGAATTAATTTCTACGACCAAATCGGGTCACTGCTCCTGTACTATTAAACATAAGAGCGTTGACGGCGTGGAGCGGGGGCGGCGCGCGGCGCGGTTTGTGGCGCGCGGCGGAGGCACCGCACGACTTGGGTGGCGAATGTCACGGATGAGGTAATAAAGTCCAACATTTCAAATATTTTTAAATATTGTTCTTATGATGTTAATATGGTTAAAAATATAAAAATAATACGTAGAAAAGATAATAATTATTATAAACCCGACTTGCGACCTGACTGCGTCATAATAACGAATTAAAATTTTATTTTTAAATTTTGAAATAGGTATAAACGTGTTTTAGTCATTGGATACATAAACTGGGCTGCCGTTGTAAGGCGACTAAAAAGTCACGGTGTATATATTATTCCTCACGTAAGGTGCCGTAGGTACCTACTGTTAACATTCTGTGTTACCAATCGATATGAATATGAAGTAATCGATGACGAAACAGAAAAAGATATAGGCTGATGATAAAAACAAAATTCCTTGAGGGACTTAAGGAGGTAATGAGGAGTGATATATATTTATGTTAATACTAGCTGTTGCCAGCGGCTTCACCCGCTACTACTCGAAAGTTATCCCACGGGAACATAAAATCGGGATAAAAACTATCCTATGTGTTAATCCAGATTATAAACTATGTGTGTACCAAATTTTAGCCAAATCCGTTCAGTGGTTTTTGCGTGAAAGAGTAACAAACATCCATACATCCATACTTACAAACTTTCGCCTTTATAATAGTAGTAGGATTAATTAACATAAATATATATGTAATTAAACAATGCATAAAATACGTATTCCTACCTAACTGTGCCCAAACTCGCGAGTCGCAACCCTATTGAGCTTGACCGACAGTAACCTTTTAATGTCGTTGGCGTCAGATAAACTAAAATGAACTCTCGCGCGTCACTATTCAGTTCATTTTTGCTTGCGCACGGGAAGTTTAGGCTATTATAAAAGTAGGTGGGTGATGTGGGTGCAAGTAAAAATGGACTCTATTCTTTCGTGCATAGATTTTAGATTTGTTTGTTTTCTTTTTGGGAGTTATCCTTCTGTGCCTTTAGGTACTATTATATATTCTGTGGTACTATGTAGAAATCTCGAGATCTTTGTGGAAACTTCCAGGATGTAATCTTCAGCTTGTAGAATGGTCTCGTAAAAAGTCTGACGTTACAATATCTTACAGGCTCTTGCAGTCTTTTCAAGGCCATTACTCCTCTCTGTTTGCTTTCCAACGCTGCGCTGTGTGTTCCAGTATTTGATTGCCACTCCATCTCTCTCCATCTTTAGTTCCTAGTTATTTAGCTTGACTGTTCTTAGTAAATTCATATCCTCCTTCATTACAAGTTTTGCTACATCATTTTAATCTTAATCTATATTTGATTGAAGTTAAACTAGGCCTAAGTCTACATCCAACATTGATCGATTGGCACCCACGTCGCTTGATCTCCGGACCCTAACAAAGAGTCTGCTGGATCTGGACTTATCATGTCATCTTCGTCGCTAAGATCGGGATCTCCGCGTCAACCATAACCTAGGGTTCCCTTCATGTGATCGTGCCGGCCACTTTCCCTCCGATCGACAGCTCGCAGATAACATCGACCATCTTCATTGATAACTGGATGCAGCATAGAGTGAGAAGGGCAGATGCAGCGATAGGTAGAATATGAAAAGTTGGTATTTTTTGGGGGTATCTGAATGTGCGGAATATTTTTTACAGCCAATTTCTTTTTTTGTTACCCATAGAAATACTTATTATGTTTTTTAGCAAACTGAAGATATTGGCAGAGTAGCCGACATCGGTTTTGCTTGCCATAATAATTATACCAAAAATAGAATAGAAAATCATTAAGAAATTCAGATCAATGTAGCTTGTATAGTGGAGAGTTTTTATTATTAAGAGTCGTCGGGTGGGGGGTAAAAATTGTAAATGATTTTTTATTGCAATTTGAGTCAGAGGTCTAACTGGGGTTGCCATCTCCTGCTAGATCTAGCGTGTGTAGCCGTACTTCGAAACATAAATCACACAATTCACAATTCAGTTCATTCGCAAATAGGAAATGAAACCGAAATTCTGAAGATCACTGACTCCGACGGCGATGCGGTCATTTGGGTCATCAACCTAGACGAGGAGTCTACGACCTAAAATGTAATCAGTAATATTTCAGGCATAACTTTGGCTTACCGAATTAATATTAAACCTTAGCGAGACGTCTATGCAATTTATTAAATTCCCGTTAATTAATCTTGCGACTGCGATTTTCCATTACTTTTTTGTGTCTAAAAGAAATTAAAATGTCCAGTACTACATTCGGGATCTGTATGGAATTTAATGAAATTTTTTGTAGAAGTCAGTTCTACAGTAGCAGCTTTTAATCTTTGCGCATGTAACCGCGACCGCTTTCCACGGTGCGCGCGCCTGCCGACATAACGGCGCGAGAGCCGAAGACGCGCGCACGTACCCGACTTGCGCCCGCGCATACGCCGCGAGTGAAACACGCGTGTGAACATATACTTACGATAAAAGTGACTGTGCCTGTGAATCAACAAACGAATGATCAATCTTTGAGGTGCTGTTACCCACTGTGTCCATAGTGCTGTCGAACATCACCTCAGGGTAAGTACCCACAATTTCGCGTGCCATTTTCCAATGTTTCGGTCTCTTTGAAGCTGCAGGAATTGTTCTGCGGAATGTTATTAAGTATTGTTGACTTTCTAATTGTGTTTAAATATGTTGATTTATTATACATTTTGTGAATTATTCACATCGCATTATCATAGCCTTGTTTTGTTGTGTTTTCTATTTTTGCTTCTTGATTATATTGTTACAGTGGCTTTGATAACTTAATTAATATACTTTCTTATTATAAGATAGGATTTTTATTAGCTGCAGTATATTCTGTATCAGTTTTATAATATTCTGGTTGTTTGTTGATCAATACGCATGAATCTAGCGCATTAATTTTATCTGACTACCCGCATTTGGCACTGCAAGGTCGACTTTTAATAGGTAAAAGTTGTTTTATATATAATTTAATTTTACAACATATTTGGCAATCCATTTATCATTTCAGACGACATCATAATAATAATTATTTAATTTAATAATAATTATGATGTTGGTTATATTATTTACTAGCTGTTGCCAGCGGCTTCACCCGCTACAACTCGAAAATTATCCCACGGGAACATAAAATCGGGATAAAAGCTATCCTATGTGTTAATCCAGGTTATAAACTATCTGTGTACCAAATTTTAGCAAAATCCGTTCAGTGGTTTTTGCGTGAAAGAGTAACAAACATCCATACATCCATACTTACAAACTTTCGCCTTTATAATAGTAGTAGGATTAATTTGACAAACGTAACTTTTGCTCATAATTTGCTTATCGTTTGCAAAAACAATTCAAAAAAAGAATGCAACAACTTCTTTAGAATGTTGTATTCTTTTTAGGGTTCCGTAGTCAACAAGGAACCCTTATAGTTTCGCCATGTCCGTCCGTCCGTCCGTCCGTCCGTCCGTCTGTCCGCAGTTTAGCTCAGAGACGGACAGTACTAGAGAGCTGTAATTTGGTGTAAATATACGGATTTGTTGTGCCAAAAAAGTGGTAAAATAAAATCTTGTAAAATATTTTTTTTAGGGTACCTCCAGTACTTACACGTAAATTGAGGATTTTTTTTTTCTCGCGTACCCCATAGTGTGGGGTATCATTAAATAGGTCTTTAAAAAATAGTGATAGTTTCCATTAACAATTTTTTGATAAAAAAATTCGTTTGTGAAATATTAAGCTTTAAAGTGCTAAATTTTGCTCGATTCGAGTGTCCCCCCCCTCTACCAGCTAAACGGTTATGTTTGGGGGTGTGAAAAAATTCACAATAGTAGTATATATAACGAAGTTTAAAAGAAAATTATCATGACTAAGTAGGCTTTACAACTTTACGAGTAATAGTCGACCAACTTATGAAATGTATTTATATCCATGTTTTCTTAAACAAAATGTATCGGAGACAACTGCAAATGTAAGTTTGTCAACTTTATTTTTACAGCTTTAATAGGTATGTTTTTAGGGGATAGGTAGGTTTTTATCGTCAACTATTTTTGACTAAATTCAAAAAAAGGAGGAGGTTCTAAATTCGTTGTAATCTTTTTTCTTATGTATTTTCCCCGATTTCTCAAAGACTCCTGGACCGATTTTGAAAATTCTTCTTTTTAAAATTAAATTCAGCGAATCAGTTTAGTTAGTTCGCATAAGTATTTTGATGGGTAACTACGGAACCCTACACTGTGCGTGGCCCGACACGCACTTGGCCGGTTTTTTTTAAATTTAATTCAAGTAAATTCTAAGTTCGAATCAATCTTTATGGCTAGATAAACTCATTCTTCTCAATTTAAAAAATCAGACATTCTTACTAACGCAGTTCCTTTTACCAAAAAAGCAAACGCCTTCCCACACAATCCTTGACCATAAATATCTAATATCTTTAAACGAGCAATTCTTGTATATTTATATATAATCAGGATCTCGGAAACGGCTCCAAGGATTTTCATGAAAGTTACAGATTAGGGGTTTTTCGGCTCAAGGAATCGATTTATCAAGGTTCGAGAAAAGCTCGGTTCCCAAGATATAGACATTTTAAAAACCGAGCAAAGCTCGGTCAACCAGATATTTGTTTTAAATCAAGAATATAAATATACTAGATTTAGCCAACGGCTCGGTCTGCGTTTTAGTCGAAAATTATACCAAGGAAACGTACAACAGGATGTGAGGAAGCATATGTGTTATTCCAAGCTATAATCTAATCTATGCGTGGGCCAAGTTTCATCCAGATCCGTTCAGCCGCTTTGGCGTGATTGAGTTGCAAACATCTGCCCATGTATCCAAACATCATTATAATATTTCGATGAATTTGGGACCGTCTTAGATTCCTAAACCAAGCCTCTAACACCTCATTCAACATTGCTAACATGTGTGGGTGTGGAAATCTGTCACACGACAATATTGTCTGCGCCGGCGCAGTGAGATCGACGCGCGCACCTGTGCACATACGGAATGTAGGCTAATGTCTCATGCGATGCCTAATTTACTTTACTATATCATTCACACTTATTTCTGTGTTTGTTAGAAATTATGTTTCTATTAGTTTGTGTCGATTTTCTCGTCGACTGACTTAAAATACATAATACGAAATATTTCCTTTTCAGTTTATATTTTTTTCCAAAATGTAACCGAAAACCGTTCACATATTTACTAGGAAACCATACGTCTTTACATTAATATTCTACCTCATATAATGTCGATTTTATTCGTTAGACACTTATAGAAAGAATTTGGTCCAACTCCAAAGCGCTAGAAAATTGATATTTTCTAAACAAATATATAAATTATATATTGTAAAAGTATTCTTCTCTTCGCAGCCCAAACAACTAGAATAAAATAATGTACTTTACTGTGTTAATTACATTCAATATTAAAATTACCAAAACATAATTAACGTTAACCTTGATACGTGAACACAACATTAACTTTGAAATTATGTTCTGATTAATTTGTATAAAACCTTTACTGACATCAAAACCTCCATAATTATGGTTCTTTATAAGTAAAACTAAAATTCCATTGCTGGGTTTGTAGGTGAATAAATTAATTTTCCGAAATCGGCGTTTTTTTCTGCCAAGATGAGCGATTTTCCGGGTCAATAATTATAACCTCCTGGAGGTCGTTGTCAGCACTTGAAAAACCTTCGTAAACTCTGGTGGAATTTACCGGTAACTGAAGCAGTCTTTAGTTTATAGTATATATTTTTATTGTTTTTTATTTATAAGATTTTTTATGTGTTTTGTAGGTACTTACTAGGTATTTTTTTAATTACAATATTTTTTATCTATAAACGAAAAAATGCATTTTCTATAGTATGTCACTGTGTATTTAAAATATTATACATAATGTATGTTTCCGCAAGAATCATGACGCAATAGAAAAGGAAAAAGTTTGTCTTCGCATCTCAACAACAACATATAAATATGTCATAACGTAGGAAATACATAAAACAATGACAATAATTACCACAGTGCAACAATAAACTTTTAGGACTTCCGAGTTGATCATATATTGAAGATATTAGAAAGAAAATCAATAAGAAAACGATTGTCTTAGCTTACTGTGAATTTTAATTGCACGCATTTTATTCGAAAATTCGCAGTGTGTGGTTGGCCTAAGTTAAAGTTACTAATATTCTTTTTTTAGACGGCAAAGAAAATTAGAAGATTATCTTGAGATTGTCAATATAATAGATGATCAAATGTTATATGTTCAAACCCCAAAAATAATCCAAGTTAATAAATTGCTGCTGTTCGGTTTAGCTTCTGCATTTACGTGCAATATTTTTCCACAATTTCTTCCGGTTAATAAAAGCAGATTAATTTACAAAAGGGGATATTTTTTTTTATTATTAGGTATTTAAATAGCGCAATTCGCTTTTCAATTATCACTTATAAACATAACAGCTTACAGCTCAAATTCTATTATCACACTACTAATCCCCTTGACAATCCCACCGTGGTATTACCAAAGTACTAACTTCAAAAGAAGTAGACTTGTATCGCTTTCCACGCTCCATATGAGCTGAAACATTCGCAATTACATACAATTAGTACATAGAGGCGGTATGTTACACTGTAGACCTAACTCGGTAATAGTGGCTAAGATATCTTAATTAGAGAAAGCTTAGTTAATTGATTTAGGATTATCTTGCTGGTACTTCCGTGGGATTTGAAGATGGGACTATTGAGAACTTAAATTACGATGATCTTTGAAGATGGTGCTAACTGTGCTTCAATAATGTAGGGTTATTTTGTAGAATATTTACTTATTTATTGTTTTAAGCTAACTTTTGTCCGCAACTTCGTACATGTGGAATTTAGTAGGTACTCAAAATTGATAAAATAAAACGAATTGAGAACCTCCCCCTTTTTTTGAAGTCGGTTAAAAAACTACCAGCCAGGTATTAGTTTTTCGTCGGTACCTATCTTTAACATTTAATATATATTTTTTCTTATGACATAATAATTATTTTCATAAAAGTAAGCCTACGGAATTTTTTAAAACTATTTGAACTGCATATATACGTAGCTTTTTTTAAATTATACATACAGTTTTCATTACAGTTTGAACGCATTCGAAGAAGATTTTGATACCTCTTCGGCATAATCTAAACCGTAACACAACAGTAGTGTAGAATAACGTTAACTTCTTAAAATTCTATTAATTTAAGTAAATAGTTAGAGGTCTTCGCTAGCAGTATCAGTAAATAGTAAGACGACAGCCTCATTGGTCTAGTTATCGACATTATTAGGTTTGTTTCTCTCGTTCATCATCATCATCAATATCAGCCGAAAGAAATTTTCTGCTGAACATAGGCCTCCCCTATAGACTTCCAATAGGACTAGTTTGAAGCGGCTTGCATCCAGCTTGATCATTATGGTCCACCTCGTGGGAGGACGTCACACGTTGCGCTTGCCGGTGCGTAGTCTCCATTCCGGAACGTTACTGCCCCATCGTCCATCAGTTCTGCGTGCTATGTGGCTTGCCCACTGCCACTTCAACTTGCTAATTCGTTGCGCTATATCGGCAACTTTGTTTCGTCTACGAATCTCTTCATTTCTGAGTCGATTACGTAGACTTCGACTATCTACTAAACTATACTCTTGAGTAATCTTGAGCTTACCAAAGAAGGCCTATAGTAAGTAGGTACCTAATTGTTTGTCTATTGTCAATTTGCGCGGTGCAGTGTCATGGAATCTTTTTCTTATGTTCAGACACAAAATCCTCTTATACATATATTAAATCGTATTTATGTCGATCTCCAGTTTAAAGTCGCTTACTAAGGTTGATCTGTGGATGGGTGATAAATCTATTCCTTCCTTGCTTTGCAAAGCATATAAGAAAACAAAAACGTATAGTTTTCACATTAACTTCCAAAATATACCGTGTGTAATCAATTTGTTGAAAACAGGTTATACTAGCTTTAAAGTTTTAATTGTTGTAAGTAAATAAACAATGTGAAGGCAGTTGGTCGCTGTGGTAATAGTTAGAGCAAACTGTTCGGAAGTGTTGTTGTATGGATGTATGACTTGTATGGCTGGTTGTATGTGCTAAGTGGTCGGTTTAGAGGGTAGTAGCTTACGGTTTCCTAGCTGTACTTTTGTTATAAGTAGTTTTATCTAACATGCCAGGAATATGAGTAAGTAAATATGGGTTTGGATGTGTATTTATTTTGAAGTCATTATAGGCTTCGTTAGAAGAGCTAAGGAGTCATAATTAGTGTGCCCTATTGGAGATACGTTTACATATACATAACAACGTTTAATTTGACTGGATTTCGACGTTTGATCTCATACAAATAGTTCGTGTGATTGTTATTACATACATGATTCCATGTTCCAAAGATTTCGTCACGTTATACATGTTTAATGTTTTGGCATATTTCGTGATTCACGTAGTAAATAATAATATTATGTGGATATGATGATTTCAACTTAAATTAATGCTACGAAATATTTAAATTTAAATAACTAAATGTTACAACTAACTCTTTGTTTACAATAGATAACCGACTAAACAATCATGTTTTTATATTAGTTAAGTAGTTTTATTGTAATTATCTATTCTAGTCCTACAAGAAGGTTTTCTGAATAGAAAGTTTGTGTAGATGTATGATGATGAATGGATGTTTGTATCTCTTTCACGTAAAAACTGTTGAGTGGATTTGGATTAAATTTGGTGCAGATATAGTTGATAACCTGGATGAAAACATGTGATAGTTACTGTTCTTATCCCAATTTTCCCAACTGTCCACTTTTAGAGGGGAAAACTTCTAGCAACACCTGGTCATAGATAAATTCAAGTTTTTGCTAAACAACACTGTAGCCCTGCGGATATCTTCGAGCTAAACCTGATATTTTGTCGCAACACTCAATATTTGTCGCAAGCACAACGGCCTACTACGGCCGGGTTACCAGTCTTACACATTTATTTACACAACAGTGCAGAAAAAACGTAACACTCAAAGGTATGTAGGATAGCCAATGAGTATGCACACACTTCGGCTTATAATTATTTAGACCTATCAGTAACATGCTAAAACGAAAAGTCTATCGCTAGACATCTACCTAACTACCTTACTCTGGAATTTATTTGATGTTATTATGAATTCATTTTATTTATTGAATTTAATGATGTAAGTGACCATACGAAAGACCAAGGATTTTGGGTGAATTTGCCAAAATGCAAACGTATGTACAGTTTTTTGATTATCAGAATTTGTTCCTTATTAGTGTCACTGTCGAATAACATGGTGATATGGTGTAATAAAACAGGATGTATTTTTTCCAAAATCGACGGATTCGATTTCTGGCCACGAATATAGACTTTTCAAAAATCAAAGGTAGCAGCTTCCGTTCATATTTTCGGATTTAGCCATCGATGCCTAGTTGAAATATTCACCCTGTGTAGCCCACTATCTTGAACTAGTTGTACCCCGTGGTTTTACCTCCGCTGCTCGCCCCTATAAGTCACAGCCAAAAATTTTTTTAAATTTGAACCAGTAGTTTTTGAGATTTACGCGTACAACCAAACAAAATCTTTATAATGTGAAGTATACATAATTCTATAAGCCTAAATAGTATGTCATAGTGATAGTTGAAGCCCACGTTTCACATATTTCCGGTGTCTTACAATTGCATTATTTACCTCGATAGCTAGCCAACCATCGTCCAATCTCATAAATTGTCCGTTTTCAACATTCCAGTGCTTCTTCCGTTGCAACACTTATACAGAATCAATTTGTTTCTTTCTTTCAACAACAACTATGATGTTTATTACTACTTGATTTACACTCTGTTTTATTTTAAGAGTGGTTCTCTCCTTCAGAGTTTCCAAGAAATAACTCTTTCAATTTCACCCAGGTCATCATATCAATCATGGTAGTGTTTAAAGGATGTATTTCAAAAAAATCAGTTACATCTTCATCATCTGCCTGCCTTTTCCTTTCTATGTTGGAGTCGCCTTCCAGTCGAACCGGATGCAGCTAAATATCAGCATTTTACATGGAGCGACTGCGTATCTGACATCCACAACCCAGTTACTGGGAAATATTGTGATACCCCTTTGTAAGACTGGTTGTCAGCCTTTCGACATTCAGTAACGACTAACATTAACGTCTATCAAAGATCTACATAAGTGATATTACAACACAATTTTTTATCGATTTTATTATAAAACGCGGTACCTGGCTTTTCTTCTACGAATACTAGATTATAATATTTATGTTATGAAAATGAATTCGTTACAAGAGATGGAAGTTAAAACTTTAATAAAATAACTACAGGGATAAGAAACACAAATCCTATACTTCCAATATTATTTATTAATAATTATCTTATCTCAATTACCTCTTAAATTGCTTTTATGGACCATAACAACCGCAACTTACTAAAAACAAGATATCTAGTTGCAATAGTCAATATTTGTCGCAATGGCAACGGTTCGGCATGAAAGTGTGGAAATGACTGCAGTACGCTGTATGTTAGTAGTTCCTAGTTAGTTTATGTATTATGTTGTTTACGAAACAGTAGATAAATGGCCTGTATTGATACATTGACTGGGTGCTCGGACTAATGATTGACACACGACTGGAGCCGGCAGTATTTAATCGATTGATGCTGAGAGTAGGTCGAGTTGGATTCATTTTCTTGTAGAGAAAACCTAGATTCTACCAGATTAAAATAGAATTCATTTTAATTGAAAAATGGAGTGATTAAAATTAAATGTTAGTTTGTCAATCCTATTGCTAGCATAGTTTATAGAGAATTACGAAAAGTGTTTTTAAGTTTCAGAATCAAACCATTTATTTGAAGTACCTAAGTCAATTACAAGGCACTTTTGGATTGTCTAAAATACTTAATTTTTTTAGGCGATAACTTTATCAAATGAATCTTTTTGTGTGGAGTGGAAGGAACTGTCATAATCATACTGACTAAAATCCATCGTGTTCCTTTAACACCCGTTTACGTTCCAGGATCACGATTTTCCGTTTGTCGACAGTTCCGCGATCTTGGCAGTAGCTAGCTCCTTTAGTGACGTTGTAATACTTTTCTTACCGAGGAAATTTAGTTTAGCATTTAGCTGCTTATTTGACTAAGTTGTAATTCAGAATGTTATGGTCAAGTTACCTGAAAACCCTTTTGAACCCGAGGAGCATGTCAAAGCTCTTATTGAAACAAAGTAGTGGCATTGTTGACAACTACTACAAGTGAATGTTATAACAATGCCTCGCTTCCAGGGTTGCCAACTCAATGCCACGATTGGGTGCTAAGTAACATCTCAAATAGTGCTAGATTGCTAGAAAATTTCAAAAATAGTGCTAAATTTATGAATTTAATAAAAAAGAACTTAAAGGTAACAATATGTTTTAATTATCGAATTATTGTTACATTAAAATCTAAAATCATTAAAAGAAAATGTGACCTTTTTACAAATTAAAAAAACATACAAATTGGAAATACTAAATTAAAATACGATAAATGAAAAACAATAATGAACGAAAAACAAGCAAGTTTAGACAAAGAAGGATGTTCGCCTCGTCTGCCATACACGCCTTTATTTTTATGTTCACGGGAATCTCCTACCGAAGTGCCGCAGATTAAGGACTACACTAGTTTGCGTTTTATTACTTCAGACACAGCTGCATTTTGTGAGCGAAGGCAACATCAAAATTAGTGCTAGATTTAGTGTTGGGTGCTGTTTCTTAAATTTCAGTGCTAGGCACATGAAAATAGTGCTAGATCTAGCACTCAAAGTGCTGAGTTGGCAACACTGCTCGCTTCAGCTGGAACAGAACTAATTAAGTTCCATAACTTTTACAACCCTGTATTTTTAAACTTCATTCCAACTTTTAAATTCTGCGCATTCTGAGAGTAAAATAAACAAAACTTTTAAAAATAAGGTGCTTTACTTCTAGGAATTTCTCCTGTATCGTTAATACATTTACAAACAGTTAATTTTATACTGAAATAATTACTTGTAGATTGTACAAATATTTGTTTTGTGTGGTACTCGAACCCGTGTCACGCAGCCACTGCGCCTTGACGAAGCCAAGGTGCAGTGGCTGCGTGACCAACTGACGAAGGCAGAAGAATAATCGTACTTACTAGTGTTTAGAGAGATTCTTCAAATAAAAGTAGTTTTTAATGTTTTATTTACAAATCATAATATCCAATTTTCCATAAATCATCTTATCTAACTTGTCAATCAATAATACTCAAAAAAAACTAACACAGTCCATTCTATACACCTATGGGAAATGTCGTAACGTTTTAAAAAAATTCAATTACATCAAGAACAATTCGGAGTTCTTGAAACAAAACCCCTTAATATCTAACAGCTATGTACAACATACATATATGTAATGTACATACAACAATAGAAATTCGCTTGTTTCTTACGAGCAGTTTCTCGTGGAACAATGATAGACATTGTGGGGTATTGGTAACAATATGACTTCTCATACAGGTTGCACTCGTTTTTATGAGGTTCAGAGGTCATTTTATGCCTTTGAGTGGATTATTGGTTCATATATCTTGTTAAATATTGTAGGTAACTACTTTGATATTGATCCAGTCGTTTGGCTCTCCATTTTACGTAATTCTTTTCAATAGTTTGTGTTTACTACCCCTGTATGACCCATGTGGGACCTTATAACTTGAATTGATGCTGATTGATACACTGATTGTCATTGACAAAAGAATGATTGTATGAAAGATGAGTGCACGCGGCATAAATCTTATTCGTGTACTGAATTCACCGACCCAGAGCAACTAAAATGGTGATGAATGAAAATTGTGCTGTGCTTTCACTGTACTATATTTAAATCTTCATATTGTCACTAATTCATAACAAAACAGCAGGTCAGTCTTACTCGAAGGGTTTGAAATATATATATACGGTATGCTTGCATCAAATACATACTATAATATAATATGTGATGCAATCCCGTGCAACAGAAAGTTACTAAATATCTAAGTTTACAACAGAGCCTTTGTTTTAAAAAGATAACATTACTTCAAAAATATTTTATTACAAAACGATCACACAATAAATTAAAAACATAACCGAATTTTTGGTTTCTATTTATACTAAGTAATGATAATGTCACACGATTCACACACATAAGAAAATCTTCATTCGTCCCTAATCCGGAAAAATTATCAGTCTAATGTTTATTAAGAAACCGCAGACACTCTAAATTGATGTCATCAACCCAAATATTTTCAAGAACATAACATAGATGATTCTTTATTATATACCTATGTGGAACAAACACAATAGTGACAGTTCTACAATAAGAAGCAATCGTTTTAAATCCATTAACTTTGAATTATAAATCTAATACTTTATTTCTCACGCTAATCAAAATCTTTGAAATAAATAGATGAAGTTTTTTTCTAACTTTCCATCTTAAACCTCATCGTATTATAGTAATCGTTTCTTTAATATCTGGGTCAGTTAAAATATTGAGTTTTTTTTTGTTTTTTGGTACCGACCTAGGTAAAAGTTTCAAAAGTTCGTGTTTTGGTCTTTGTAACCCAGAACTTTTTATTCGAATAATACGATTAATTGACTATATTATTGACTATCTATTTAGATGCTCATGGTTTGATTTTGACCTATTTATTTGATTACCGATCTAGATAGCAGGCATAAGTTGTTTGTAAGAAACCCAATGCCGGGGTGGGCCCGTAATTCGGTTTTTGATTGGTTACAAAGTTACAGACAAACACCCAATCGAAAATAGCAACTGAGATAGATTATTAATTAGACAGCCTGTTAGCGTTAGACAAAATGACGAACTACATATTAGCGATTACAATGATTTTTGAGGTGAGGTTTGGCGCAGTGGCTGGATAATAGACTGTTGCGCGGCGTGTCTCAGATTTGATTCCCGGAATGAACAAATATTTGTATGAACTACAGTAGTTGTTTCGTATCTGGCTGTTTGTGTATGTGAGGTTAAAATGATTGTAAACGCACCTACAATTTACAAGCTTCCAATGGTGGTAGAGAATGGGTCAACGCTCAAAATAAACTTGTAGTAAAATCTAGATTTTCAAACTCATCGATATTTATAACTTTAAAAACAGGCCTGTATCGTACCCTACAACAGAACACACACAAAAACACCAACTTACTTGAAACAGTTATTATTTAACCAGGTGTATGTTGCATCATAGCCGCATGCTACGGCGGGGTATCGACAAAAACCGCGCCGCGTTGGGTAACGTTAGTTCTGAGTACTTACTGTATGTAGTGCATGCGGTAATTACCGACTGCTTTGTTGTTATGTGCGGCAGGATTGTGATGGACATCTTAGGTGATTTAATATACGCGAAAATAATGTATACTAAGTAAATTCGATTTATTCCCGTTGAGTCCCACTTTTGGATCCAATTTTTTAGGTATTCCCGATGAATCCCATTTATAATTCCCGTTCAATCCCACGTTATGACAACATGTGTACCTAACAGAAGAAAAGTGTTACCTTGATTTTATAGACTTATTCTCTGTTACTAATTTATGAATTTTCTAAAAAAGTTCTAAAAACAAGAACAATTATGTCTTTGCAAGTACTCGCATTCAGATTTTTTAAAGCATGTGGGACGGGACAGTCCAACGGGAATTGTTTTTGGGATTCAACGGGAATAAAACGTTTTTCTTTTGTTATGGGATTCAACAGGAATACATTGTAATTTTTTGTGGGATCCATCGGGAAAAATATTCAAGTGGGATTCAAAAGTGGGATCCAACGGGAATAATTCGTTTTTATCCAGTTTATGAACTCTAGATGACAAAAGGGCATTAAGGGTTATAATTTTATGAGAATTCCCAGCAGTAATGCCACAACAGTGCACAGATTTGAGTGTAAATTTAAATCTTGACAACTATTCAAGATTCCATCTGTGGCTGCATCTTGCGTCGCCACTGCATGCACTACAATGCTGAGATGGTTCTCAAATGACGCCATAGTCTCACCATATCTGATGGAGTCTCCAGCAATTAATCTTAGTGCAGATCAGCAATCAACAAAGTTATTACAAGTTATTATAAACTTCTATTATAAATTGAAGTGAGGGAAAAGCTGGGGTTTGAAATTGTGTCTTTATGAAGCTGTTTTGTTAACTATGATGAGCATCTTTCTATAGTTGGTTTGGAATCTACAATGAAATCTGTTTGAAGAGATTGTCTTATGAGGAAAAGTTTTAAAAGGGTGATTAAGTATAGTCTTCTCCTATCTTTGCATGAAGCACTATATGTATAGTGTTATTTCCAGCAACCTTATAATATTTCCAGTAACATTGTTTATAATCGGCATAATGTTACTTCGCTTATTTATTCTTTCATGTCGAGAGAGAATCAGTTTTAATAAAGACTCTTCATCCCAACTTACTCGTAAACTTAAACTAAAATATTAACATCGGAAAACTCCTCCAGTCTGCCCGAAGATTGGTGCTTTTCCTTATTGTGTAGCTTATTCCTAGTCTCTGACCAAGGTTAAAGCCAGACGATAAAATGTATTTTTCACGAGGAAAAAACTTCCTTTTCATCAAACTCTGGAACTCCTACTTGCCAGATTCCATGGCAATCGACAGGAAAATCCTCACTCATTTCAAATAATTTCTTCATTCAAAAACCAGTTTACATCAATATGTTGTTTCTACAATCTGTCTAACAACATAGTTGTGTGTCTGGGAGACTTCCTGCAGTTAAGCGCGAAGTTTTTGTAAAATTTGAGATCTCTCAAGAACGTAATATTGCGTGCGGCAGCGGTGTACCTTTTGACTGCGGTCCGTGTTAGAAGCTGTGGCGAACTAAACATGATTAGAAGGCAGAAGTGAAAATAATGGTTATAGCATAGAAGAAAATGAACTGAGAGAAAAAGATGAAGACGAATAAATATACTGAACATAAACGAATTATGTTGGTCATGAAAAATGTAGATGTATTGAGATGATATAATAGGCCGACGGCAGTAAAGAACGAACAGACAACAACATTTTAGAGCAATTTACTTGTTTACTTAACTAATTGAATCCAAAGTTGTTTGGTAATGTTTTTCTTTCTTTCTAATGACAATAAATTATTATTTAGGAATAACTATAAAGACACCATACCATCTATTATAGCGAAATTACGATGAATCAAAACGCTCTCCAGAAAACTATTGATTTTGTAGATACTGTTTGATCTTTGCTGCCCTCGAAATGAAAAAGGGAAAATAATTACCAAACTTATTAACTACAAGATCGCTTCTCGTCTTTATTTGAACCACATCAATACAGGATGCAGCTTTATCTATAAAATCACATTGACATTTTATGGTCTAATTTAGGCTACAACCTACAAGGACATATCCAAACCCAAGTTTTCGTAACTCAATCCTAAGTCGATCAGTCGCTGTATGAGTCGCTGTGTGACAGATTAGATGGCCCACAATTGTCTGCCAGTGTGTACAATGATGTGAATGATGGCCTGTCTTTGTGTGATGTTGATCGTGTGGGAATATGATTGCGACAATTTGGGATGAGGATTTTTTTGTTTCAGTGTATAGTATCAATGGTAGTTGGTGTTATCTGGTGTGATGAATTCTTTCCATTTAAGCATTGCAGCGTATTCCAGATTTACGTTTCTATGGCTATCAAAAGCAAATTCAACCTGTAGTCACAAGACTTGTAAAATGCTTTCAAGCATTTTTTTTTGATAAATTAAGACGTAATGTTAATAATTATATTAAAATCATATTCCCCGTTATTTTCCGAACGCAAAGGTCTAAGTTCTATGTTCTGCTAAAATGCTTCGTATATCAAAGTCATCCTGTCTGTCAGCTCCTTTAACATTTTTTACGATGTTACATCTAATAAAAATAATTTTTCCCCATCAAACCCCACATACACCTATATGTATATAAGACTCGATTTCACTGGGCGACACTTCGAGCACGTGTAGCCGTTGGACCTGCGCGCGCGCCGCTTGTCGCTACACTAACTGCGCTGTAATACTGTCACCGAACAACTAACTGTTCCCAATGAGGTCTGAGGAGTAGTGATTGCGAAAATTTGGGAGCTACGTGGAAGATATATTTGATTTTATTACCCCAGATTAAGTAACTAGGTATTCCATGGTTACAATTTCTATCTATCGATGGGCGGATGCTTTGAGGGACTGTCCGAACTCTTGATTCTTATGACCAGATGTCAGCACATCAAGCTACCACAATTTGTCAAATTCCTGTAATATATTTTCAACTTTATCATGATACAAGAAGGTTCACATTCGATTGACAAAGTCAGATTCGGGTAGGTTGATGTGCTGGTGTCTGTACTACTAGAGTGTCTACATACTGTTGAATGTTATTAGATATTGAGAATGACTCTTTCAGAGAATTATCAATACCTGTCATTGATTAAAAATAAAATTCCAAAACTTAATTGCTGCATCTTAGATTCACTTCGTGCTCATTACAACCTAAATTATTCACGACCATCACAAAAATGATCAAAACAATCCGCCGATGGTTTGTCGTAGCTCGTAGCGTAGCGTCGTCGTCGCCTGCGCAGTGGGCCGTCACATCGACTCCCGCGCACCGCGCAACTGACACAGTTGAAATGAACGATCGATGCCGTTATTGTTCGTATCATTGTATCACTCGCGATTAGCGGACAATCGAGATGTATCCGACATTCATGTTCACCGATTCGATTCGGTTTGGAGTTAATCTTAACTTGGATTACCCCGTTAGGGATTGGAAACGTAATTGTTGGAAGTTTCTTTAGATGAAAAGACGCCCACGATGAAAAGACGTCCATCCCCAAGACGATCTCCGGCCACCGCAGGCGCGGGAATGAGGGCGGCGAGTAATGGGCAACTCGCTGTCCGATCATGGACCATGCCCGGGTCGACGGCGCGTTGTGTTTCACGCGGGACTCAAAAAGTGTCAGCATAATGATGGGGCCCCCTATTAGAGGGCCAAAGCCTGCCGGGGTCGCGGGACTAACGAGTACTGTGACCCCGGCACGTAAAGGCTATTGAAGGACATTGTGGATTTTAGTCAATACAAGTCTGACAGTCCCTCCCGCCCTGCCATGGCTGGGAGGACTCATTTGATAATGATTCTGTGGTGTTGTCTTTTGGATGATCATATCGGACTTATTATTTCTTGTATTTCCATCTCTCTAATTTCCAGCAACTATCAGGCCGAAATAAATCTCATAATGTATTATGTTGCAAAAAGGGACATAAATAAACCCATAAGATGAAAATAGAGCAGAATGTTGCATAATTGCATTCCATAGTGTGTCTGTTACATTTCGACACATTTCCTTTGGCCATTAGCGCGCAATGTTTTATGTAAACTGTGTACGGTAAATAAGGAAATTTGTGTTACATGAATGTCAATATAGCATTCTTTGGAAGGCAATTTAATAAGCAAAGCATTTTTCTGTTTAAAAACATTTTATTTGACATTCTTTTCAACAACTACAAAAATGATTACAATTTCAACTAAAGACTCAGTTGGGTTACCCCGGCCCTGGAACTCAAATGACCACTGAAGGAACAGATTGATTTTCAGTTACCCAAATCTGGCAGCTTTTGCTCCAACCTGAGGGGCTCATCTGATGGTTTTGAAACCTTAAAAAAGAACTAAGGCGTTGCTAAGTGTGCTTAATTTATTCAAAATCATCTTTCTGTTTCTGTTACGAAAATGGACGAAGAGAGAATGAGGTTTTAAATTAATAGTTGGTGATAAAAGTATTATGTGTTGTGCAAGAGGATGTGTTAATCCAGTATTTCTTCAAAGGAAAAAAGGATAAAACATAGAATGAATGTTGAGAAAATCTATCAGCACATGTTTTTCTTCAATAGATATCATGCGAAACAGACGGCTAAAGTAAACGTGACCTACGACTTAGAATTTGTTACGTATATTACCTAGACAGACGTGGAAATCTTTAAAATACTCCTAGTAAAGTAATCGGTAAATAGTAATATACCTATTAGTTTATATTTCACAAGGTAAGGTAAATAAGTGTATTAGTGGGTTGACAACATTACAGAAACGTGACGATAGCTGTCTGTCCACGACGCATTAAATATTTATGTTTATTTAAGCGCAACTAGGAATGTGCTATGCAAGGACTTTGATAAATATGCGCTTTATGACAATAAATTATGTATACCTTCTCATTTATTACTAAGTAGTCTAATTTTATTTTGATCAGTAACATTTTGCTCCATAAAACCTTTGGGTTTTTCCGTGAGGAGGGAAATTATTAGACTGTAAATACTTTTTCGCACAAACTTAGTGCGGTGAGGTGCATCTAAAGATCACATTGAAAAGTCTGCCGAGGTTGCAGTACCTACTGTTTTAATGGGAATACGTCACCCTGGAACGTTCAGAGCTTTTGAAGGAACGGTGCATTTTAGTCCATACATGTCTGAAAGTCCCTCTTGGGCCATTCAGTGAGGACTCATGTGTTGATTTGACCGCCTAAAAGGAAAGAAAGATCACATTAAATCTATGGTTGCCAAGTCATTAAGACAATAAATTCTTCATCATTCAACATTCTTATATACCACACCATTGATTGTGTAAACTACCTAAGCTTAGAAACTGGAGAAATGAAATAATATTTTTTAATTTCAGGTACCTCCTAAATTCGCTATTCATCGGAAAGCAATGAACTCTTTAGCATGTTACAGATAGGAAGTTACAACATTTGGCGTTCATGCCTAAACAATATGTAAATTGAACCACTGAAATTATTAGCGTCTCTGCCCATCTTCACCATATTCGACACAAGTCTGGAGTCAAAACAGGCTAATATAGCAGAATTGCGAAAATTTAAAGAGGCAAACTATAGAATAGACATTTGACGATATACAGGGTTATTTCTTGAAACCTGAAAGATCAAGTATTGCATACAAAATGGACAATGTAAACACTTGTTTTTTCATCTTTTAGGATTGATTTCGTAGTTTAAAGTTGTTAATAACGGATTTGTATAGTGATGGTCGCCTGTATACCAAAGTCGTAAGGTATCGGAGATTCGCGTCGCCTTATGTACGAAGAGTCTTAGCCTTTTAAGCCCCTAATCGCAACGTCTCTACCATATTATAGCACCTCCACCATATTATATTATGAAGTAACAACGATAAAGCTTGCCTTATAAGAAAGATCTATAAAGCCGGGTTTTGTAACTGATTCGTGAGAAATACATTACGTTTAGATATCGTGATGTGTTTAATGTCTAAAGCCGAGCAATTGTCTACTGTGTGTAAGATATGCATGCTTAATGCTCGGTGTGTTACTGAATTTATCTGGGGTATCTGTTCTTGTATTAAGTTGATTTAGATTGGCTCGTGTGTCTGCAACTTCACCGGTATTTTGGTTTAATGGGTAATGGTGTTTGACTGCAGTACAGTAATGTTCAAGATTTGATGTTAGTTTCTCTGTATTAGTTTAGCTTCTTACAGTTTTGATCCATTGTATACTTTTTATGATTGATTGATGATTTAGGCTAGTGCTTCGGAAGACCGAAAGTCTGATAACCAGTTTTACCAGGTGTAATCGATCCAAGTAATTAGGTTATGATCTTGTGAAGTATTCCGAAGTAATTGGGTTGTGGAACTTTCAGAAGTCGGATATACAGTCGACACATTCCAATTCTAGATATTCCCATTCGTTTTGGATGTATTAAGTAAGATGTGTATGTCGACATTAAAGTTTTGTATTTTATTATTCATTTAAATATCCTTCTGTTTTTATAAAGACCGTTCGAATCGATCATGATTGATCCAAAACTTACCGATCGCGTGCATTTCACCAAACTCTACTCTCTCTACACTCACAAACACGGACTGATTTTGGTCTACGATCTCAGATTTCTAATGTAAATATTTGCACGCTTACATTATTGATCGAAACATTAATTTTGTTTGCCTTTAATTGAACTATTTTTTCCAAATCATTAGACTTTATTTGGAGAACTGCGACATCATGTAAAAACGTCATTCTTAAATCTATGTATGACATTCACCAACCTTTCACTCAAATAATGGGAATCTTAGATTCTTATTAAGTTTGACACTAAAAACTCACAAAACATTTATAAGACTCTGTAATTACCTACTAGTCACACTATATTTTAATTTCCCTACAGTTACAACAAAACAGCGCCACTCACTATATTTATCGTTTTATTGTAACGACAATTACATCCTTAATACGGCATGTCGCAGTCGAATGCAAATCGTGCGACTTTTCCAACAAAAACTATGGATTATGTAGTAATAGTCACACACATGCGTTTTTTCTCACTGTATGCTTGGGTGTGCGTAACAATGCACCCCATTAGCTGGCTTTCTACCGACGACAACGTGACGTAAGGGTGAGGCTATTAATGATGTGATGAGGAGAATCTCTCACGGTAACTGTTTGTCTTCAAACATGCGATGTACTGTTGGTACTCATCATTGAAGTTTACCACTGATTTTATTAGAAAAGACTATGCTTGGTAGTACCACGCTTTTACACGATATCATGTTTCTTGGGAAATCAATTAGCTTACATGCAAAGCATCATTGATCTCTAAAGATTGATCTACTAGTACTAAATCTAAACTTTTTATCGTTGTCGAATGCCCGACAAGCTGAAACATCTCAGAGCAGATCACCAAATCAAGTATAGTAACTTTACTGGAATCAAAAACAAAATGAGTTGAAGAAGAAATTAAAAATCAGTTTGACCATGATAGAAAAATACTCAGGAAGATAAAGTTCTTTTATACCTTCTAATTCTAAGTAATATCTATTTCAATGAGATATGTATAACGGGAAGAAAGCACTATGAACTGTTCCTAATGCTATCAATAACAAATTGACTTCCAAGTTCCCAAGCTCTACGGTAAATAGAAAACAAAGTCTTTCTCTTTTTGTCGCGCGTATTCTAATTCAATTAACCGTTTACCCGTGCTACGGTAAACATGTCAATTGCGTAATGTTAGCGAATGTCCAGAGTAAACATCTTGCGTCGTGAAACCTCAAATACTAAGTAAATAGTGATTTAGAGTGCTAGGTAAACTGTTATATAAGAGTTTATTTGCCTACAATTCGCGGTAATCAATTGTTGATTTTTTCTCACGTCCATCATTTACTTTCTTTGGTATTTGTTAAAGTTACGCACGCTTATTTATCTTGTTGTATTCTTTGGTGAATGGAGGAAATCGTAAAGCCCTTTGTTTATTCTTCTTAGTGGCGTCACAGCGTGAAAATCTCGTCGTGATAATGACAGCCGCTTAGGCCGAACTTCCAGTTTAGCCGCGCTTGCCGAAGTTGGTCTGTGGATGGGTGACCACCTGTCATAGCTGGTTTCCTACGTGCTCGGAAAGCACCAAAAGTCGTTGGTCCCGGCTGTAATTTGTAGATTTTTGACAGTCGTTGCTATAAGTCAGAAGCTCTAAAAGTTTCACAACCAGTCTTACCATGAGGTAACGCATTGCTCAGTTACTGAATTATGGAGGTCCGATAGGCAGTTTCTCCATGAAAATATTCGTGCTTCTTGTCAGTAGTGCGTCTTGTCTCTTTCACATCCAGAGTATGTGATCAATTAAACAATTAAAAAAAATAACATCATAATTTTCTCCTACCATAATCAACTGTATTTTCATCCAGCATCCTTTTTCACTGGCTTTCCCTTTATTCCATAGGTCAATACGAATAGCATCATTGGATATTTTACACAATATAGCACTATATTTGCATTCAATTTAAGTAGGAAATACATTGCATAAGTAGTAACTGGACCTGTATCTAAATTGATTCAAAACACAAACAATCTCCTTTGACCACTGTAATAACGTTCACTATGGCTGCTTGAATCTGCAATAAATCACTAATACAGTACTAGAGCGTGGTAATTGTTGGCGGTCTTAACCACAGTTTAAATATATTAAGTAAATCAACAAGGCGAAAGGAGAATGCAAGAATCGTAGTATGGCGTTCTGAATTTTCTGCTTCCCCTCATTATAAAATAGACGTGAATTTGTAATTATTTTCATCATCATCCTAGCTTTTCCCAACTTAATTGGGGTTCGCTTCCAGTCAAACTAGATGCTGCTGATTATCAGTATTAAATGGAGCGACTGCCTAACGGACCTTTACACCTCAACCCAGTAACTGTAGCTTCTGACTAAGATCGGCCTGTGGGGCTGTAATAATTTAGGAATTATTTACAATGTTAATTGAAAAGTCTTAGTATAATTTAACAATTTTAATTTTGGATAATTTTATTTTTCAATCTATTAGAATCTATTTTAAAGTAATATTTTCAAGTTGACATGTAATTAAAATCAAGTTAGTTCAATTCAATTTAATTTAATTATAAAAATGTTTTAAATAATTTAATTATAATAATTTTCTACTAACATATTCTTTAAGTTACATTGTTACTAACAAAATTATGGACATTTTAGTAGTCTGAATTAAACGAATTTTATTTTATTTTTTTATAATTGTTCGTATTCAATTATGACACAATTTCGTGTATGACAGGAATGTATCTCTGGGTTGTTGAAATACTGTACCTATACATATACTGCGTCACAGCGACCGGCGGTCTCAGAGGCCGGTAGTCGTTGGGTGCTTGTTGACCGGCGCGGGCGCACGGCGCATGTGCGGTACAGTGCGCCCGCGCACTTGCGTAAGGTGCAGCCAGCATAAGGCAGAAGAGGAAGAGTTGAATAGATGACAAAATAGGTTTGTGTACCTACACCTATTGACTAGCTGTTTTTCAAGTGTATTTTTTTCTCGTTATCGTTAAGATCATATTTTACTCAGTACAAGTCTGACAGTCACTGCCCTACCCTGGATGGGAGGAACGATTACGAACGGTAGGATTTTGATGATATTAACACGCTAAAAAAATCCATCACACACAGACATCCCTAAACGGAAACTGAAATTAGACGTAACGACAAATTATTGATGAATGACAAGTTATTCTGACTCTTTTCATTTCCATCTTAGTATCAATATTTTCAAATTGAATTTACCTCGTACGTACTTTTCACATAAAAAACCATTGAAATCGCTTCCTTCCCTGCCTTGCTCCACCCGTCCTACCAAATTCTCCCACGGCAGTCGAGAAATGGCGGACTAACCTTGGGCTGCAGTAACAATTGCCACAATTAGCCAATTGTGTTGCAACCTGCTGGCACACTGCCTGCTCTGCTGCCAAGGATCCAGATGATGGTAGGGCTGTCCCTTCATCATCAGGCTACCTATGTTCGGTCTCTGCTCGATAAAGAGTAAAGAGGAGCAGATCTATTGATTAATTTTGTTAGGTACCTAAAAGTTATGAAATTTAGTTTTACTTCCGCGACAAAAATCCAGGCTTGATGCACGAAGCAATCCCACCCTCTCGCCCTCATGCATATGCACATGCAACAAAGGAAACATGCATATGCACACGTGACAGAAAAATGGAAAAATATGCATGTTTCGCCCCTCCACGGGACATCCTCAGGAGATTAATTTTGTGTCAGGTTTGTATCTCTGGGCCTCGTCCAGCTTGATTACGTTTGATTCTGTTTTAAGTGAGCTGCAGTAGATGAGAAGCACCGTGGATTTTATTCAGTACGAGTTTGACATTCCCTTTAATGATTATACCACGTAAAAGAAAAGAATATCGTACCATTGATCCACAATATTAACTAAACTGTTCTAGCTATATTCAGACCATCAAGTAAACATTATGATTTAGTTATCTACAGTATAGTTCAAATTTTTAGTATGCAAGTTTTTTTTTTTTTGTAATGATATAACAAGAATCATAAACAAACCCCTTATTTGCTTAATTTTTAAATGGAAGCATGGGAAACAAGGAACAAGTCTACAGTTCTCTGTTAAATTGCTACATTGCCGAAAGTATCCATTTCAGTAAAATTAGAGGTTTGAGCCAGAAGCTCGCTAATGATAGGCATACTGATTCACGATATCATGACTCATCATTTTTAGTTTCGACATTCACGAGATGAGCCTTATGAGATTCACACTGAGGTCACAGACCTGAGTGGTTACTACTTGTGAAGAATTTAGTGTAATCTACATTCTTGATTTGATTGCCTCGTTGTAGCGAACTATTATAGTACTGGTATGAGATCTTGTATTTCAAACCCAGCTTGGGCAGTGTTAGTGGGTTTTTACATAATTACTGATGAAAAAGTAGCAAAAACTAACGAGGTATTCTGTCCTATCCTTCAGAAACCAGGAAAGAGGTTCCATATTTATTTCCCGACTGCGCCAGAAGGAGGGTTATGTTTTTACTTGCTACTTTTTGGCGTAATAAAATCATGAAATGTTTTCTCGCAGGGTTGAGCGGAAGGAAGGATCTGTCAGACTCGTACTAAATAAATTCCGCCGTGTTACGTAACGAGCCCTTTACGTTTCAGGGTCACGGTTACCTCATAAGACAGCCCCGTCAGATTGCTGACAACTCTTTGAGACGCGTGTGGAATATGACGCGCCGTGGACACGTGCATGATCCATGATCGATCGCCGAGTCAAAAATTGCTCGCCGACCGAATGCCCGCGCTTATTACTTACTGCTAAAGTGGCTAAAGTATCTATTATAAAGAAAGCACATTCTGTTACATAATTAAGTAAGTACCATTCTGTTAAACCCTGAGGCTATGTGGTCAAAAAAGAAAGTGAATAGGCCTGAGCAGCAATTGTGTAACAGAGATTTGGTTTGGAGAGGAAATCGAAGTGTCAATAGTCATGAGTCGGGGACTCGTATCTCCCCACGAAGGTTCTAAGGTTTGAATAACTTACATAAAACTTGCTGTAATCGCGGTTTAACCCTCACTCCTCGGCTTCTATTAGTGTGATGTTTTAATAGCCTTCTTAGATAAATAGACTATCCAACACAAATATATTTTTCTAATTCCGACCAGTAGTTCTTCAGATGAGCGCCTTCTACCAAACAAACAAACTCTTCAACTTAGTATTAAAAAGTAATAATTTGTAGTAATTCGAGTAGATTGGGAACATACAACTTACTTCATGTACGACAAGTAAGTTTAAAGGAATTTACAGTTTTATGAGGTTGTGTTTATAAACAATTATTAATCTCAAGCACACAGACTATTAACACATTAAAAAGTAATCTGGCAACCCTGCTAATAAGGACTAAAACACACGTGAAAGATATTAAGACGTCTAATTACTTTTAGTATTGTTCTCTCGCTCCTACGTACCTTCCTTACAGTTGCCGTGAAATCACTCGCGGTAAGGTTACGGCCTCAAGTACAGTCGAACTCAGAAATCCTGGGTCAATTTCTGAAAGCAATAGCCTGACGCTTCGCTGTGACTTACGACCTTTTATTATAAGTTGTTTTAATACTATACAAATCAAAGGAACTTACGGTATACTTCATAATTTCAACCTTTTCCTACAAGTAATGCTGGCGCAGTGGTTAACGTGCTCGGATATTTCCATCACTGCTGGCGAAGGATCGATCCTCACTTTTTTCTAATTACTTTTATTTTATTTAAAAATTTTAAATAGTTGCGATATTCTTTTTGTTATTTTTCATGCATTTTTTTGTAGAAATTTGATAAATAAAATTGTTTTTTTTTTTGTAATTACTAATACTAGTCATTAGTGTTGTGTGTCGACCGTTATCATCATAATTATAAGTATAATAAAGTTTTGTAGGTAGATCAGGGAAATAAAACAAAAGTTACAAAAGTAAATTATTTCGATTTGTGAGGTAGACATAACTATGTTAGTTCGTTTCGAGTCTCATTATAGAACGTTGTTGATTCCTGGATATCTTGTGTGACGATTGTTTACATCTATGTTAAGCTGTTTTAATGTTATTGTTTTGTAGTGAAATATTAACAGTGGAAATAATATGAGGTTGAATATTATAGCCGTGCATAAATATGGATGAAACAATACAAATATCAAATTAAACCGGACTAAGTGTGAGTATTAATATTTAATTTTTAAGTGTTTCACATGTTAATATCTTATTTATTAGTTAAGATTCCCTACAATAGGTTTGTTTAAAAGATAGTTAAACGTGTTATTTACTTATAGTTTTTACTTTTAGTAAAATAAATTATCAGTTGTATTTTGCATAAAGATAATAATAGTATTCCATGTTTTGTTCTAGTGAAATACTGTGAGTCCTGTGGAAGTGGATATGAGATATAAGGAACGGTCGAGACCAAAGTCCAACACCGACGGTTGTCAGACATCATAATAAAATTATGGTGAATGAATATCAAGGAAATGGCTTCCCCCAATGAGTAACTAATTCAACACGAAATGAATAACCGTTCAGTTTCACCGTGCACTCAAGACAGAAAACTTCACCAATCAGCCAAAAACCCTTTTGTTTTATAGAAATAAAAGAAACGTTTAAAAGCACGACCATATTTTTAATACTTATGGCTTTTGTTGTATTCATTCTTAGTTAGCGAAAACATCATTTTATTCACAGTTCTTATTAATTTAGGGCTTAGATTTGAGGCTAAGTTTCAATCATTCTTTTCATAAAGAAAACGAAAATTAAACTGATGTCCTCAATAGGGTATATTTATGGAGAGCGGTTATTTTTTTATGGTTAAGAAAATAATAATAAAATTAATTTTTCAGATATAGAACATATTTCGATATTATTATTTTTTTTGCTAAATCGCACCTAGTGGAACGCAAAAAGCTTGATTTCATAGAAAAAAAATTTTGGGAACCGCAGCCCCGGAACGCAAAGAGCAACTGGCCCTTTGCCTTCCAGGACCGTGGTGCCTTCACAATCATAGCTGTAGCAGTATTTTTTATGTAGTGATAATGTTATTTATTTGCGTGCTTCTATTTCAGTAAAAGAACATTCATCCTTAAATACCTAACTTTTTTTAAACAACCTGTTTCTAGACCGTGGCCCTGGAACGCAAAGGGCAACTAGCGTTTTGCGTTCCAGGACCGAAGTGCCATGAGACGTTTGTTTGAAATAGTAACAAGGCACCGCGGCCTTGGAACGCATAGAGAAATTGGCCTGCTGAATTATTACTATTTCAAATGGCTTTATTATATAGTCATATCTTTAATATTTCTTTTGTTAACATATAGACAAAATTACACATTAATTTTTTTATGGGATAACATACTAAAATGGCCGCACTTTATAAAATAAACCCTATAATTTCTTAAATATAATTAAACGTAATTTAGTCTTATAATCAGCTAATTAAATTGGATAATATTGTTTTATCTTCACTTCTAATTTGTTTTGTTTTAATTGACTTATTTTATTACTGATAGCTGTTGGGCTAAGTGGAGCTATATCAATGAGATCTGAGTCTTGTAATGTGTTTAGCTAATGTTTAGTTTTTTTTTGAAATCATGATCTTATTAATCAATGTCTTGTTAGTTATTCATGTTAATTTACAATTTGTCATGCTTATTATTTATTTAAAAAAAGTTAAATATTAGTTTAATGTTTTTTTTTTTGGTCTTGGTGGAAATAAAAAAAGTCATGCTGAATTAAAATGTTTATGTTGTTTTTTTTATTTATGTAATTAACAAACTTATAAATTATATTTTTGATATCACATTCATACGAATCTGACAATCCCTCAGTCAACACTCAACTCATTTGATGAACTTCAACATGACATTGCAAAAATATTCGTTCTTTCCTCAATATTGATATTCGCCGGCATTATGAGAATACTTAAATATATCGCTATCTATATAATCACACGTCACTAACCAACAACCACAATCTAACGACAACTTGATTTCGATCAAGTTAAATATTCCTAAAACTTGGTCTACCTCACAGAAATTGTGAACAAGCGATTATAATCATATTTCTGTCCCATTACAATATTTAACAATTGAGTAAAACTTACAAAAAGAATATCACTGCGAGGGGATCGAACTCGTGCCTTGCTGTTCACCGCACATTATGTAGTGGAACGCTTAACCATTAGGCCAACTGAACAAGTATTATATATGTTGAAATTATGAATCCTATACAATCAGAAGTTAATGATGAATGTGTTTCTTAAAAATAGAAGGTCGTAAGTCAAACAAAACGGCAAGCTATTTCCTTAAAAGTGTGTTTGACCACTTTTGAACCGCTACTGTACATTATGTACATAATAGGTATATAACGACCTATGGGAGATCTGCTCGGAATATATAATTATAAACAATTATATTATTGTTACGTCAGGAAGAGACGTTTACTTTTTAATTACTGATTGTTTTTTTTTCAAACTTTTGTTTGTACTTTTACGTTTCGGTTAATTGAGCCAATTAAAGCGGGGTTATTATGTAATCTGTTTGTTTTAGATAGAAAGGTTTTTAATTAATCATGACAGGGACGTTTAACTAAACAGCGTTAATAGAAAAAACATTGAAGTATTTATGTACTACGAGTTTATTTTTCTGGGTTTAGGTGTTTGTATTATGTGAGTTAAAATGTTTGTAAATGCACCCACTATAATGGAGATATTCAAATTTTTGTCCCAACTTTGCCGCACAATAGCTAAGTTTGATATAATTAACAACTGTTTTGTTTTATCTTCATTGGATATCGATTGGCATCAAGTCTGAGAAGTATCGCTAAGGAATTTAATTTTATCATTAAAATTATTTTAGAAAAGAAAATTCTGGTCATTGTCTCTTCGAATCATAACTATATCCGCATATGATAGTCTCATCCTAAACCTTCACGGTCTTATTATGAAAATAAACATCTGTTGAACACTTGCCACCTATCTGTCTGTAAAAACTGACTGACGTCAAAACGACACTTAATTGACGTTGATTTAAGGGTCATTTTGCAGTTATACTTTGTTTAGGCAAGTGCTCAACAAAGGTTTAAGTATTTGTGGTACGATTGACGATGTTTTAATAAAGTTCTTATGGTATCCTTATTCTTAAAAGAGAAATAATAAAGGCACAGATATGTACTAACATAAACTTAGCCCTTCTCTCTATTACACAGAAATCCTTGTATTTACCGATATGATAACGATACATTTTGAACCAAAAGCCAGTAAATACTACGAGATAAGAGTGACTCACTCCTCCCTCCTCCCCCCCTACAAGTGCCATTTCCTGAATCCCAATAATTACATAAGTTTATGTCCTACCACGAGGTTATCAGCCCCGCCGCCTGCGTGGCCCCGTGTGGCCATAAGATACGCAAGTAATCCCCGCTGGTGCTGGGGCCACGTTCGCTTATCGCCGTATATCGCATAAATATCGGAAGGACACGACGCCAATTACACATATCTATTTGTTTTCAGGGCTGGCAGATGAGGAGATCCTTGTACTATGAGAGATAGATTTAGAATCTTAGATTTTTAATACCGAAAGTATTTTTTAATATTTTGGTTGATACTGTGAGCAGGTTTATTTATCTACTACTGAAAATGTCTTCTTTTAAATAAGTAGCGATTTTTTTTAAATAATTAGTGAGTTCAGTACTTTAGTAGGATCTGAGTTCTAGAGAAGGCCATCATTTATCTTATCAGGTAACCACGACACCGGAACACAAAGGGCCATTGAAAAAATACTGGGGATTTTAGTCGGTACGAGTCAGAGAGTCCCTTTCGCTCCGTCCAGAATGGGAGGACTCATTGGATGACTTTACCACGTTAGATAAAAAAGGCCATCATCTTCAAGTAATTTTCATTTCTGCAAGAACTATCAAACTTGTAAACTGTTCAATCGTCACAGAAATTCCTTATTTCCTGTTAAACCACTTATGCTATTTAACCCAGGTAATACGCTAAGGAACTTCCGGATATAGCAAGTAGTTCAGCATCTCGAAGTAGCAAAATAAATTATTCCCTATAAAGAAAAATCAGTGTATATATGCTATTTCACAAAAAACCTTCATACACAGAACTTTCTCCGTGTTCCCGCTGGCAACCATGAGTTTTGGGCACGCTCGGCTGCGCCCACGCACGTCGCCTCTTCTCACCTAGATCAGGCGATACAGCGGCTATCTGACTCGCTCCGTTCTATCTAATGACCGCCTCCACACTGTTATGATAGCTTCCTTATTTTTAAGAAGAAATAATAACTAAGAATACGGAATTTATTAAAGAGTTGATTTGATTGTAGTCAACTTTTTCATGATTTTATATGAACTACTAGCAAACCCGGCGATCTCCGTTTCGCCACCAATTTTTCCCGAATTTTCTTTGCTATAAACCTCACGGAGCCCGAGACCTTTCCAACGAAATATAAAAAACGTGGAAATCGGTGGAAGGAAAACCCGACTTATTTTTATATAGTAGATGATGATTTTACCGACTTCAAAAAAAAGGAGGTTATTATTCTATGATTTTTTGTAAAAACCCTGAACGCTCATTGTTCTTAACGAAGATCTCAAGAATGCTGAAGTGCTGGTACCGTCTTTCTATTCCTGTGGAAGACCAGGTCATAAAACTTATAATGGCGGTGCGATTTACCAAACCAATGAAGAAGTTACAAAACGAAATACTTCAGATGGTGACAAAATAGAAAATACCGTTAATCCCACACCTTAATATAATACCTTAATATGAAGACGTAGTATTAAGAGTCATCATAATATTAAACTCTATTAGATAAAGGCCATCATTACGAGCATGGCCCACCTACATACTACACATAATGACAGATTTACAAAGCATGTTAAATATTGTAAAGGATCATTTATATGGAGACATTTTCACGATTGTAATGAGTGATTATTGGGAGAAAGAATAACATGGAACCGTGCATGTTGGAGGACGGAATTTTAGGTTTAGCTTTTTTAAAAAGTAATCGAAATTAAAATTCACATACTCGTTTACTAACTTTCGACCAATAAACAAAAGGCCATGTTAGTTAGATATGTAATGTATGTTAATTATTGTGACCAACATAATTATTTGCCTTCTATAAGGTACATGAAGATAACCGGCAAGGTAATAATAAACGTTGGAATACACCTACTTTACCTCCTATCAAATCCAGATGTAACGTAAGGGTTTACTTATTTGGACTTTGGATATTTTATTATTACAATATGACATAATATCCGTAGCCAAGTTTTTAGTACTGGAGTGGAGCATTGTAAACGCATTTCTTTCGTGTCTCGCTAGCTGATTGACAATTGTCGCATCTCACATTCTAGGTGGGAGAGAAAACTACCCCGTGTAAATGGGCCTTAATAGTCCGTCAGTCTATAAGCTAGCACATTACTATATCATTAGTCGCCGCCTGTCATCGTTAAACATTTGTATTAGAAACCTCGCTAATACGTTTTCTATGTGGACGCAAACCGAGAGTTTATTACTCACAAATGAACGATTTAGATCTTTCGACATATCGTTTGTAAATGGCTTTCTCGCATAATACTTGTGTGAGAATCGAAGGAGTTAGAAATGGTGGATATTAGCGGAAAGTGGCTAATGGTCTATTCATAGACTATAGAGCATATTGTCCATAAACTAAGTTATGAGGATCCTTCGAAAGATGCTTAATTAAGTTCGTATTATTTTCATAATATGTATACATCTTCAACAATCAGTGATCTTGTGATGACGTTGCGACGACCTTTGAACCAAAATAAGGTAGGTAGTAGTAAAATAAGGTACCAGTAAAATAATAAAATAAATAGTCAAATAATATTAAGGTAAGGTACTAGTAAAATAAGGTATTATCAATAAGCGAAAATCATGTACCATCAGCAACGATCACCACCATTATCAACATTGGTAACCCGTTTCCACCCACTGTTAAGCTTCCCTTAGCTGCGAAAGTCTAAACCAAGTTTTAACAATGATTCTCTGAAAATGGTCCACCCACTGAGCTGTTGGTCTGCCAAAACTTATGTAGCGATAGTTAATAATAATTATTATTAAGGGCATAAATTAACTGTCCGAAATATTAATAAATCTAATTTACATTTTTGTTTGAAACTCAACAAGCCTTTCTAACATGTATAGATCGATCTAATTTAAATCAATAAAAACATTATAATTACGTTTTCCTTCTCAGAAGCATTGCGAACACATTCACACTAACAGCACCCACACTATAATCAAACGTAGGATAATAAATAATTTCTACAATAAATTACAACTTTCTCCCAATGAAACTAATTGCTTTACAAAGTATCTTACGGTTACGTAACTTAGATAAGTTGAAGTTATCGATTAAATCTGACCCGGCCATCTTAAGTTAATGTACTTACGATATTAAAGATACATTAATTGTGCGTTTAATTGTCGTTGGTATATAACATTCTTATGGAATCAAATAACTCGTATTAGAAAACAGTTTATTTGATCTTTTTTTTAAATTAAAAGTTACAAAACAGTTTATTTAATTAAATATTTCGTTTTTTTAAATCGATTACCATTCGATCACCATCTCTAGCCTGATGGTTAGTGATGATGTGGTTATCGGTGAAGTAAAAAATACTTCGGTAGGGCCTTCCACTACTTAGATGTGTGCGCAAAACTGATGAGGGGACCAATAGCCTACCGGGTCGCGGGTCTGTCTAAACAGATATCCACGACCCTGGAACGGAATTGAAAGAACAGTGAATTTAGGCCAGTATGAGGGTGCCAGTCCCTTTCATGTCTCCTAGAGTTCCCAGGATTTAATGATTTTACCATCTAAAAAACTCCAAACTAAATAATTATAATACTCGTAAATATACTTAATGCCTAAAATGATCCGTCTAAATTAGTCATAGCATAAATCCAAATCAACAACCTAATACCATATTTATCCCAATTCATTCCGCTCATTAACTCCAATCAAATATACAACGAAATCATTTGACATTTTCTAAATAACGTGAAATTGTAAATTGACTATTCATTTCAGGTGTCAAATTCCTATGTTACCATGCGATTATTGTTATGTAAGTCCCACATTGTCGCGCTGTGAATAGGAGGTACTAACGCCAGTGAAAGTTAGATGACCGCTGCAAGTTTATGTAAATAAAAACTATTTATTTAAGTTATGTGAACTTTGCCAGTGTCAACATTGTCTTAAAAGTACAATACGATTGGCATGTGTGGTGGTTATGTATATGTGTTTGAGTATTATTTGTGGTTTGTTTGTAAAAGGGCAACGAGAAGTATGAAAGCGGAAGTAGTACCTATTTTAAAAGGGAACTGGAGAAAAATATATCAGTAATACTCGTATTATGTCGAAGTTACTGCAAGTAAGGGTTAGTAGGTAGTCAATTTTTGTAATCAATGTCACTTTTTCAAAGTATTTCCGCATTAAAATTGGACAAACGACTTAAACTATCATTTCAGAAACCAAATGGCAGTGCTCAATACAATATTTGCTTAGATCTCATTTACAAAATTATCTTCTCTTAGTTCATTAAAAAAAATTGTTGTTTGGTAAAACTTGACTTCCTTCTATCAATTCAATCTCAATTTTGTTTTCATTTACAGACTATCAAAAAGTATTATTTGTCTATTATAAGAAATCTCTATTAGGGTACTTATAACGCATTTCATAGAAGTGTGAAGGCTAATAATAACATAATCTGTAATCATTTGTATTCTAAACTTTATTTACAGCTTCATCTGAATTATGACGGTAATCTGGATCAGTACTCTTAATCTTAAGGTACCTACCAAACCTGTACTGATTACACAATCATAACTTTATCGCAGGGATCGTCAACCTTTTGATATCATCTCGAAACACTCATGTAAATTTATGGTATACAGCTGATAGTTTTATAAGTGAGAGTTAAAAACTAACGTGACGTGCAAATATTACTTGATTATTTAATGTAGAAAAATATTTATTATGATTTTACTGTAGGTACACCTAATTCAAGTACCGTCTAAGAGAATGTAAATGTACTAGAAAGCTACACTAACTACTATTTTTTAAACTATTTTATTTTAATTTTGTCCTTTGACAATTCAAAAGTGCCTGTAACTAGCTACTAGAAATAAACGATTTGAATTGATTTGAAAAAATTTCGTTTGCACACAAGTAAATGACACTACATACAATACAAAAATATATAAGAGTCTGGTGCTCATGTTTCGGAAAAATGACATTCATGCAAATGACCCAAAGATTGGTGATCCCTGGCCTGGAATCAAACCTGCTACTTGATGACCGTGTCACTAATGTGCGGGCGGCGCGCACAAAGAGCCGCCACATTACCGTACTACAAAAACTAACTCGCCGACCAGTGTATCCTGGCCCACGAGGAAATAGAGTGCATACCAAGTCCACATGTTTATAATCCTACTGAAATTGAAATATTACAAGGGGACGAAAGTTTTACTTTTCATGTCAGGTTTTTCTTCCTGAATTTCACGTTTTCATTTATCGATACTGAATTAGTGAAAGCAAGCGTGGAGTAGTCCAAAAATGAAATCTGATTTAAATAATATAAAGCAGTTTTCCATTGCTTTTATAGACACTACAATGACATAATTGACCGAAAAAAATTAGGAACATGTTGTCAGGAAATTTTGAGTATTACTTATTAATCTTGATGGCTATTTATGGAAAGATCGATTGGGATACTGAAAAATAGAAGAACGTATGGTTAGAAAAGGAAAGATATACTGCAAAAAAAATATAGCCTTCGCCCCTTCGTACACTATAGGCGACGACGCGCGACGCAAGTCTCCGATACCTTACGATTTTGGTATTCATTGACGCGTGCTTGTGTTTGAACCTCTTTAAGTTTGTATTGCGATAGCCGCTTAGATACCGAAGTCGTAAGGTATCGGAAACTTGAGTCGCCTTGTGTACGAAGACCCTTTTATTTAGCTTTGTAATATCATCAAATCATCCGCGCAGGATAGAGAGGTATCCAGTCAGAGACTTACTGACTAAAATCTACGGTGTTGCTTCAATAGCCCTTCACGTTCCAGGGACACGTTTACCAGAAAATACAGTCCCGCGACCCCCAAATAAATTGTGGCTAAGATAAAAAGAAAGATGATTTGTATTATAGCTGCATCAGTTTCATGGTTCAAAATACACTGGTGACCTTCCAGTAGCGCCACCATGTCAGGCCACAGTAATAGGGTTAGGAATGCCGTCCCATTTCCGACCGGGGGCCATTTGTACCCCGGCCTGTTTTTGTGGGGCGTAGATTTAATGGTTCAGGTGTCGTGTTAACCTGATAGTTACGATGTCGACACGATTAGACGTAAATGATAGTGGAGCTCTTCAGGTTTGCTTGAGGAATGTCGGTATCACACTTGACAGATGTCATCAGTAAGATCTGTGTTAAGATGATGGGTTGTTGTAAGTTCACCACAAAAATAAGTCTGCACGAAAAAAAGTATGTATGTGTAGGCAAAGGTTTTTTTTTTAAATTTGATTATTGTACATACATTCGACCCATTTTTTCCGCAAATTATAAAATCCAGCACAAAACTACCGAAAACGAGGACACAATGTGGAACCTGAACAGAAAGTACTAGGAGAACAAAATCAAAACTTTTTTTTCTAACACCTACATATTATAATAATCTTTAATATTTTATTGTATTTATTTTGTTAATTTATGTACTGTTTTTTATCTTAGTTTTATGTATTTTTAGCCGGCTTGATATCCGTACTCTTGTTCCTTCTTTCCTTTTCTTCTTCTTCTTCGGGTGACCACTGAAAACCAGCGCTGTGCTGTGGGTCTCTCACAGCACAGCATTATGCTGAGTGGTCACCTTTCTTTTTACAGTCATGGCATGCAGCTGTCGAATTTTGTCTTTGCTATTATGTCTATTTTTGTTGTTTAGATTAAGTTAACTTTTTTATTTGTCTAATTTGCATGCATTTCTGTAAAATAATAAAATAATTTTCTTTCTTTCTTTTCGAGGGGAATAATTTTAGTGACGAACTTACAACAACCATAAGGGTTCAAGTTTTGTTTGTAGATATCACAGAGGTTATTTTTTATTTAATTTCTTCTTGTATCGTAAGTGCATTTACAAATATTTAAACTCACATATCTGTAAATTGTACAAATACTTGTTCCGTCCGGGAAACAAAGCCGCGATACGCAGCGAAGCAATCAATCACTTACTACTGCGCCAACCATGCCATCGTGTTTATTTAAGTGTCATTTAAAACTACCTAACAATTATTGTAAAAAAAGTTTTAGCACAGTATTAATAAAATAGTACTGTGACCTTCAACTTATTACTAGACACCATAAGTGTCTCATTATTTTTTTAATGAGCGTGTTATGGCTGGAATCTTAAATTAATTAATTTGTGTGTGTTATTGTTATTAATGTGTTTATTTTTCTCTTTACAGGTGTTTTTCATTGGAGTCAGGATTAAAAAGGTGTTCAGTGAATTGTAAGTTTCTTTTATGTATATTTTCAACCTAAGTAAATAGTTATATAAGTTTTTTTTTGTTTCTTTTTTTGAAATCACTCATTTTGACTCTAGTCTAGATCATAGGTGAGAGAAAAAAAACCTGCATAAAGTCAATTACCCAAAACAAAGCCTGTTCACTCTAACTTCGATTAGAATGCATATTTTGTTTTAATTATCTTAGTTTCCCTTTTTACGAAACTTAAAGATCTTTAGAAAATGTATCCTATGGCTATTATGTAGGTAATGTATCTCTGGTCTAAACGGATGGATATTTACAAAGAAATTCGATATAATTTATTTTTATCGATGACCGTCTCGTCTATTACACTACTTATAGAAACTATAAATCTAGACCAGACCATCAAGTCACAAGCCATTTCCATTTACTTTTCTTCCCACATCTTTATTAAAGCCACCGTATAAAAACAATAAAACAGCGGAACTTTCCTCTCATTAAGCCATTTCACCCGGATTCTCTCGTAGTGCAGTATATCTATGTCAATAAACATACAGACCACATGATCTGACTTGCGTATGAGTTGCTTTTTGTTGTGCTGTGAAGACATACTGGCTTCGATGACTGCTGGTATAAAAGTCTTTATGTATATGTTAATCGTTCCTGCATCATTACACTCCATAAAAAACGGAGTTTTTATATCATAAACCTCTGGAAGTCTGGATTCAGAACATCCAACACTCGCCGAAGAGCGTCGAATTCTTCAATCTGTTTGTAATTTCTGACGGTGACTTTATTTTACTGTTTGTGATGTTTTTTCATTCCATAAACGACGAAGACGAAGCGACCCATGCGATAATGCGTATGATATTCAAAACTTATTAAATTAAGAAAAGCAGGTAAGTTTCAATGTCTGTTCTGTTAACACAGAAATATTAAAAACAGGAGAAGTGGTAAGGGGGCGTGTCGTTGAAACCTGGTCCTGAGCGTTTTGGCCAGCAATTGACTTGGACTACTTTATTTTTGTTTCCTTTATTACTCCGACTGTATTGTTTTTCATTAAATACATTGCTCTTTTACAACGATCTCACATTATCACTGAGTGACTGGACAAGCAATGTAAAGCTGACATAACGATACCTCATCAAGCCGTAATGTCGCGTGGTGCGTCCGTTGTATTTGAGCGGGAGTAGTACCGCCCCCCGCGTGTCGCGACAACACACAATGATAATTGTTAGTGTGAGTAAGTTACACGGAAAAAGAGTACGCTGTGGTTTTAAGAATAAGGTTTATATTTAAATGACTGAGTTATCGATGGCGCGTGTGTGCACTTGTTCGTAGTATTGTTTTGATAGAACTACATATGCAATATTATCGTTATGGTGGGGCTATTGCGGCTTCACTGGTTTTCTATACATTTTAAACTCCACGCCATATCTCCTTCTTTAAGATATCTGTGTCTGTTAACATTACAGTCGCATTGTTGGGTGTGTGTATAAATTCGTATTTTATTGGCATTTGCTTTGAAATGTCTTTGTGATCATTATCAGAAGTCCCTTGATTTTCAGAACCTTTTTTCAGGTTTAAAAATTATCACATAGTCTTGATAGTTTGAATGAGCATTGGGTGAAGTGGAAGGAACTAGCAGTCCGACTCTTACGGACTGACTAAAACCACCCTGAAAATAATAATTCAAAGACCCTTCGGTTCCAGGAGCGCGGTGCCATTTTAAGCCAGTCACGAGGTGTCTTTTACACAGCCATACATGATTGCTTAAAATCCATAGTCACATTTTATTATTCGATAAACTGATTTATTCCTTCCTCGCATTAAAATTCTCCCAGTATACCATACCTTCCGGTATCGAAAAGTAATTCTAATAATAAACATAGTAATGTATGCTAACAAAACATAGTCTTATGTAGTAAATATAGCCTTCTTCCGTAGTAAATACTACACGTACGTATGTACCTACAACCATGTACGTACATATATGTATCGTGTATTGAATTTAAACAACCAAGCAATATTTTTGCAACTGCGTTAAACTACAATGCCCTATGTTTAGAATAACAATATGATATTATTTCATATTGGGAAACAGTGTTGCGGAAATCAATGATTTGTTTTATCGGTTTTGAAAGCTTGAATGTATTTAGAATTTTATTTGACACGTATGTAAACTACTAGCTACATCTCCAGTCAATGCTGAATTTACGATGCAATCTGTCAAAATATGATTTAACTTCTTTATAAGTTGCCTCCCGATAAGATTGTCTTATTTATGATTATACAGTAGGTAGATCTATATTTGAACATCAAAAATATTCTCCCGATTAGTACGGTAGCCAATCAGATAGCAAAAATATTTAGTAGCCAAGTAGAGAAGAGCACTCACTATTCCGCTAGATTGTCGGCTTAAATTATTCATTTGGGCACGGTAGATTAGATTTGATTATTATCACACACCGATTTGCCAATTTCCCGATTTACTCCTGAAACCATTCTCATTTCCCTATCCTTAATTCAGTAATGTCGCCAATAGATGGCGTTGTGACCAATTGAGCGTGGCGATCGGTAATGGCGGGAAGCGCGCTGCGCGGGCGCACAGCTTCCGCTGCTGACGACACAGATGCCGTTTTAATGGTCAGAATCACTGACCATCACTAATATGCGCGAATGTACTTAAGGAATGGGTCGATGAACGAGCTACTTTGTTTGTTTGTTTGTTTGTATGTTTGTTTATTCAATCTTATGGATTTCATTGAAGATGCATATTTTTGGAGAGGAAAGTAGGTCTTTAACGTCTTGTTTATTCATGAAATTCTAATTATGTAAAAACTACTTTCGTTAATGCAGTCGTTTATGTTTTGATCTTGCCTTGAAATTTTGAATGAACACTTGGAATGTTGTTAGTAAGATGCAGTAAGGGAGGTCGCGGGACTGCCTAAGCAGAATTCAAAGGTCATATGAAGAAACAGGTTGTGTGACAGTTTTTTTCACTGATGATTATAAGCATTCTGCTCATTGTCAAGTTCTTTATATTGGGTTTCTTTCTGTCGAATATATTCATGGCGTTATGTAAAATATAGTTTTGCAAAATAAACAGCTACATGTTCCATAAGATATATTTCTAAACACAAAACAATACACATTTCTTCCGTTTCATGAAAATAACTTATTTTATTGGCTGCACGTTCAAGGTAACAGTGCGGACACGCGATGTTTTAATTAATTGCCTTGTTTTCTTCACGATTCGTAGGTACGCTATCTGCTTTCAGACATTTTACAAAATACAAACTAAGTCTTATAAAACCATAGAAATTAATTTCCTCAGAATCTCAGAGAACTGCATGAGACCCGATGAAATTCAAATGCGTTCAAATTCGTTTTGACCCGATGATCACCTCTAATCGGGTGATGATAGGACCTCTTAGATAAAACCCTTGAAATACATCTGATGTGGGGCAGTGCAACACTGGCTTTTCAGCTAAGATGAAGAGTTTGATGATCGCTAAAAATGTGAAAGGAATGCTGGCAATTTAAAAAAAAAAGTTGTTTCCAAAAAAGTAATCTAATAAAATCTGAAGCTTCATAATAATCACAGAACTTTAACTAATATCATAGAGTCGTAGGGCTGTCTAATCAGAGTACGGTCCTGGAACATAAAGAGCAACTGAAGGAATATGGTGGATTTTAGTCAGTACTAGTTCTTTTCGCTCCAGCAAGAGTTTCCTGTCACATAAATGATGATTTTCAACTAAAAAATACACTATTTAAGCTAAGCACTTTTTAAACTCCATTACCTCAATATATCACGAAGTACCCCCTCTTAAATACTAAGTCAAGTGACTTACTCGTAAGTTGCAAGTAAGTAATCTCATTTACCTCAGTCCGCACTCATTGACCTCATTTTTTACCAATTGCTGGTTTTAGAAACGTGACCATTAAACTGTCTGCTTCACACAGTAAACATGTAGCTTAGCGTTGGTTTTACTTGCGATTTAAACTGGGTTTTAAGAAATCTATAACTAGAGTTTTGTGACATTATTAAGTAAATGATTAGAACTACAGAAATTTTTGATTTACCCAATGTTCTCGTGATAAAAATAATAATTTGATCATATTTTCTAGATAAATAAATATAATGGAATACATGGATAAACATGGAAGTATTTAGAGACGAAGTGTGCCATTTCAACAAAGTATAGGTTGATGGCCTCCCGTCTTCTAATTCTTGGATCTTTTACGTAGCTGTACGAGTACTCTTTAACAATTATCTCACTTATGCTTTCCTACATAGTTTTGAAACCAATGGTGATAGAATAATTTTCATAATCTCTAGGTAAGGATTCGCCGATATTACTACCACTGTACCACTTGAAACTAGAACACAACACAATACTTTTCAACACTTGCAAAAAAGCTGCAAACACAGACAAGACATACAAGAACAAATATAAACCACAAAGTTTTTTACTCCAAAGATATCATTAAATAAGCCATGTTTTTTACTCTAAGATCTGGTCGAATTACCACCAGTTCCGCTCCATTGGTACCGCACATCTTCCGTTATCACACCGAGCGAGATCGATAACATATTCCGGTGTAACAACCGACAACTGGCGGCGCCTGCGCATCCCATCTCGTCTGCCACATGCTTGCGCGGGAGTTCCCACGAAATTGCTGCAACTATGTCATTTGAAATGTTGCAAGGGATTTCAGTTATTGAATTTTAGACGTTTAACGTTGCGGTTAACGTTGTAAATCCAACGACTGAGCTGAAAAACTGAAGCTAGCTAGAAAACACATGAAATCATCTAAACTTTTCCGAGAATGTTGACAAGATGGCGTGTGGATGTCAGCTGCTTCTTTCAATGATGTCAAGGAATTGGACGATAATTACGTTAAAACTATGTAGGTGAACACGACAAAAACAGCAAAATCGGTAGAAAAAAGTCTGCGATATATCAAAATACGAGTATATTGGCATCATTAAAATAGAAAAACTACAACGTTTTTTCTGTTTATGGATAATTCTAATGAATTGTGTAGCATCTCCAAATACATTATATTCGGCTCATCTATTTATTCGTCTTTGAGTAGGCTATCGTTAATAGTATTATAGTCCATTTGTTTTTTGAAATCTTTTTTCACTTCCTACTCATCATATGTTTTATGAAAGATCTGCACTATTAAAAATTGGGTATGTGTGTGTTTATAAACACAGCATTCATCAATGTGTGTGTTTTTTTCTGATCTTGTAAAAATACTGTTTTTATTGTGTGATCCACCTACGCTAGCACAGTCAACAAAGAAATAAATGTAAAGGCTAATTTTAAATTATTTACGTCACAGCTATTTTATATTTTGAATAGGCTTTGGGCAACCTACCTATTTCTCAGAGGATTGCAGTAAAGGACTAATGACCTTATGTGACGTGATAACGAGCATTTTATATCACTAGAAATCAACTACTGTCAAAAAACTTGGATAAGATTTCCTACTATTCTGGCGGCAATTGAATGTTATAAGTCCGTATGTAGACTATATAACTTCTTTTGCCAACCGTACCTATGTATCATCTGTGCCCAGCTGAGCATGTGTGCGTGTGTATCGGCGCGCGACGGCGCAGCTTCTGCGACGCGCTCCATTTCCTGCGCCCGCGCACTACGTTGCACAAGCCGGACAATGGCGCTCCTGCGCACTGCACATGTGAACACCCCTGCTATATTAAACAGCCAAAGCAGTAAATCAATGGAGCTCTTTTTTATGAAACCTTAATTATGATTGGTGGTAAGAGTAGTTTTAAAGATGGGGTACGGGACGGGAATATGCTTACATCTCCCGTTTTTCCATATCCATAAGAAAACTCTCCGTCTGGAGTTTACCGGATCCTGGAATTGAATCCGATGTCTGAATCCAAATATTTACGCATTTCCCCACAAAAAGAGTTCTTATGCTTACCTTACCTGTCTAAACATGTCGTTATGCACAACACTTTTAAATATGAACTACTTACTTGTCTCAATGCAACAGCCCCTAACTTAGTCAGAAGTCATACTTAGTCCTCCTGACAGATTTCGGCCACGGCGGCCAATCTCAACGAAGATTAGCTAACTGCGCGGGACATTATTATAGTGCACAAGTGTGTGCGCAGGCACAGGTTTACTCTCTGTTCCTTTTACTCTCATAGCTCAGATAGGACGGCAATCCGAAACGACCGGAGTTAAACCAGGCACAGGACCAACGGCTTATTGTGCTTTCTGAGAGACGGGGGTATTATACCGCCAACTTCTTAACCCCGGGCAGCTACTGAGACATTATTTTTAGAAAAATTCAATAGCAATTTTTGCTCGACCTGGGAATCGAACACAGGACCTATGCTCAGCAGTCACTCTTGCAACCGCGAGACCAACGGGGAAGTTAATCAGTTAGTAGTAACCTTTTAACAAAGCATGCTTAGAATACCTGTTAGTGTAATCCACCTGTGAGCATTTTCCGACCATTTTTGTTTCGAGTTATAGTACTGCATGTACTGTGCCCCTGTTTACCTACTTGCAGGCATTGTTTGAATATCACTATGACAATGGATATGGATTATGACCTGACCGCCCCGTTAGATAGCCGTTATAAGGAGTATTGAATTGTATTGTATTGAAAGCATTCGGAACTGTTCCAACTGTTATAAAATATTACTTGGGAATGTAAAGTTAAAGGTAGTGTTTCTGGCTAGCGAACATTGAACGTATACAAAAATTTGAACTAGTAGCTGTTGTGTGGCTTCACCTACGTTTTACTCGAAAAGTATCCCACGGGAAACTAATACTGGGATAAACGGTATGTTATGTGTGATTCTAGATTTTAACTAGCCTCTGAGCCCGATTTCATGAGGAATCCGTTAAGCCATTATTGCGTTATTAATTAACACACTTCGATTTAGCCAATTGTTTAATGTACCTAATTGTAGTGTTATTTACCCTAGATATTTTTAATTTTGATGAAACTTTTAAATTCTGACGCAGTACGAAGTTTGCCGAGTTAGCTAGTTTAATATAATTTGTCATTGACATTATATAAATATGTCGTTAATTTTTTTTCTATTCCACAACTTTTACTATTCCAGGTTTAGATATCGTACACTTAAGAATATTAACCATTAGTTGGTTTTATTTTCGCATTTTCGCACATAAAATCATCATTTTGGAATGTTACCAGTATAACAACGACTATTCTATAAATATTTCGCCGTCTACTTGACAAAGAAAACGAATCAGAGAAGAACGCGAATAAAACAAAAGCTATTTATATTTTCAGTCAATTAACATTGTTTTTAAACATATTTTAGTAGGAAAGAATGCGGAAAAATGTTTATTGCTTTTCTATATTTACAAACAGTTGTATAGTATTTGTTTTGCCTCATAATATGTTAGATGTGTGGAGAGGAATGCGATTCAATTTATTCCAGTCATAAAGTGGTACTCAGCATCCGGCTACAGGCACTGAGGCACCTGTGTCATTGAGGAACTTGCTACATGTGGGCAATTGCCTCGTACCTTGTCATCTTGGGAAAATTTAGCAGCTTTTAAATCATTGGTCGTTTGTTTATTTTGTTCTTGTTCAGGATGTGTCATGGTAATAGAATGAAATCATATTTAATTGAAATATTAATTTCACTGTCAGACCACGTGGTGGACCACGTTTAACTGCTAGTCTAGAAGTATTTTAGTCAGTAAGGCTGACTGTTCTCTAAAAACCACTTCAGCTGAATCACGATATTTAATGAAATACAATATTCCGTTGTACGAATTTTAACGCATTTTATGATTCTGATAAAGTGAGACTCGAGAGAAATTTTATCAAACTAACAAAAAAAAAAAAATCTAAGTGTCTAAAGTGTCTAGACCTACCTGTGGTATAAATGACAGAATTTTGATAATAAGTTCAATAGTTTTGGCAAATAGGAGATTCAAAATTGTATACTAGTTCGTGATTTCTGATGGTAGAAAACCTATCCGTTCACACACGTTTTTGAAACGTATAAACAAACAATAGGTAGTAAACGAGACTACAATTTCTAAGTACTTTAAACAACCGCAATCCCAAACTCTTGCAACAGCAACTTGTTTCACAATCCCATACGATTAATGACCCCACCATGCATTTTAGAGTACAAACTACTGGCACTATCATACTGGTACATGAGTCACGCTCCTTCGCATCATCAATCTAAACGAGGCATAACAGGCTAGACTGGCAGACAGTACTGGATCCCAGGTAGACGAGAAAGTGATACGTTTCACTTTCAAATGTAACATGGACTTGGGGTAAACAAATGAAACAAAGTTTTCATGCTTGTATGGAAGTGTTAGCTGCATCCCGTTTCTTCTTTACTTTCCCGATTCACCACATAAAGAAAAGTCATGCAAATTAGATGAAAGACTGCTTTTAGGGTCCCGTAACCAACAAAGGGTAAAATTGGATCACTAAGATACCGTTGTCCGTCTGATACCATGAACTGTGAGAGTTAGACAGTTGTTTTTTTTTCATAACAACAAATACTATTAAAAAGAGTGAAATAAAAAAGGGTCCTCCATACAATACACATGACTTTTGCCGTTTTTATAGAAATGGAACGGTACGGAACTCTTTTTTGCATTACGTTAGAAGTCTTGGAAGACTGGTAGTCAACCAGTCTGGCCAAGGGTCATATGATCCATCAACTGGGTTGAGACAGACTTAAGTAGTCGTACTTAAAAATTCAAACCGTAAATTCTGGAAGCCTGCCTGAACCCACCCTGTTCAGAAAAGGAAACGTAGTGTGAATGGTCACCCCAAAATTTAATAACAACAACTTCGAAGGTTTTAATTTGTGTATTTGATTGTCATAAGTTTGTAACTAAACGTATAAAATCGACAAGTTTATTTGGAAGTTGAAATAACTTAGGTTAAACAGTGATCGGAATTTTGTACTTAATAATACCTTGCGAATGTATTTAAAAGAAAAGGTTTAAATAAGTATCAGTTATTTGCTAACACTGCTAATATTAAGTTTATAGAGCAAAAACTAAAGTCGTACTGACTTAGATCAAGACTCAACTAAACGTCAGTTGCATCAACTCAATTAATGCCGTTTAGGAATCCAATGTGTCCCAGATTTACAAAGCGATCAACACCAAAGATGGGATTATTACTCGTATAATGATGCAATCGGTCACTGACGTCCTTGGAGTACACACTACACAGCACTGTTCCGTTCTATCGCACTTAGGGCCAGTTGTATGATCAGTAGATAAACAAAATACACCGTAGTACCGGGTAAAAAAAAAAATCTTTTTTTTTAATCCTACTTATACCTACTTTTCTTTGAGTAAGGTTAACTATTAATTATATGATTAAATTTTTAAGTTATGTGGGGAAATATAAAAAAAATGTTATAACTTTTTGCGCGGAAATGGCAATAAATATATACTGATTTTTATTTATATTGTTAAGAAGTTCATATTTTTTAGGTCTTAATATTTATGTATTTTCAATAATTAAATAGAAAATTGGAGATTACAGGACCTATCAGATCAAACATCTTGCTAGCTGGAATTCTCAGCACAGTAAAAGCGGCACATTTCGCAAATGTTTCTCATTGAGGCCTGTTTTCACAATTTCTCTCTTGATGCTTGCTTCATTCAATTCATTAGAAATAAACTGTAATTACAAGTCAAGTATTATTATTGCAATTTTCATTTAAAGAGGCTCTCTCCAGGTTTTCATCGTGATTTGCCTGCTGAGATGCAATCTATTAGTCGTGTCTTAAAGCGAATTATCTTATTTCTTGCTAATGTTATATTATGTGCAAAAGCTGGTCAGTATGTGTGTGTGTTACTCTTTCACTTAAAAACTACTGAACGGATTTGGATGAAATTAAGTACACAGATAGTTTATAATCTATATTAACATATTTGGTGGTTTTTATTCCAATTCTACATTCCCGTGGGATTATTTTTCGAGTTGTAGCGGGCGATGCCGCAGTCTAAAATAATTTATAAGACATCATACCAAGTGAAACCAAGTTATTAATAACAGCTGATAATTTTACCTTTACCTTTTAAGCACCTGTTATAGTATTTTTATTAACTTAGAAAGTAAACTAGCTTCGAAAGTGGTTTGGTGTCTTATCAAATGGGAGTATGTGGTGCGAAATTACATTTGCGGTTATAAAATGTTATGCTATTGAAAAACAGGTTTTATTAATAGTAATAGAAGGTTGATAAGTTGGTTTATTAGCGGTAGGTGTGTTTTCGTAGATAGTGACAGTGTTTGTGGTTTGTTTTGTTCAATGCCGACGTTGTTTTTGTTTGGTAACTGTAATGTAATGGCCACATTGATCTCGAGTGCGTCGCCACTTGTTGTAACACTGTGTTCATTGTTAGTTTATCAGAACATGCCACTATCATCACGTTTTGTGGCACAACTTTGAAAAGTGAAACTAAATATTTGTACGGTTGTTTGTTGACAAGTTCTTTTGTAAAAAAGTACTTTTGTTTTATTTCTGAAGTTGATAAAAATCTATCATAGCTTTGAGAGAAAAAGACCATTGAAATATCAAGGAATACAGATTTGAAACGTGTGAATTTTTTTATAGTAATATTTGTCGGCATTCAAAACATTGTTATAAAGCCAAATAAATAACAATATTATCTAACGAAATGTCAGTACTAATTAGAGTTGCAATTAATAACAAAATTATACAACTCAATTTGTCAAACAAAATCGGCATTTGTTCAAACAAATCGTGTTTTTATCATCCTCTCTTATTTATTAGTTTAAATATACATTGTATGGAGTCCATCTTTGATATGGTAATGTTTTAAACTAATACGGCCATAAAGTTAACCTCGGTCTATATGATTTACATATGTATAAGGTTTGACCCAGTAAGACAATGCTAACCGGTGCGTTTTTATACACTCCGCGATAAATATTTGCTCGTGATTCATGAATTTATTTTGTTCTAGTTGATGTCAGCTGGTTTTAATCAAGTGTTATTTTGCAATCATCTGACTGGTACCTCATACTGGAAAAAAAAGGGAGACCATATGTGTTTTTCTTCACCATTACTGATCTGTGAACTCTTCAGGTAAATGTGATTCTGGAATCAAAAGGGCATTGAAGGATCACCGTGGAATTTAGTCAGTACAAGTAATCTGTGGTACAAGTCTGACAGTCCTTCCAGTACCACCCTGAAGTGAGGCGGACTCATTTGAGATGATTTTATCACGATAATAAGCAGAAAACAATATCAATTATAATTATTAAGGATGTATTTACGGTACAAAACAATATATAGACGCTAGCTACAGCTGGAAGATCTTTCAAAAGAAACGCAACAAAATCCATTGTACAAATAACCAATAAATAATGTTGATAAATTACATGATGTTCTTGGTAACCACAGTAGCTTTCCCTGCTGGTAGCCTCAAACTATCCATCAGCACTCCTCACAATATATAAACAAAACACTGCTGTAAACTATCCAATATATCTTTAACGTTTACGACGACAACAATGGTTATGGCGAAATTTATTCTGCATTGGGTATGTAGTTTCCAAAAAGGTAAAGAAATTGGAAAAAAAAATTTAATACTAATTATAGTATATAGGAAAAACCGACCCTCATATTAATGAGGGTCGGTTTTTAATCCTCTATTGTCCTCCACTGTTGGGCTAAGGTCTATAAGCCCCCTTGGCATCGATCCTCGTCTTCTGGTATCCACTGAAGCTGCTTTATGACTCTGAGGGCTGGTTTTTCATGGCCCACACAATCCCACTTGTTAACAAATTCTTCAACAAAAAAAAAAAAAAACATGAAAAATTACTCCTGTGTCGTGGGTGTGTTTACAAACAAAGATACTCATATACACAAACACCCAGACCCTCAACAACTACTTGTAGGTCATACAAATTTTTGTTCAGTGCAATGATCGAACCCGCAACACGCTGCAACTCAACTACGACTCCACTGCCATTTCTCGTAGAGCGACATTCTTCTCATTTACTTACAGCAGTAGAAAAATACTAATTCCATGTCCCACACATTTTAACCGACTTCGGAAAAAGAGGAGGTTCCCAATGTTTCATAATTCCTTCATCAGCCAAGTAACACATGTAGTCACTCATATTATATTTTGCGGTCTAGCCAACAATGTTGGAGAGAAAAGCTTATAGCCATAAACTTCACCGTTTATCTTTGAAACCATTAGACTTTGAAAGTTATATGAGTTTCACTGTGCAGCTTGAAACTATCTGGTCATCCTAGTCGTTAAAACACAGCTTCTAATAGCTTAGCTAATAGCTTTAGAGAACAATAACTAAATATAGTACTAGTAGCTTCAAAATAGCTCAATAAGTTTCAAAATACGAGTATGTCATATTTTGATTCATGAAAACTAATGCATGGTTAATAAAATCTGCTGTTGTATTGTTGTTGTTGTATTGACCTGGTATAGATCATTTAATGTAATACTAATTTAAATATTGTAAGTTTTAGTTAAACGCGGAATTCCTCTACTTAATTCGTCAAAACTTTATTTTCCTACGTTTAAATTACAAAAAGCTTGATAAGTCTTCTACACGAGACATGTAATAATTCACCATATTTTGTGATCTTTTAAATGTCTTACCACCTTTTAGAAAGAAATATATTTCAGATGCTTTCATAGAATGAGTTAAACAGCCTATTAAATTTGCCAGCCTTTAATCTCACAAATGTCTTTCATATCAACCATATTATTGCACCTTTACTTGTAAGTGCGTTGATGTCTTTTATATGGCAGAATTAATACATTGTCAATAAAACACCTTTGGTTACATGGTTACCTCTGAAAGCTTAGGCTTTATGAAGGATATAAAATATTCAATTATAATTAATAACTTGATGCGAATTAAATAACAATAATAAGTTATTTACGACGTTGTTATTGACGTTCGTAACATTAAATGGGATGAAATACGCTTTAAACACGGTTTAAAGATAATTTTCTTAACTTAACTGATCGTTTATGAATAAACCGCATATACGTGTTCATAATATGACATAATATAAGCGATGGAATTTCAGTGGTAACATTTTAACATAGAGATGGCATTCTATTTATTATAAGAGGATAGCTTAAACTGGTCCAGTTACATGTGATCTGACGTTTTGATTTTGATTCTTTGCCTCTCTGATATACTTTAGGTAACATAATTATATTAAGACACGCAATATATTATGAAATGTACACAACTATCTTCAGAACACTTATTACCCTTTTTTAGCAAGGTAAAATCCACGTTGTTTCTTCAATACCTCTTAACGTTCCAAGGTCACGGTCATCTTTTTAAATAGTCCCGTGGCCCCGGCCTTTTATGAGGGGTCCCGTCAGATTGCTGGGTGCTCTTTGAAGCGCCCGTGGAATACGACGCGCTATCGACCCGGGCATGGTCCATGATCTGACGGCGAGACACCCTGTTATTACCTACCCTTAACCCAACATTTCCTTGCACCACTAACACTGCTCAACACTTAGAAACACTAACACTTAACTAACTACACAACAAACTTAATCAACATCACAAATGACCGTTCCAAACAACAATTTCAATACAAAGAGAAATCGTAACAACCATGTTATTTGTCCGTGTTTACTTAAAATTGTATCGAGAAAGTGTATGCTATAATGCTAATACACTGTTGCAGGAAAGTGGCGATAGTTTCGCTAAAAGTTGAGGGCCTGTGATTGGTTAATGAGGTGGTGTTCGGTGATTAGGGGCGTCACGACTTTAAGGTAGATCGCTGTTGACTTTGAGTTTGTTTGAGGAGCTATGTGGGTTAAGCTAACCCTATGAAGAGGGTCACGGTACACTGCTCTAAAATGATGAGCTTGAGTTGTATGTGAATGGTTCTTGTGAGATGGGGAACTTCTCTTTAGAAGGTGTAATACAGACCATGAAATAATAAATTAACTTTTGATGATTGAGGCCATAGAATTGGTAATTTTTGTTTCGCTTTAATCGTCCCACCTTTATTATGGGTCTAATCTTACCAGTAATAAAACTTGAATGCATTCAAATAAAAACTACTTACTAAGAGGTATCACTATTTATTTTTTGAGGAAAATTCAAAGTGTTATGATATAAGATTACCAAGAAACAACACTTTTCAGTTTCAATTCGATTTCGAAACCACAATTTTCAAGCAAATCACAACAAGCAAAGAAGCACATAAAATCAAGAATGCTTATAATTATAATAATTAACGACCATCTAATTGAAAATCAAATACATTCACAGGCACGAGGCACAAATCACGCGCTTGCGTGCAACTGATGATTACAGTTATCAAGTAATTTGTCATGGCGTACACCGCGAAAAAATACTAGTATAGTAACAGAGCAGAACTCAGCGATGAATACTAATGTAGATGGTAAATAGAATGAAAATGAATAACTGTGTGGTTTAATTGTGTGGTGGCAGTGTGTGGTTAAGATATGGAATGAAGCGAGACGATGTTTTTTTTTTTTAAGTAAAATAAAACGTTGCCCCCACAATCTCTCCTAAACTGACTGCTGTGGTGCAGGTAGCAGGTTTGATTTCAGGATGGAACAAATATTTATATTATATACCAATAGTGGTTATCAGTCTGGGCGTTAGTGTAAGTGAGTTATATGTTTGTAAACGCACCCACGACACAGGAAAATTTCCAAGTATGGAGCAAAAGGGTGGAGGACTCATTATAATATGATTATTTGCAAAACTGATCTATTTTCATTAAAACGCAATTATTAGTTATAATAATTAGCCACTTACAGATCAACATACAGACACCTCTGTTTAAATCACTTCGTCAGGTGAAAAAGTCATAACATTTAATTTACATAAGAGTCATTAAAGTCGTGGGTGATCCGATGCAGAGGTCGACGATGACTTTCACGCAGATGGGTGCGCCTGCTTTCACGTTCACACCTGTTCCCACGATGGACCATAGTGGATTATGGTGGACCATGGTGGACTGTGAGCAGTGGATGAAGAAAGTTAGAACTATAAATTTTTGTTGGACAATACAAACGTATTGTCATGGAAATTGGTGTTATTGTTTGCTGAACTTATATGCTAGAGGCAATGTTTACAGTGAACGAAGAAAACATAGAAGCATTCCTAGAGCCCAAAAATGACCCAACGCAGATCGTGCCTCGGTAGGCGGGGCTTATCAATAGTGCCTCGGAGGAGTTTAGTTCGGCTGTGACGGCACATGTCGTTGTTCGTATTTTTATTCAGTTTAAAACTATAAATTAATTATGCCTTCTTGCGCAATGAAATGGTGTACTACTACATTATTTTTATATTAATTATAAACATGGATCAATTTTTTTCAATGGGGATGGTGTTATGCCCGATAGGCTAAGTAAATTAATGTTGAATGTTTGAAGTAAATATGTTTGTGTTTTCTTTTTGCTACATTACAAAACACTTTGCTCCTTTGACAGATTTCCACAAGATCCAAATCTCAAAGAACAATGGACGAGATCAGTTCGCTTGGAGAGACAGGAAAACGACTGGTCCCCAAGCAAAACAAAAATAATTTGTTCAGTCAAATGGACTGAACAAATTATTGTCAAGATGACGATTTTTATATGACGAAAAAAGGATACCAGAAGCTATAAACGATCCGGGCACTTTTTAAATTTATATTATCCAACATTTTTGACATTTTGGTAAAGCAAGCTATGTTAGCCATTTCTGTTATTCGTTTTTAAACAGAAGACAATAAGACTTTCTAGTTAATCTCTAAGGAGGCCGTAGCTCACAGTAGGTGCCAAATAAATATGTTTTCTTTCTTTCTTTTTTTTTCTTTCTTTATATAAAAATGAGCCATTTTATGTAAATGTAAACGTGAACTTTTTGTTGTTATGCTCAGATCAAAGAAATAGGCAGATATAGAACGCTCTGAACACGCGAGTGTCTCCACCAAAGTTAATACAAAATCAAATAGAATTACATTCCATAATGTTTTCTTTGTTTTTGAGAACTACTTTTAGGATGGTTAAAGACACGAGACGGCATATTTTGGCAAAAAACAACAACGACGCGCAGCATGGTACGACGCGTAGCTTGGTACTGTCGCGACTTTGTATTCGATTTTGATTTTGTATTAACTTTGGTGGACCCACTCGCGTGTTCTGAGCGCTCTATCTGCCTACTTCGTTGATCTGAGTTGTTATGTATCTACATCAAATGCAAAAGAAATAAAAATACATAATAAAAAATATTCAAAGCTTTCATTGTTACTTTTTATATAACTCGTCCACTTTGACAATTCTTGCAGCCCGTCAAATTAATGTCATGTGTTCATTTCTAGCGCCAATGATGACATTGTTACTATGCGTTGCTTAGCCAATAAGAGACGAGCGTTGACAACCTACCCAATCATAACTTCGTGATGTTAATAGAGAACAAACTAGCTGTTCAAAGAAAACAAACGTCGTGGGCCGTCTATCAAAAAGATTTTGTTTGAAGTTACTCTTCCATGTTTTCTTCGTTCACTGAATGTTTAGCAATAAATAAATAATTGCTAAACATTGACTCCTCTATGAATCATCAGCATTATTATACATCTATAATTTCCATATTAGTTCAGTTGAAAATTTATCATCATCAATGTATCAGCCAACATACTATTAAATTTAATTCAATATATTATTTGCGATACAGTTGTTACTGTGGTCGAGCGCAGCTTGTTGCGGGTAGGATTCCCGCACGGAACAAATATTTGTAATTTTGTGTATGCGAGTTTAAATGGTTTTAAACTTGCACTCATGATGCAGAAACGTAGAAGTAGTGTGGGGCAATGTATATAGCAATGCATCATAATTTACATCGGACGCAATCTCTGCATATTAAAGCAAATCTGTTTGTAGTATAAATTGTGTATCGATTTTTGAGTGAAATAAATATTCAATTATTAGATTTTATCTACAAAAGGCTGGCATAGATTTTGTTATCATTTAAATAGAATTCGAACTTATACCTTTGTGCTCGTTTTCAAGAAATCCTAACTAAACAGCGCACGTCGTCGTCGTCGTTGTCGTCCAATATTTAACTCTATCGATAAACCACAAGCCAAATATCTGATAATATGACACCTTCTTATACATTTTTAGGGTTGACACTTGACCTCAACAGTGATAAAGAGGATGGTTCGCCTGTCTGTTTGACAAATGCTTATCACGATTTTTCACGTTATTGTTTCGTAAAGTAAAAATCGTTAATTTGATGAAAATAAAATAGTTTTCATTTTCCATACAATTAACTTTTTATATTTCAACTACGCTGTACCGTAAAATACGGAAATCGTACGTATTTTAGTTCAGGAATTTCCAAAAAACTTTATAATGGAAGGCTTTATATTTACTTGAATCTTGTTTAAAAATTTCTATACGTTTTACTACCGATTTATTACCCGCCATCTCCTTCATGGTCTGCTCTGACAAATAATATCAATCTTTTAACTGTCAAAAAATCCAAATAGCTCGGATAAAACTTTAAAGTGGCAGCCCTCACTTGTGACGGGACGAAGGCGCGGCCCTTGGCGCATGGTTCGTGAAATGTTGACCAAACCTTCACATTTACTTTACATCGCCTGCGCCAACCGACACAGAAAAAATAGTTTGTTTGGAATGGCATTAAGGTGGATTAGTGGTAATGGTTCGAATAGCTTGAGGGATAAGTGAGTCTTCACGTTGAAGTTTATAGTTTGGTTAAGTATTTGACACGTGAAATTTAACGGTAACTTTTTAACATTGTGCGTAATTTACTCGGATGCTTTGCTTGATGACAGCAAACTTTGGTATCTGTTGGAAACTGTATTTCGTCATCTTTTTCTTGGGACCATCCCACTCTACTATTTCCAAAACAATGCAACTCCCAAAAGCCAGATTCAACAATGGTGACGAACCAGAAAAGCGCCCAGAAAATGAAGCTCGGCGTGTCCCGGAGTGTGAATTTAATTAACTGTTTTGGATACTGCAACGCAGTAGTGTGTAGTGTAGTGAAAAGTTATCAGAAAGAATCTGCCTTGCAGTGTCCATATAACCTGTGTACATTAGGTAATATGTAGTTATATACCTATTTCATTTACTTTATTCAAGTTCAAACATTGAAAAGAATTTCTATTTCCATCGCCATTTATTTAAAAACAATTTTGTTGGTACCAAAATCCTTCAGTTAATTTTCCAGCATTAGGTATTGTAAGTCATGACAGTTTTAATTGACTAACAAGACAACAGCTAATTGCTTACAAATTACACGTCTTCACTAACACCTTCAATGACTTAAATACTACACTGTTGACGAACGAACGTCGTAGTAATTTACTAATACGTTGAATTGAATTTTTACATGCACAAAATCTCAATAGTAATTTTAATCTGTTTTTTTTTCGGTGATTTTCGCCTGGCCAAAGTGAACCAAAACTCGTTGAAGGCCTATCGCCACACATCAAGGCAGCAAGCCACTGGTTCCAATCAGATGGATGGCGCAGCCCGAGCGTGAACTAACAATGGAACTGGAAGGTGAAACCTTACGCTGCGGAATTGGTCCAGATCAATGATACAGATCACAGAACAAATCTTTATCATGTTTTGGAGAATAAGACAAAAAGTTGTAAGAATTTGTTATGTAAGAATGTTGTTATTTTGTGAAAACGGAGTTGTTTTTTTGTGGACTTCAAGGGATGTTATTTGGACATGAGACGATAATATTCCTCCTTATCTTTCAATTGTAAGCGAAAGTTCTATTCTCGTACAGAAGAGGAACTTTTATTGTTTGAGACATCTTGTTGGAAGTAGCAACCACCAAGCGGTTCACCCCAGACTACTGTATCACAGGGTATACTAGATAAACTACAGTGCGGAATCTCACCAAGGCCTCACTGCTTGACTCGCGACCACAATCCTTTTGTGGTGGTGTGTAACAGTCTTTACTGTGTTCTATCGGTGCAGGAGTTCCAGTACTTCTATGTGAAGTCGCTCCATGTTAGATCTCATCTTTGCTTCAGAGCTAGAATAAGGCCAAAATATAAATAAGTACAAAATAGTTTACACTCAGGTGTTCACACGACTGTTCTATATCTAATTGATACGAGTAATATAGTGTCACATAAACAAAAAAATAAAATACAGGATATTAAGCAACTGAAGGTTACTAACTAGATTCGATCGTCCAATGAATGAACGAGACATATTAAACCATCTAGAATAATTAAATCATATCCGATAAAACTGGAAAAACCAGAATCAAATGTTATACCATTAGAATTCAAGCTCAAACATTAGCAGACTTATGTAAATGAGTTGTATAATTTTACTTTAAGATGACTCAGAAATAGAAAGACTTTCTCTAAAACCAATGTATTAGGAAACCAGATTTACGATGAAAGTCGCGATGATTTACTATAGTTTTCTTATTTGACTTGTCACGGGTTTTAGTAACTTGAGTAGATTTAAGTTAAAGATATACAGCGTGTGAACTGTGACACCGCGACTGTTGGGTAAAAATATAAATAGAAGATAGTGTTTTGGTTTACTTTTGGAAGTCACGATTTTTTGCGTAAATGTGGAGTTATACTTGTGTTCGGTGCTTAGGTTGGTTTTAGCCAAAGACTTCAGAATTACCGATTCTATAAAGAAAATCGAAAAGGCTTAGTTATTTTAAAAACATTTCGTTGTTCTATAGTGACTTTCAAGAACATTCATGCAAAATTTAGATAGCTTTGTAGGTTAATCCCATAGATTTCAATTGTAATTCATTAGTTTATAGTATTTTTACTAAAGCCTTTATTTAGGATAATACAAGTTATAAGCTTGCAATCTGCATCACACACATGCATGGTTCCGATGTGCAAAATAGTTATAAGAAATCACTAAAGGTAACTTATGAAGTGTACAAAAATACTTTTAGCGACAGTATTGATTCTCACAGTCCACTGCCCAACAACAGACCAGCATCAATGGCAGCTGACCCACACCCAAGGATGCGCTGACCTCACTCAGTAACAAGCACAAAAACATCGATAAAAACTATATCGATGTAAAGCTATACATTTCACGCCACTACTCAGATTACGCGCGACCGCTTTTTGTGAGTTCGATGCAGGGTTGCCAACTCAATGCCACGGTTGGGTGCTAAGTAACATCTCAAATAGTGCTAAATTGCTAGAAAGTTTCAAAAATAGTGCCAAATATATGAATTAAATAAAAAAGAACACATAAAAGAATATGTTTTAATTTTAGAATTATTGTTACATCTGGGTGCTGTTTCTTAAATTTCAGTGCTAGGCAGATGAAAATAGTGCTAAATCTAGCACTCAAAGTGCTGAGTTGGCAACACTGGTTCGATGAATGATTTGATCGATCAATGTATTCGCTTTTATGTGGTTGAAAATATGCAGATTGATTCGAATTTCTGCGAGTTTTATGAATTGAAAGTGAAATGAAATGGTATATGATAATGAAGATCAAGGTTAGTGATCTTGAGAAGGTTAATGTTATTCAGTAACAGGTCCATACGGCTCAAGTATTTTATAGATACTAGGAGCAAAAGTGATTGTCGCTTATACTAGTAGCTTGTTAGGTATACCATTTACTCTATTTTTGGTGGTAAAATCATCAAAAATAGCAATAAGATAATCCTCTCGCCATGTGTAAGAAAAAATCCACCCTGTTCTTTTAGTCGCCCTTTGCGTTTCAGGGTTACGGTTACTTTTACAGACGGCCCCGCGACTCATATACCTACCATTGGTACCTAGCACAGTTTTAGATGTTTTTGCGACTACACACTTTCCTTTGCAGAAATCAGAGAGCTCGAAATATTCTACACATTTCGATGTGAGAGTCAAATTCTACCAGAGTATTGTTAATATAAATTATTAGGTGACAATCACGAACAGAAATTGCCCAATAATATTATCCCATGTCACCTTTCTCCTGGCCTGTACTCAGGGGCGAACTGTAACTTTGTGGGGCCTGGGCACATCCCTGGGCTAATACTTTTTGGAGTCCCTAATTAATTAACTAATTGCCATTTTGTCAAAAATCTGTTTTTGGTAATGATTATGTTCTTTATCATAACAATTCAAAAATGTATGTGTTTGTCAAATAGCAATAAATGCTTTGAGTTTATAGTCAGTACATGTTATATGATTAAACACAGTAGTTTTCGTTGTTTTCAAAAGAGGTTATTGCTTAGGACATTTATATTCACGGGGCCCAAAAACCCTATAGATCCGCCCCTGCCTGAACTACATCTACATTTACCGCATCGTAAACCTACAAATCATCAGTTTATAATAACTTCATCGTTCAATAACTCCGTGTTACTGTCTGTTTACGTCAAATCGTATGCCAGTCATAGACCTGTCAGGAATGCACCGGTATCGTAATTGTGAGGCAATCGCGTAATTGCCACCGTAATCGTAATCGTAGTACTATGGATTATTACCGATTGATATCACGAAAAAACATGATACGCTTCGTTATTTGAACACGTGTTCCGTTGTTGCATTTTTGAACTGATCGAACGGGTTCTATTTTTAAATAAAGTTATTGTTTTATTCGTTTTATTGACATTTTATAAGTAAACTGACCTACAGACTTTTTTTCAAAGTTTTTTAATTAAAACCGTAAAATCTGTTATTTGTTAAACAAATGATTCAATACTTTTAATTACTTATTTTTCAATTATGTTCTTGTTTAGTTTTTGCATCCTTGAAAATTAAAACATTTAAGTTTTTATACTCTGATCCACCTTGTAAATTCGAAACGCAAATCTCACCACAATTATATAATCTTAAGATCACCTTTGATAAAGATTAAATAAGGAAAAAGTATTTAGCAAATGTAATTATGTCACAATTACTAGGCAAATACGAAATGTCAAATAGATGACGACACGGTGTCAACATAGTGTCAGAATGGTGTCAACGCATGGTCAACATTTTATTTGCATAAGTCTTAACACGTTCACTGCGTTAGTCAAATTTGATGACTTTCAGTTGGTGCGGCATCGGGTCGATTATATCCGAAGCCCGACTTGTCCCTGGTGCGGTGCTGGGTCGAAAAGACCTGTTCGACTTCGGTCTGTTTAGAAGGACTTATCTTAATAGGGATTATGATAAAAGCATATTCCTTTATACCAATATGTTGACAAATAAATACTCAATAAAAGGCTGAAGTCGCTGGTAAATGCACTGAATGGTTTGCTTGTAAATAAAGGTATTGTCTGTCGGATCTTTCCGACCCCATATCCGCACTGGTTAGTTAAAGTGTCGATACATTTTTAGTGTTGTGGATAACTAAAAAAACTTTGATATCGATAAAATGTACTTACAATATATTTTTGAGAACTATATAATACAAAAACTTAAAATGTCACTTACGGGATTGTCTTCCGTGATTAAAATATTTCCATGAGAAGATATCCCGTAAGTGACATTTTAAGTTTAGAAGCAAACTGTGATAGTTAAAGAAAGTATTTAATACAAATAAAAAGAATTATACAATCATATTTAGTAGTATGGTTTTCTAGATCGTTTCATGACTGCTACATCGTTTTATGTTTCATACACTTTCTCTTCTCATTTGGATAAAAAATCATCGAACCCGAAGGACCTCACTAGCTCTACTCACATGTAATCTAGTGCGGCTATGGGGTCATCGGGTATCGGGTCGTTTAGATCCGATAAACGCACTAGACGTAAAAAATTTTGCTCCAGTCGGCATCGGGTCCTTTAGACCCGATGCATTTTTTTTATTCCTTTATTATTTATTTAAAGAGGCAATTCCAAAACACTAACTGTCTCATTCATATTCATAGGGAAACCAAATATATCTGTCCCGCACCAGCGGTTGGAACAACATTTTTTACCCCGCACCAGTGGCAAGATGAGCATCGGATATAATCGACCCGATACCGCACTGAACGTGTTAAACAAATTGATGAATATTAGTGACAGCTGTCAAATATTCTCCACGGCTGACGTTACGATGCAAAAGCAACTGGCATTTATTTTATAATTGCTGACAAGTTGCTACTCGTAGCCGCAGTCGTTGCCATATTTCCCAACATAGTTACACATTTCAGAACGTGCGAATATTCGCTACTGGTTTCATTCATAGTTTTTTTTGCCTCAATTACAAAATGAGGTTTATCTGTTAGCGATTATTTTGTAGTGAACGGCGTTTGTAAGTCACAGTTGTTGTTGCAAAGATCGTGATTGTGACGTCGAAACAACTGGTCGTTTATTTTGTATTTAGTGTTTATTTTGTTATTTATTAAATTAAAGTTGTGTAAAAACGTTTTCGTGTAATGTTTTGATTGCTATCTTGTTTTTTAACCGACGAAAAAAAAGGAGGTTCTCAATTCGACATGTATATTTTTTTTTTTTTTATGTATGACCACGCATAACTTTTCGTAACGTGGTCCGATTTCAAAAATTCTTTTTTTGTTGGAAAGAGTATATCTCAAAGTTGGTCCCATTTAAATTTCAAAACTAAAGTCAGCCTCTAAGGGTAGAAAAAAAGGAATTCATTGTCAACTTTCCTACAGAATTTTCAATTATGAACCGATTTTGTTGAAGTAAAGTTAACAATTGTAGTTCTGAGGACATTATTATATAGCAGAGATGTGGAGAACATAACATGATGACGTCACCATCATCAGATCAACTCCAGATCCCCAGTTAGTTCCAAGAGTTCCTTAACGGTTAACAACAGCTATATCGTGTTTGGGCTCATGTCACTCAGCTTGATGAGGACTTTAGACCTAGCTGAGATATCATTGCCATCGAGGGTCTGAGGATGGTGACAGATAGCAGGGGCAAGAGGTCCTCAACAGTTAACAGCACCTTTATCGTGTTTGGACTCATTTCACTAGTCTTGATGAAAACTTTGTACCTACCTGGGGTATAATTGTCATCGAGGGTCTGAGGATGGTGACAGAGGGCAGAAGCAAGAGATCCTTAACAGTTAACGGCAACTATATCGTATTTGGGCTCATTTCACTCATCTTGATGAGAACTTTAGACGTAGCTGGGGTATGAAAGTCTTTGAGAGTTTGAGAATGAAGACAGAAAGCAGGTGTAGGAGGTCGTCAATAGTTAACAAAAAAAATTTATAACTCTTAAAAAACTTAATTTTTTTAGTTACAGAAATTGACAAGAGATAGGAAACTCAAAAGTAAAAAATAAAACCTTTTTAAAAAAAAATCAAACCGACGAAACATCGAACTAAAAAGCAAAAAATAAATTTTGAGGCGGCGCCAAAGAAACAATCAACGAATAGCTTCGACGAGCTATTCAACCACGACAACCTATACAACGAGCTATTCTGCTCTTCAAATAATTAATTTATATGTTTGTTTGTTTGGCGCCGCCTCAAAATTTATTTTTTGCTTTTTAGTTCGATGTTTCGTCGGTTTGATTTTTTTTTAAAAAGGTTTTATGTTTAAGCTATTTATGATAAGCGTGATTTTATATGACTTTTAGTATTTGAGAGTTGAGACGGAGATTTATGTCTTGACGTTGACCGTAATTTTAGCATTTGAAACTATTTAACATAATTATGTCTGGCATTGTATTATTGTGAGTGATTTTGTCCCGCTGTAAGGCAAAGGCCTCCCGCCTCCAATATATAAAAATAATTTTTTTTTATGATTATGAATTTTTTTTTTCTTTATTGAAAATGATTGATCTAAATAATTCTCTGATGAGGGACTACTTTCAAAGCACTTTGAAATAAACAAAACAACTCACTATTTTATTTATTTATTTATTTATCAAAAAACTTATTCTATCATTACAGGGTTTACCCTAATGCGAATTTTAGCTAACGTAAATGATAATCCCTTTTCCAAGTTCACGGAATTTTCTATTCCTATTATTCCACATTTAGAAATACACTACAAAGCTAATTGAACGCAAACGAACAGTATTAACTACATTGAAAACATATAATTGAGCGAGTGCACGTGTGAGTCCCAAACCCAGTGTTATGCAATACTGGGTAACGTGGTGGGTGTGGTACAAGTTAGCAACTGACGACTGAGACGCAATCACTTGTATTTTTATTTGATAGAGGCACTGAGGATATTGAAAGAAAGAAGTAAAGATTTTGTATTAATATTAAGCAAAAGTGTTCTTAATCTTTAAATACACACATCAAAAGTGTCTAGGGATCAAGCATTTTTATGCGGATTTCTTGAGATTGAGATGTGGCTTTGTAATAAATTTATGATTTTATAAATTTATATGGATCCTTTTTGGTGCATTTCATAATTTGAATCAGGAACTGTAAATCAAATTCGAGTAAAAGATGAAAATCACCTGTCAATATTTTCCCTATAAAAACATACAACGCATTGAAGACATTATTAGTGCTACTGTTTCCCTACTACTGATTAAAACCAACGTTATTATGGAGGGGCGACGTCATTTAAGCAGGGAAGAAATGCTCAGAGCCGTGGGAATGATAGAAGCTGGTTCCCGGCAACGTACTGTGGCTTTAGCTCTGAATACAAGTCAGAGTGTTATCAGTCGACTTTGGACACGTTACCGAAGCACTGGTACCGTGGCTGAGCGCCATGGAGGACGGTATCGCTGCACCACACGGAGACAAGACCGATACATTCAAATCTTAACTCGAAGAGCTCCAACAATAACCGCCATGATGTTAGCCGTGAGGCTTCATCACTCTTCAGGGAACTTAATTAGCGACCAAACAGTCAGAAACCGCTTGCATGAAGTGAACCTTCATTCCCGAAGACCGCTACGGGTACCACCTATAGCAATGCACAATCGTAGGATTCGATATCAATGGGCTCTTGAACACAGAAATTGGGCAGAAGAACAATGGCGTTTCGTGTGCTTTTCTGATGAGTCTCGTTTTGGTATGAGACCGGATACAAGACGTATACGACACTGGAGAACCCCTGGACGCCAACAGCGATTAAAATCCTGCCAGGAAGTCCATCCTTATAGTGGTGGAACCATCATGGTATGGGCGGGTATTTGGATCGGCGGAAGAACTGAGTTGATTTGGATCAGAGGCAACCTCAACGCTCAAATTTATGCTGAGACGATTGTATCAGACGTCATCGTTCCTCTACAAGTGCAAATCGGTCCCTTATTTCAGTTAATGCATGATAATGCACGACCGCACACCGCAAGAGTTGTAAGACAGACTCTCGCCGCAGCTAACATCAATGTCCTGCCCTGGCCTGCTCAGTCGCCAGACTTGAACCCGATTGAGCATGCATGGGATATGCTACAGAGAAGAGCTCTGCCGAATATGGAGGGTATCCAGTCGCAAGAAGACCTTTTTTTGTTGTTGCAACGAACATGGGCGGCCATTCCACAGCGTGATTTGGATGAACTCATTTTGAGTATGCCAAACCGATGTTCTTGTGTTGTTAGTGTTCGCGGTAGAAACACGGATTATTAATTGTTTAAGTTACCCAATAAAATTTTAAAGAAAACTGTTATTTCAGTCTTTTTTTCGAACTTTAATGTTAGTGGTTCAAATGTCAAAAATCCCTTTATTAGGAAAATGGGAAATTTCTTTATGAATGCAAAGGTGACTTGGTTTATCGTTACTGTGACAAACGATAACACTTTATTTGATGAATCCTTAAAGAACATTTTAATTAATATCAATCAGGAGAAAAGTTATTGCAAAAATATATGTTGATCCCTAGACACTTTTGATGTGTGTAGTTTATTACTCTATACATTATTTTTACAGATTCAAAAATTTATTTTCTAGTTTTCTTTTTTTTCACTGTCTAAATCGACTTTTGTTACACTAAAACTTTAAGTAAATAAAATAATTTGAAAAGTCTTTTAGATTTTTGAAATAGTAGTTGTAGTATTTTTTTTAATAACATTGTAATTAAAATTGTTAATTTTTATCCACAAATTGTTTAAATCTTAATAAAATTTTAGTTCGACCGATTTTTTTTTGCAATTTATTCCCCGATTTTGAACAAACTTGTCAACAAAATTAGAGCTTATGACTTGCGTCCGCGCAAACTTGCGGTATGTACGCAAAGTAGCCGGCTATTATCGCGGTGAAAGGAAATCAAAATATCACATGTTTGTACCGCGGTGCGGCGTAATACTGGGTTCGTATCCTAGTTGGTAAGAAACTGGTGTTTAGCAGCGCTTAATTGGAGTTTTGTTGTAGCAGAAAATGTTACAGCGTGGTATAAAGCTCAAGAGTTATTGAACGCTATAATCTCAAGAACTATTGATCCGAATTTTAAAAATATTCTTGAAGAAGAAGGCTATAGGGTATTAAAAAAATGTGTAAAAAATTATAGAGTTTAACAAATAATTAGTTTAACTACTGATCTAACAACTCGCAGTAAGGAATGCTATATGTATTTGGAATTTTAGAGGTTACAGAATTAACAAAACAGGTAAACGGTAAAGGTTTAATTATTTGGTTACCAGTTTTATCCTACTCCAATATAACGATTTACCACATTCCTTCCACTGGTATCAAAATAACACGTATGTCCTTCAGTTTAAATGCCATTATAAGACGTCACCACAACTAAAACTACCGACTAAACAAACTAAAATTTTCCAACACCTTAATCGACAATATAATGAACAAAATGAGGCGCCCACACTCATTTGAAAATCATTAATTTAATATAGACGTTCAATACAAAATGTAGGTCAAGTCATAAAATTTATTATTTCTAATTAAAAGTCCAATTAGTCGCGACCAATGACTCCGACACGTGTTTCTGACACTGTTTATGGTAATCAGTTGAAAGGGAGTTCTAGTACAGAGTCGTGAATGTCAGAGTCAATGAATGAATACATTTGTTGTGACCCAGCCAAGAGTTGCCTGCCTTGTGTCAACCATCTGAGAACCTAGTAATTACCAATAGGTACTACGGTCCCAGGTATTATTATTATTTCTCGAGTAGAGATCGCGAATTAAAAGTAGGGTAGGTGGAGCGATGGACCGTACAGACAGATGTGTTGCTGGGGAGTTTGTTCCGCCACTTCTTCTTCCCAGCCAATACACTAGGAAGTGTCGAAGGGGGGATGGGGGGTGCTTTGGGGGACTGTCTTATGTAAAAATTGACCCTTAAAAAGTGCTGATAAATCAGCCTAATTTGAATAAATGACTTTTGATTTTGGTCTTCGCAATGTTACAGCAGGATGAAAAACGAATTGGCGTGCCGTTTGAGAGGTGTTTGTCCAGAAGTGGAATACTTTAGGCTGATGAACGTGAACCTGGAACGTTACGAGCAATTGAACGAACCCAGTGAATTTTAGTCAGTAAGTACGAGTCTGATAGTCCCTTCCGCTCCACCAAGGGCAGAAGGGCTCGTATGATAATTTTACCACCAAAAAAAAATAATCCATGATACCAGTTGTCCGGGGTTACGAGATTATGGTAACAGAGGCTCCAGAGCACAAAGGGCTATTGAAGGAGACCGTTCATTTTAGTCAGTATAAGTCTGACAGTCCCTCCCGTCCTACCCGGGGTGGGAGGACTCTCTCCATGACTTTACAACTTAAATAAAATGATACCAGTTGTATATCGCTAATGGGCAAACGTAGTGTAGGACGCCCCGCGACAAGATGGTTCGATAATTTGAAGAATGTGGCTGGCTGGCAGCGGATGGATGCGGACTACCCAAGACCGGGAGGGTTGGCGCTCTTTGGGGGAGGCGTACGTTCAGCAGTGGACGGCAATCGGCTGATAATATAGTTGCATATATGTATGTAATATCATGCGAAGCGGAAGACCAGTCTCCACCACATCCACATGTAATCTTCATTGCACAACCACTATTGATGAATAGCAACCGGTCCCAGGTTGTAAGTTAATTGTTACGTGTGTTTCCTGCGAGGGTGTCCGTCCGTCCGTCAGTTTTATGTAATGAGTTGACTTGCAAGTCATTGGAGGCCGGCGAACGTTTTGTAGGTTTGATTTGCAATTAATTACTTGATGTAGTTAAATCATTGATGTGTGATTTGTTACTTCCTGTGTAAATGAGAGTGTTGGTTTAATTGCTTATGTAGACTTTTATTTTTAATTGGATGATATCGTCATCTGCCTAGCCTCATAAGGAAACGATTCCAATCGATTTTCAGATTAAATGTATGCATGTGACTTCATATATTGTACACATCATAATTGGCCTCCGCAATTAAGATATTGTTTAATGCGATACCCTTTAAAAATACTGTTTGTTATGTGTGTTTGCGGGCTTAGTGTCCGATTCAATAAAATATTTATTTACTTTTTTTATGATGACTTAAAATGGACTAAATGCCAAATTTTCTACTAGTTTACCTTTAGGTGAAATGGGAAGACTTTCGATAAATGACATTTATTTTTTACGATAGTTTAAAACAAATACTTTTACACGCCACAAAAAATATTTGTAAAGTTAGATGAGGCCAGTGTTTTGTACCTAACTACTCAGAGAAGAAACAGCAGAATCAAACTCAGAGGTTACAGTTTCTAATTCTAAATATTGTTTAAATCCTACGAAGACCATTATCTCAAACATCTACGTATCTGAGATGGACTTTTGGGGAAAGAACAACATCGCATAAATTGATTCGTCATTTTTACTCAATTATTTTCCTAATGATTTGCTCCAAAAACCTACTAGGTAATACCTACTTTACAACTCGGTGTAAAACACTCATCTTTAAAACATTAATAACAGTAAGATCCAAAGGTCACTGACAGACAACCTGGTCAGTATTCAAACCAGCGATCAGTTCCGTCAGTGTGGGACCGAGGTTGTTGGCAGCCGCCGTGTGTGAGCCTGCCAACCACTGAGCCTACGGGAATTGTGCTCTTGACTACTAAGTGAGGTGACAGTTAGGTTACATGGATTACTTAATAGTTAATACGTGGGGAGAATGTGAAGTGATCGTTGACGGATGAAGTTGTAAGTTGAAGTGGACAACTAACAAACTACTGGTGGTTTTAGTTCATGTTAGAATTATCTGTGTAACTTTAGAATTATCATTATTACGAATGTTTTTAGATAACTAGCTAATATGTAACCCACGTCGCTATGCGCCATAAAATTAATGGGCAAGCGGACAGGAGTTTGAAAATGTAAGTAGATATACAAAAACAAATAACATTGAAATTGGTCGACTAACCTCGTTTACATTTTATATTTTTTATAATATTTCTTAGGTGGATAGCGGTGATAAGCGTTGTGTAGTTGCATCCAGGTGGCCTAACTCGCCCTCTTAAAGTGGGAGTAGTTCCACTGTGGGAAAAAGACAGAGCGATACAAGTCGTCTATCGCCATCTCGTTCCCAGAGTGGACTCACTCTTTAATTCGTAATGCTAGGCTACCAGTATTCCAATTTCAAAATCAGACTAGAATTTGTTAGTGCAATGAGTTGAGATGAGAATCATCCAGGTTTTAAAGTTTAAACTCATAATAATAAGTTGTTCTGTGTCCAATCTCTTTAAACACAAAATTATACAACAGAATACATCTAAACTTCACCAAAGATTGTGTTTACAACCCAATTAAAATAAAAGATGGTATTGACTTGTTGTACTTTGTACCTTACCACCATGTCATTGAACTTAGTTTTTCACTCACTGCTATTTCTGGGTAATTTATTGATGTTGTTTTTATTGCTATAAATAGCTGTTAGTTATTGTTTCAGTTCCGAGTGGAAGCTTTACAGATTTTCCTCGTTAATTGTTTAATCGACATCAGGAGATTCGATACGGTTAAGAGATAGAAGCCGTCTATACAATTTCGTAGATTATATCACGTAATAGTAAAACCAATCTGTTCTTTTGTTTGTCCTTTGCATTCCAGTGCTTCGTTATCTTAACGGCCTCGTGATCCACTTTGTTTAACCGTTGCGGTCTTTAAGTTAAGAGTTAATAGGTTACTTTTAGGTAAGCCTGCTTCACCATCCAGTGTGGCGGAACTTATCTCATTACCGTGACCCCGGAACATAAAGGGCTATTGAAGGACACTGTGGATTTTAGTCAGTACAAGTGTGACAGTCCCTTCCGCCTGCCCGGGGTGGGAGAACTCTATGACGATAAAAAAAAAAATACCTGCTTCACAGTTGACCACATGTTCGCTAATTTAAGCTTCAGGCGAGATAGCGGTCAAAAGCTAGCACATCGCTAAATGAAAAGAGTTGGCTTGAAAGAAAATCTTTCAGGAAAACTTGAAATCGATTTATTTGTAGCTGTCTACGATATGAACATTTTGAGCTTTGTTTTTCCATGACGTAAGTCATGTCGTAACACAACATATTTTTGCCAATCAAATAAAGGTACACACCTTCCTGCCAAAGAAGTATTTCGTAAAAGTGAAAACGTGGGAACCTTTTCATTTTGGTTTTAAGAAATGTTGCCTCGTTTCAAGCTTGGCCTCCGATGGTATGGAACGAACCGTACTGTCACACTGGTTGGGTCCAAGCCATGGAATACCATGGTTGGTAACCATTATTAAAAGATGATGTAACTGACACCTTGCGCGATGGGTTTGCGTAAACAATAAAAGAGGAGAACAAATGAAAAATCTGTAGTAACAAAATTTATAAATTCTTCTACACGTCAAAAGTTGAAAGAGTGTATTTGTATAAACGCGCTAATTTTTGGAATTATTAGGAACAATATTGAAATCATCTGTTCATTTATCGAGAAAGACTATGGGCTATATTACATTCACGCTTCTCGCCTCCCTTTGGTCGTAACCAAAGGGAGGCGAGAAGCGTGGGTCATACCTGGCTATTTTATAAATAAAATTCGTATTTCTTGTTTGCTAGTGTGACCGCGTTGTTCTTTAGAACTTCACCTATAGCGGAATGCGCTTTTCGACATCGTTTAAATAACTAATTCTGAATGCATAATACATGAATATTAAACGTATTCTAGAAATCTGACAGCACAATTCGCGCAGTGGCTTATTGATAAAGCGACTTAGATTGATTCCTGCACGAAACAAAATAAATCTTTATTTTTTAAAACTTTGCCTCATACTAGAATTTTCTCCTATGTCGACCAACAAGTGTTTTTCCGGGTCTGAGTGTTTGTATAATGTAAATTTTAATATTTGTACACAACACAGGAGAAATTACAAAGGTGTGACAAATAAAAGAAAGAAATTCGATGTTTTGCAGCAAATATAATCATTTCCAATTTAACAGTATCATAATTAATTTATAGCACTTTCATGAGTTGCTGACAAGCATTTGATTCACGTTTATAACCTAAACATTGGAGCCTGAATGAAGTTGTTTGCATGTGATGTCTCAATAACTCGTCGTACAGCGCTAGTCGTCGCATTAACCTTACAAGCTTACAATACAATCTATTGTAAATTATCTCATTGCTCGCATAGGGGAGTCTGGCCTAGGCTTATAATCTAAGGTTGAGTTATTTTCTAGAGAGGTAGGTTTTTTGAAAATTGGTACTGCACTGTTGGTTCTTAAATATTTAGGAAGTAGGAAGGTCCCACAATTTTTCTAAATAACTTTGCAATACATAAAAAAATAGGGAAAACCTCCACATATTAATAACTTTGCTATACGCGATTTCGCTTACGAACGTACCTTATTGATCACTGTCAAACCGATTGGTTCATTCAACTAACACAGAAACAAACATTGTCACATTCCTATTTATAATATTAGTAAGAAACGGTGTACTTAGAATTTACCAACTGAAAAAATGTCGGTCATTAAAACCCCCTGAAAAAACACCTTTCCCTTTAGGGAATAATCATCATCATCATTATCATAATCATACCTACAGAACCATATCCATTACAAGCCAATAGACTTGTGAAATCAAAAGAGAAAATAATGACCAATCAAACACACTATGATAGCCATTATATGAGCGCAATCAATGTAAGTAATACACTTTTCAAGTTGTGACGGCTTCTGAACAATAATACAATATTTTTTGTGACTTTCACTCTTACTTGTGTGTCTTCTTATCAATAGGTAGTCAGCGGAGACGTGTTCCATTGTAGGTGCTACGTGAGCACCCAGAGGTTATGTCAATAACTGAAGTTTTGTATTCCGAAGTAGAGAAAGTTTCGTAAATTGTTTATTTGGTAAAAGGGCTTAGTTAGTGAGACTTGGATTTTTAAATAAATATCAATCATAATAATATTCAAAAATATTATTACCATAATATAAATGCGCGTCACTTTTTTGAATTAATTTTAATAATAATTCATATAAAGTGCGCGAAATGTAAAAGAAATTTTCATATCAAAACATTGTAAAGGTTCACAAGACTAATAAATGTCTGCTGTCGATAGAATTGATTAATGTTAGTTTGATCTAATACCAGAAAATTAGTTCTATAATATGTGGGAAATTATGTATTCGTTTGGCAAAATCTGGAGCTTTTCTTGATTAAAATAATTGTGTCAAAGGAATACACAATTATTTTAATCAAGACGTCTGTTAGAGAAGACGATCGTTAAAGGAAACTCCCGACGTAGAAAGTGTGAAACCGTCTCACATGTGCTCACCTCCAGATCAATAAACTGACGTTATGATATGAGGAGAACCGAAGAATAATTAAATACAATCAAGTACATTGCACGCTATATTACCTTTAATGTCTAAACAAACGTTACTAGTCAATTTCAACACGTCGTCGCATTCTTTCGCTAGTGTATAAATGTTTTATTGAAAGATCGATACTAAAGATTAGACAGCTAAATCCGCATTCAATAAACTAACATTACAATGAAATTATCTTGAATTAAACTCGGCTACCTGACTATGTAATTCAAATTGTTTGCATAAAAAAATACTCGCAAAAACTGTACTACACTTTCTTTGCGAAGACTGTGAATAGAGTCGCCACTGCATTTTATTTTTTCGTTTGAAATGTTTGTTTGACTTCTATTGATTTTCTGAATTTCACCAAAATGCGATTTTTTTATAACTTATGTGCGCAGGAGAGTGTCGGATTTATATGTCGTTTGATTTACCCATTAAAATTTTATTATCTGTTTCAAATACATTGCTAAACAAAAGTCATTGTTTCTAAAACTGTTGTTACAAAAAAATATAACTATTATTTGTTGCAATTACAGAAGAATTAGATCAATCGGCGAATCGTGCAATGTGTGTCACGAATTTACGATTGTTCTCAAACAGGTGCTTGGAAAAAAATAGACAGTTTAACACTAGATTTTTTTAGACAGAAGAGGACTCTGTTGGACACTAGATTTTTCGGATGTTTCTTTTTTGTGATAATTATACAACAAGCTGTGCTTATTCCGGACTTACAATTCAGTGATTAAGTTACATGTCGAGACGTATAAAAAAAATGATAATTCGAATAAAAAATTTATAATTTCTTGCAAGTTTACATTGCTGGAAAGGGTTCTACCCTTGTTCCTGTGAGAGTATAGAAAATTGTCCACAATGCTAGTTCAGTGCAAAATGTATTTTATTATAAGCTTTGGTTTGCAGCTTCGTTCTAGTTTTAAAGAAATGTGATTTAAAAATACGAGATTTTTTTTCTATTACTTCAGTAATTTCGAATACTATGCCCCAAGAGTCCCAATTTTCGGGATGCCTAGCGTCTAGTATTTTCACTTAGCCACTGCGTTAGCTGCTGTATTATTTAAGCGAATGAATATTTCATGCGAATTCATTTATAATTAATTTAAAGTTCTTTTTTTTTGCATCAGTATAGATGCAAAAACCCGCACATTTTCTTAATCTCCAATATCAAATGTCCATAATAACAAATGGTCGGTACCACAGTGGTATCGATTGCACCGCACGTTCATTTCTATATCACGATGTTATAACACGAAATATGTTAATATCTTGTTAATAGATTATAGCCATAATGTTAGTTGATGACCTTGCGAGCACTAAGGTTGTGACGACACGCTCTGATAGAGTTTTGTTTTTATTCATTGTTGTTTTATTCTGTTGTTAATCTAAACTGATCATATTTTTACCCGACTGTGTAGGGTTATGTGTTAATTAGCTAGTTTGTTTCCTAAGTCTTTGTTTATTCGTATGTGACGTTCAAGACGCGTGTTTCGATTTCTTAGATTAATTTATTCTTTTGTCGCTTTATTTATTTTCGGCGTATGTGCAGTGATTTTTTTATGTAGAAAATCTTTTAAAAAATACATTCAATAAATCTGTTATAAGTTCTTGACATACATTAATCAAATTATTTGCTATAATATAAATAGGTATGGGTGTGGCGATATAATCAGCTGGTTGGCACCTCATTAACAAGTAATAACTAGCTATTACACCTGTCATTCACTGCTCAGTAGTACAATGAATACTAATGACTGAATTAACAATGACCCCAGTTATGTTACCTAAATATAGTAACTGCTTGGTGTGGTATAATTTAATATTACGTAACAGATAATAATAGTGGATTGTCTAAAAAAGACCATTTGACCGATGGCGTCGAAAAGTACTAGAATGGAGACCACGGACTAGCAAGCGCAGCGTAGGACGTCCACCAACAAGATGGACAGACGACCTTCGACCAGACGCTGGATGCAGGTCGCTTCCAATTCTTCAAAAGAGCAAAAGGGGAGGCCTATGTTCAGCAGTGGACGTCCTACGGCTGAGATGATGATGATGACTAAAAAGATACAATAATTTCTAAAAAGCCAAAGACCTGGAAAAATTATATTTCGTAACAAAATAACAAGTTATCAGATAAAGTGGGTTTTGAACACGAAAGTTCGAACCAGAAATTTCTAGGCAAAAAAAATTGAATCGTAACCACGTTACATAAACTGAAATTACTATTAACACGTTCGGTGCGGTATCGGGTCGATTATATCCGATGCTCATCTTGCCACTGGTGCGGGGTAAAAAATGTTGTTCCAACCGCTGGTGCGGGACAGATATATTTGGTTTCCCTATGAATATGAATGAGACAGTTAGTGTTTTGGAATTGCCTCTTTAAATAAATAATAAAGGAATAAAAAAAATGCATCGGGTCTAAAGGACCCGATGCCGACTGGAGCAAAATTTTTTACGTCTAGTGCGTTTATCGGATCTGAACGACCCGATACCCGATGACCCCATAGCCGCACTAGATTACATGTGAGTAGAGCTAGTGAGGTCCTTCTGGTTCGATGATTTTTTATCCAAATGAGAAGAGAAAGTGTATGAAACATAAAACGATGTAGCAGTCATGAAACGATCTAGAAAACCATACTACTAAATAATATGATTGTATAATTTCTTTTTATTTGTATTAAATACTTTTTTTAACTATCACAGTTTGCTTCTAAACTTAAAATGTCACTTACGGGATATCTTCTCACGGAAATATTTTAATCACAGAAGACAATCCCGTAAGTGACATTTTAAGTTTTTGTATTAAATAGTTCTCAAAAATATATTGTAAGTACATTTTATCGATATCAAAGTTTTTTTAGTTATCCACAACACTAAAAATGTATCGACACTTTAACTAACCAGTGCGGATATGGGGTCGGAAAGATCCGACAGACAATACCTTTATTTACAAGCAAACCATTCAGTGCATTTACCAGCGACTTCAGCCTTTTATTGAGTATTTATTTGTCAACATATTGGTATAAAGGAATATGCTTTTATCATAATCCCTATTAAGATAAGTCCTTCTAAACAGACCGAAGTCGAACAGGTCTTTTCGACCCAGCACCGCACCAGGGACAAGTCGGGCTTCGGATATAATCGACCCGATGCCGCACCAACTGAAAGTCATCAAATTTGACTAACGCAGTGAACGTGTTAAGGCTTAAAAATTAATCAACTTCCAAACCTGTCAATAAGAACAGGTTTTTTTATTCGATGTTATGTGTTACATAGCCGTTATATGCTATGATGTACTTATGTGTGGTCGAGGTCAACGGCCGATGTGCTGCGCTCTGAAATTTCACTTTCGATCGCTTCGTCTGGACCGAAGTCGCATCGGTTTTAAGGGTTATCGCTCGTAGAAATGGGTTACATGCATTTTTTTTAATGACAGTGTAGAGGGCGACCGTTTACATAAGTAAATAAAAATCCACTTCTAAAAAAAAGTGTAAAATAATTTTTGAAAGAAATGCTATTGAAGATAGCCCTTTACCTTCCAAAGTCACGGTTGATGAGACATTCCCACGATCCCGGTAGGCTCTGGCCCTGGAGCATTATAGGCTGATAAAATGATTGTGATGGCAAACATAGAGCTTTCAACTGGACATTAACTTATACCAGAGACTTAATTATTATCTTGAAATATAATAATCAATCAATAAATAAATATATGTACTATGAAAGTCCCCGCAGTAAGGAAGGTAGATATCAAAGTACAGATACCGTTGACAGCCCTGTAAGGTTGGCAACTTACGAAGGAATGCCGTTAATTAATTATCTGACTGTTTTGCTATCTGTACTTTCTAAATCTGAGAGTTCTCATACTAATGGTTTTTTAATATATATGTGCGATATTTAACTTCAAGTCTAGGTTTTATTTGAAGAAATACTCATTAAAAATGTAAGTACGGCGAGGTAATAAACAGTTCAGTATATTTTGTAGCGAAGCTGACTGCCAAGAATTCTTTGGATATTTACCTAAAGCTATAAAGCAGTAGTTGTTGTTCATGGCTTCGCTATATCTACCGCTCCTATTTAGGCAATATCAATTTTTGTACCAAATAATCAGAATCTGTTCTACCGTTTTGATTTGAAAACAGAAAACAAACATACACTCTTTCACACTCATAATATTTTAGTAGGAAGATATTATGCGTAGGCTAACGAAATCGAAATCGAAAAGTTTCCAAATATTATTAGCTAAAACCGTGTTTATGTACACACGCCAGCAGGTCAACCTACCACAATCTGTCCAATTTATTTAATACATTTTCAACTTTATCACAAAAGGGGAAGGTTAATATTCGCTTGGTACAGATTCGTGTAGGTTGTCCTGCTGGGGTCTGTACATAATTATCATCAACCATCATTGCCCTAATCCTGATTAGGTTCCGGTCTATTACTTGCGATACTAATCTTGTAAGACTGTCCTTCTCTCAAAAGTTTCTCCTTTTCATCAAATACTCTTATTTATACAGTTTAAACCAAGAGTTTAAATGTTTTTGTGTAATTATTACTTTTCAATTCAATTTTCAAATGCGCCTGCGCATGGCATCTGCAAGGAAGTAATATTATATTATCCTAATCGAGCTGCTTATCACACTTTTCCAGTGTGATAATCTGCTTTTATTACACTGAAGTTATTTATTTCAATATTAGCGTGGAATTGATTTCATTTTATTACCATATTCAACTTTTTATTACTCTTAAAACGTTATAAAGTTGGTCAATTTTCTTTGTATTGTTTTGTTACAAAATGTGTTTCGATTATCATTATGTGGCGCGAAAACAACATTGGTAATCTTTGCTCCATACTTTTATTGTTCACTACCAATTTTTTTTTTTTAAATTGTGCGATTTTCTCACCATCTTTCTTTTAACATGTCTTCTTTCTTACTTCTCCATAGATTAATTTTAATATCGGTAGTCACTCTTCTAGTCATAATTCCTTCAAACAGGGCGTCAATTCTGCTAATTTTATTTAACTCACATGCTATTGATATTCAATTGAAACTCAATCACGACTCCATTACGATTAGAACAAATTTGGTATTCTGCAAAAACTTGTATAAGCCCAATAGAGACGTAATGGAATCGTAGTGTAATTGTAATTGACTCTCAGTTGAACAGTTATAAGTATTGTCATTAGAGAGTAGAATACCGATAAAGTCCACAATCGATTTACAATTGTAACACGATTGAAGAGCAGACTAGCAAATATTCTGATAGCAGTTCAATGGAATGTCACTGGAAAACCATTGGTCTTAAATTAGTATCAGAATACCAAATGTAGTTAAAACTGCTACTGAGATCCAATTGATATTCAATTGAGTCATTACTAAATTAGCAGAATTGGGGCCCAGGGTCATATGTACGATATTATAGCGTTGTTTTTACCTTCTCCCTTATAACCATCCTCATTCACATGTGCCGGTGACTAAGATAAGCAAAGTTGTAATCAGTTTTTAGGAAGTATTAAAACTGCTTCATTTACTTTACCCGTTTTAGAATCGATAATTTGCAGTAATTTGTTGAAGAGTTCTCTTGTTTCTCCAAATTCCATTACAGGACCACCTTGGAAGTAAAACTCGTTCAAAGAAAAGAAGAATTTCCTAAATTGCTACAAACGTCACTGAGATATTAGTGAACATATAAAAAACCCATGATACAAAAACCTATTACTTTTTTTGAGTTGGTTAATTAGATAATCTTAAATTTTCATTCCACACAAGACCCCTATGTAGTAACTGAACAGCGATGCGTATCGAAAGCGAACGTTGTGCAAATATATGCGCACACACACGCCGGGGGTCAAGTGCTGTTACGTCACGCATTCGGGTGCATTTCGGTGCATATTACCGAACACGATGCGATGACCCACTTCGATTCGGCCAACTGCCCGGTGGTTGCATGCCGACGATGCGTTTTTTCGGCAACTTTATTCGAGCTTATCGATTCGATATCTTGCCATACCTTCTTTATGGAATACAAAGTGGTGATTGGGACAGCTGTAGGCATACTTCAAGGGAAGGGTGTGACTCAACTCGGTTACATAAACAACTTTAATTTGTACTTGTAGCCCTTGTAGGAACAATTTTTCTTTTGTATGGATATGAACTTCATAGTGAAATTAAAGTAAAGTACGATGAGTAGACTGTAGAGCCTAGAGAGTTGCGATTTGAATGCCAGCAATCACCAGTAATTGCCGGTATTTAGATCGCCACTCTCTCACTCAATGGTAGCTTGCAGTCCTAGGGAAGAAAGTATTGTTTTGTAAAGTATTACAATCTAAGGCCTCTAAGCTAGTTTGCTATTTGTGTATATACCAGCATTATCTTTACCTACTAATTCGTGAAACTTATCGTCAAAATATAAAGTTTCCCGCAAATTCATCCTGTCTCATGTGATTGTACAATTCGATTTTCCTGTGCATAAACGTCATTAAAGTTGTAAATTCGTTCGTAAATTTTGCTATAAAAGCAAATTCGAAGAAATACTTAAACCAATTGTTATATACCTACTTTCTATGTAATTCCAATATGACTTACACTTATATTTCCTTCCACAGGTGCCAAGCATCGGGTTACGCCGACCACGCGCTCTCTACGTGACCGAAGACGACTCGTTAAAGGTAACCGGAGTTTAACTTGAACTACTTACATTGTAACACGATGTAATAAGTTTTAACGTGTGTTAGGAAGTTAGGTTTAAACCACTGTGGCAATTCGTTACGGGAAGGGTTCATAGCTGAAGTAATACAGCTCAAGGTAAAGTAAAGTTTGCGAACGTTGGTCCATGAATGGGTGAGCCTGTATGTCTTGAAGAGCGCGTTAAGCAGTTTGGCCTCGGCTGCGAATTTTAAATCTATAGTCGTTTCGGGTAGTCCAAATCCCGATAATTTGGCATCCAGTTTTGCTGGAAGCATTGCGATGTCGCAAACTATCTTCACTGGTTTCCTCGGTCCTAGGACGCAAAAGGCACTGTAAGTTGCCCTTTGTGGCAGGAAACTGTTTGATTTTTATCCGACGAAAAATGAGGAAACGGTTCTCAATTCTTGGTCGGTCAAGTCTAGCAAGGCCTTCCGCCTCCAGTAGGGCGGTTTATTTGATTTCCAAACTAAAACATTGTATATTATTGTGTTGCCCGTTACTAGGTTGTGACGTATGATGGGTAGTAAACTGGGGGAATTAGATGATGTCAATTCGTTAGCTTACCAAAGATATTTTGTGAAGAAAAAGTAGTGATTAAAAAAATAAGTGATGTTGAGTTTTTAAGATCGCAATTTAATGGAATTTAAAATCGTTGATGATTTCTAAAATCACTGTTGTACTTTTAAGTTCCGCCAATTACATGCGAACAGTTCGAGGTAGTACTTAAATAATTTACCGAATCCTTCCTTGTTAGACACACTAAATGGAGAAAACCGTGAAAATATCGCAGTCGAGGTAATTAATGTTGAATATACGGAAGATGTTGTTTCGGAAACTAAATTATAAAGCCGACAAAGAAAAATCGTATAATGTTACAAATTGATTGATTACTGTTGAATTTATAAATTGTAATAAGCTATGTGGTTTGTTTAGATAGAGCAAAGCCAGTTTTTCAGATTCCAGTTTCAGACTTTCAGCCATGTGATTCTTTAAGACTTCATTCTAAACTTCCAATCTGAACTCGCTGTGAGTTTCTTGATTGGCATTCTAAAATTCGGTTGATAATTCGAATCTACACTAGCGCTACCTTTGCGAGCATGTTTACGAGTTGAACTAAATTGAGCTCGAGATTTTGATAGAAAAACGTATGAGATGACGTAAAAAATGTCATTCAGTTTCGAGTCTCAAAGTCTGGCAAATTGTGGTGCCTTAATTCTTACCAGGATTTTTTTAGCAGCAGCCGAAGTATGGCTTTAGAAGTGCACTTCTGCCTCAAACCTTTTAATCTAATAAATCGATTGATTGTTGTTGCAGTCAAAATCATTATGGAAGGTACAATTGTAGAAGCTACAATACTTGTATTAGGTAAAATAAACAAAATAATTACTCTTATTAAAGAATTCAATGAAGACACTTATTCTGTTGAAGTAGAAGTAGGTTGCATACTAGATCGTGAGTATCCCGACACAATAGCAGTTCACGTTACACCTGACATGCTCACAGTTGATAGTAATGTGAACTGCATTGTTGAGACATGTTCCTTGGCTTATCTGGTGCCAGATCCGGCTGCCACTGATCTGTAAGATGGTAATTGTTGGAAAATCAGCTTTTAATTATACTTATTAACGGTTTTAAAAAGATAGAAACGGTCTTTAAATTGTAATGAAGTTAACGTAAAAATAAAGCAAAAGGTTGAAACAGAAGACTCTTAATAATGATAAAAGTAAAGTGAAATGTTAAACTTAGACGACTTTTATGATAAAGGTGTATTTGAATCTGATACTGAAAACAAAGATAATTTTATTGTTTGTAAAGATAAGATTACAAGCAATAACCCAAGAAATACTTGTGATCTCCAAAACGGTTGGACTTATTTGATAACGAAGCTAATAACTATCATTAATGCAAAAAAAGCCACACCCAAAATCAATACAAAATTTGACTTCACTGAAAGTTAATCGGCTAATAATAACATATTTCACACAAGCACATGAATCAATTTGCTTGTCAAATAACAACCGAACAATAAAGGAACAGTCAAAATTTCATTGAACAAGTCTTAAAGCCCAGTTTTGCAAATGATTTACGACTCCTAAATTAAGCTTTAACCGAGAATTTCAAATTGTATATCATGATTGTAATATTTTAAGTTCCGGATAATTTATGAGGCATTGGTTTTGATCTGCGTAAAATACTTTGCCGTTCTGCGTAAATTTTTTTCGTTGACCGAAGTGAATGTCATAATAATCCCATAATTTATGTGCCAGTAGCAAACAGCCGTTAGCATTTCCTCCTTGCAAAAACTTCTATTTGTTTTGGTTCATATTTAGTGCCTCATGTTTCTTTCATTCAACGACTCTTTTATTTTCTTTGGCATTTATAATGACATCCTAGTGGCCTTACCTACTCTACCAGCGTCTAAAGTAGACTCACTGCAACACTTCACATTCAATTTTCCCCCTCGAATCTCTTCATTCACAACATCAAAACTGCTAGCTTCTAAGCAAACATTCTCGTCGCAAAGCTGCTGCATATTAATTAAGGCTTCATTTCGCTCTCGGAATACCAGAGATAGTCAACCTGGAGATGTATCGGGTTCCCACAGGCTGCGCTGGAGTTTTTACGTGTTATCGCCACCTCGCATCTGTGGCCGGCGAGTGATTGGAATGGCCGCCAATATCTGTAACACCGACTGTGGGATAAGTGCTGGGAATGCTGGGTCGTAGATAGACTAAGTTGTAAGTTCTATTTTGTAGTCATGTGTGGTGCAGATGTGAATTAAGTCAAAATAAACCACCGTGTTTAACTTTAAATAAAAATTAAAATCATCATCGATGGCAGCCAATGACTAATCTTCCTTTCGTAGCATGCTTCCCTGCAAAACAATAGTAATGCTAAATAAAAACGCTGTTACTGATGCATAATCAACAAGTAAATGTTCATTTCAAGTAGCGTCAAAGAAGGCTGGCTTAACATAATTATTGTCCACATACTGTCCTAAATTTCCCATAAAAACTTTTTCACAATGCTGAACTCAGATAGAACGACAAATTTTATTTCAAATTGCAACCGCTTACATCTTAAGCCATCCACTATGTAACCGTCCGGGCCGGCGCACGCGCTCCTCGTAATCTCAGCCATCGATCCTTGTTAATTGATCACCCGCACCTGTCCGCTGTCCGCTGTCTGTCCGGACGCTCCGTCCGGTGGCACGCCATCTGGCCGCGTGCTTCTGCTATCTCATCTTCCACCTTTTAATATTAGCCGCGTGTTATCTGTCGCGGCTACGCGTCCTTTTATGATCAACTGGTTTTATTTATTGAATGAAGTTTTCTTGGTATGTGTTGGTTCTGTGTTAAGTATTCATGTTTTTTTATTGGACTATGTAGATGTAAATAAAACATCCGTTTAAATTTTATGTTTCTTTATTGCAACGGTTTGTGGTTTTGTGCCTTAAGATAGGTTACTTTGATCACAGGACCGTCTTAGATTATGATCTTAAGCAAACGAAAGCTGGAATACTACAAGGAAGTGTGCTTGGTCCGTTTCTGTCCCGACTCTTACAGACAAAAATAAAATCCTAATTAGAAATACATTTGCCAAGTTTTGATGATCATCTTAGTTTTTGTCACGCAATAACGAGAAAAGTTTCACAACGAATAATTAAAAAACAATTAAATTCATGAATGCAAGCCGAACGCGTGTGGCACACTTTAAAATAAAATGACATTAAATTTCAATTTGTAATTCCTGCGACACGGTATTGAGTAAGCTGTTACCTTTACCTGGCAGTCGTTTGATACTAAGACTAAACATTGGTGAACTAAGAAGGCCCATTTCAAACGAAACAATACAATCATCATGATCCTAAACCTATATCAAGACTCTCTTCATTTTAATTATATACTCCACTTGCATCCGGCTAGCTAGATACGAGTATTATAGGATATTTATACAACATTTGATAATAGTCTTTGACTTCTACGAACCTTTCCTACGAACATAATATATAATCATCATTATTGGCAATATTCTTTCTCATACTGCCACTCTCAATATTGCGGCTATTTGAATAGAAATTCTTTAAGTACTCTCTATGCCCCCATAGTAGATACCTATCATGCTCGCCTTCTGTAACTTCCTATGTGCGCCAGTCTGTAGCAGGCCCAGCGCGTGCGGTTGCAACACCAGTCTTTCCGTTGACCCACCGTTACATACATAATGTCCAACGTTTTGTAATTATCAATTGATGGTGTTAATTGCCCTGTGTGTCACGAAACTTTGCAATATTCGTGTTCTTTCTTAGAAAATTAACACGCAAAATTTCGGTGATTATTTCTTAGTATTAACGATTACTGTCGCAATCATATGGACGCAACAACCAATAAAAAAACTATAAAACTCACACCTTGTAAGTTGTATGTAACATGGCAGTTACATTCAAATACAATTTACATACAAATTGCTTTGCTAGTACCAAACATTGAATCGAAGAACATTCGGAAACAAGAAAAATAACTAAGACAATACATTACAATCAGGATATGAATACAGACAGACAGATAATATATATAGATATAGAGTTACCCTTGAATAGAGCGAAATAATATAATTGCATAATGGCCTACGCAAGTTGAATGCGCCATTAGTAAAGTGGCGAAGTGGCGAAAAAGTTGTGTGAAACAATAGTTGCGCGCGCGCAGGCCGGCCGAGCGAACAATGCGCGAGGAGCGCCGCGGGCAGAGGTGGTGCCCACCATCTGACCACACCACGAGGCCGTGGAGATGGCATCTCGAATAGTGAAAGAATAGATCATTTAATTTTAGAATCTGAAACAGTAATTGAAATTGTAAAATTGAATTGGAAAAATAAGGATTATATAATTCCTTAAAACACGAACTGATGTTTTCAAATTTTTTGAGAGAAACAGGCATGAAAAGAAATACACATTACCGTCTTGAATATCCCACAGACATAATATAATTCCTTGAGTACTTTTAGTGCCTATTCGTTAAATCTATGCAATAAATTCTTAGGTACTCTTTACCGCATCCATACTTCAGTCGTAGCTCAGTTGGTTGCGGGCTAGCTATTAGAGCGTTTGGTAGACAATATGAGAGATGTTAGATTGCGTCCATTGTTCCGACGTCGCCTGCCGGCTGCTGGCGGCAAAACGACCACGCTGCGCCGGCGCAGGACCACACCGAGCTGTGGGTCACTAGAGAACACCATGTATAGTAGTTGTAACATTCCTGACTATTGTAGTTCGGGAATGCGACCCAGGTACTAGTAAATGGCGCTACAACTGTCGTGTTAGCAATTAAAACTATTGAAGAAATTTTCCGAGTAAAAAAACTACTAAATTTACTCCTTGATATATTTAGAAATGTATTTAAAGATACAGCAGTAGATATAGCAAATGTTTCAGACAAATCAGCCTTAATTGCCGACAAAATCACGTTCAATCTAAATGTTAAGACTAACTGCCACAAAACAGCTACCCTTTAATTGAACCACCGTATGTAAGGAAATGCCTGCTCAATCTGTCTTTACCAATTCCCCATTGAAAGTCCATTACATCTTCACTGAATCCACCTGGAGCTTTAAACGGCAGATCATTCATTAGATTGGTCAAAGTCTCGCTAATCTTAGGAAAAATCTCTGCAACATCTGTCGGTACTAATTCAAACTTCTAAAATTTCCTGTCCATGTTTCCTGGTTTCCTGATTGACAAATAGATGTGGAACTTAGGGTTGTCGGGTAGGAGTTATGCCCATTACTAATGTACGATATTATCGGTCTATAACATGATCATTTCTAACGACTGAAGACTTCCCAGTGAAATAAAAAATATTTCATAAATGTCCATAGTTGTATTCAAAAGAAAAAGATAATACTATCTTTTTCTTTTGAACAATTAAAATAAGATCAAATAAGCTGACAATGGTCAGTACTATTTTTTAGATTACAAGATGATTATTTTTGTGTTTTCATTCAGTTACTAAAATTTAAAAAAGTATCTAACATAACGGTGAAATATAAATATTTTAAAAATTTAGAATTCTGGAAACATTACTGAAAACAATAACATTAGAATCCCAGTCTTGTAAATAACTGCATAGGTTCCTAAAAAAAATGTCAAAGTGGACAATCCTAACTTAACTGTTCAGGAGGAAGGGTATGCAGTAACCTGAGCGTCGCACGCGCAGCGATTGATGTGCAAGCAGGAAGCGACGTGTGGCGATAGCACGGCTCAAGTTACCTGCGGCTGGCGATTTTATAGGAAAAGTCGGGTCGCCTTCCAGCCGCGTGGGTTATTGTCGCAAGATTTTAGATAAGACATGTGTAGAAGAAGTTGTGTAGGTGTTTCAACTATTATGTTGTTCGTCGAATAAGGAAAACTGCTGATAAGGATGGTAAATAACTTTTAAAAATACTTACACAGCCTGTCGAATTGATAACTGACAACAGGATATATTATGAAGTAACATTTAATAACTTTTTACTTATAAATAAGAAGCTCTTATCTTAAATGAACGTTTGGAACCCGAGTTCTTATAATAACATCGTAAGAAGCAAGGATGCAGATAAAATCTTACAAAAAGATAATTGCCAATATTACTCTGAACTGCAGAGTAACATGTTAATTTTCTCTTACACTTTCATCAGTCCGATCCTTTTGTCTGCCATCATCAGCCCTGACACGTCCATTTTTCCTTGACCCTCTTATTGCTTACTTTTATGTACATGCACAACCACTCATATAGGTCTTATTTATTTAGTTGCCTTTATCTTCAACCCTTTTGTGTGGTATTTTTAATCACCACTACTTGCATCGTCATTGATGTGTTAATATTGATTTAGATCCTTAACAATAAACCTTACAGTTGTTGAATTAAGGTTTAATTCATTTTCATCGTCGTTTATTGTTGTTTTAATCCCAAGATTATCGCAAAGTCGTTATGGGAATGAGTAATCGATTTTTGGCCCTTTTGTATCGAGAAATCAGGGATCATTTTAATTATCGATTATATGTGGGTGATTTTTATTCGTTGTACTGTGTGGAGCTTTCGAAGGGAGAATAATAACACATTTGGTTGGAACATTGGTTCAGATTGTATCTTTAATAGTCGTGCTGTGTGGTGCGTCGGTACGAACAGGACCACCTCGTCGTTTCTCAGGCACATGAGTTTTGTAAGTGATGACTAAGGATTTTACCAGAGACAGATAAGTAGAAATTAATGTTGCCCAAACGAATAACGAGCTATTAAAGATAAAAAGGAAAATCTTTTAAAAATACTTAGAAAAGCGTAGTACCTTTATGTATTAGGTTTAAGACTTTTTTAGGAGTTCGATAATCTTAGTTGGCTAGGCCCTGATTACAAAAAGGGGATCAAAATACGACAGAAGAAATAAAGAATTACCATAAATACATCTTGCTTCAACTGAACCAACAAAAATGTGGAAGATATAGGCATAGTTAGCTATTTTATTAAAAGAAACATCACAGCTTCTTGAAGTTTATAAAACAATCTGATATCTTTACCGACGTGTCCACATCGCCACATTAAAGGGCTCATTAAACTGAGCTCAAAAACCAAAAGATAAAGATGCTATAAAGATGCCACCGTGAAATTCACCCCCATCTTGCTTATTATTCCATGTTTATCGCCTGACATTTCAGCTTGCTTACGCATGTACATAATTCCCCATACACTCTTTATTACACACAGCACAGATTAAAAATAAATCTTAATATACTTATATAAAGATTCTCACGAAACAAAGCCGTATTATCTTGGACAAAAGACGTTTTGTCCGTCCGTCAGCGGTACAAATAATGTGACATTTTAAAATAATTGCTCAAGACTTTTTCTAAAGATTCTCATTGTTGCAACTGCTCGAATTACTATGTGGAAGAATGCTCGTTTAATCACACCACGATGCAATTATTAAAAAATAAGCAAGATTTTCGTTTACTCGGGATTTCGTAATTAGCGATCTTGCTCGGACATTGCGTGAGGGTAATGGGCGCCGGCTTTTGTTTTTAGATTGCCCCGAAATTGTCGGGAACTTGCCTTGAGGAGTCCGTGCGTGTCATTAACTAATATTCAAAATTTTCAATTTGTTGAGTTGTGAGAGCATACAAGGCTGCTTGTTGCATATAATTATTTGACAATTTAACCGTGGCTCTTATTTTACATTGTCCTTTGTAAAAGTTCGAAAAGATTATGAAATAATTCTAGCAGCAGATTTGCCTAATTTAGGCATGCATTAATTGCTGACCTGCTGAAGAATTATTGTAAAATTCATACTGTCAGATACCAGAAACCTATATCCTAGTGTCGTAGGGTTACGTTAATTGCAATTAAATAAATGAAAAAACAAAAATAATCAAACCAGTTTAAAAAAAAACAAGTTGCCAGTTGTAAACTTGAAAGAGAAAAGAAGTTTGCAAACTAAAATGAAAAGTGAATGAAAGAGGAGTGGTTTCAGACTGGTTTATTATCATAACAGGGACATATTCATACGTCAATGTGTTGTGTCGCACCCACTCGTGCGCAACACTGAATGTCACAGACTAGATTGAGCAGTAGATCAATTGATTATCAGATTTGTAATGACGTTATAGTTTTGCAATTATAAGCATAATTATAACGTCATTAAAACATTTCTGAACCCATTTAGAAATGTTTGGCAGATGACAATCGCTTTAAAAAGTGTTTGTTCAAATTTTTTATAAAGTCTTTATGTTACATTTATGAAATAATCATTTTGTATTTCGATTGTTGGCGATAACTGGCATAAAGTTTCATCTAAATGTTATTTCGGGCTCAAAAACAATGGCAATATGTAACGCTTCCTAACGAAAATATAGTTTTCTTATTTATCCATTAATGTGATTTAGAAAATATTTAAAATAAAGACTACGTAGTCAATATTCTTAAAGGACAATTAATTATAAACTTAACAGTTGCGTTAATAAAAACATAACACATAACTGGTTCAGACAACTAAGTTTCATATCATGTATTGATAGTGAAAAGTGAGAAAAAACTCTCTACGTTCAAATCCGTTAACATGGCGTCAACTTAATCAATCAAGTCAATAAACTATTGAAACTTGTTCTACACAATTATCAATAACTGACGTAAGTACAAGTTATAGACACTTTTGATTTTCTCTTCGTTCATTATAAAAAGTGAATGCAATTCTGTGCGTAACATTACGTACTATGAGGGTCACATCGCGGTGCGCACATTTTATTAGAACGACCCAAAATCTAACTTTATTTACTACACGAAAAGATACACATTTCATTGTGTGATGCCGCGAGACACAGGCTGAGTCCGCCGAGATTATTCATCAACATATACATTTTTGCTAGCTATAATTTTAAAAGTTTTATTGAATGCTAATATTGGAAAGTTAATTCCATATAACTAATGTACATAATTATAATTCCATTGAATATTGAACTTACATCAAAGAGGCGTCATCCATCCTGCTTCCTGACTTCCCAAATATCATTACCATCATCTGATCCTACTGCATCTATTGTATACTGTGACAGTCATGTGTACCTGCTCCGTGAAAGTCGGCAGATGCTATTGTTACCTTCTATCACTTTATGAACTCCCGGTGTATAGATTAGCATACAGTCATACAGAGTGCCGACTTATTGTTTAAACGTTGGTATTTTTGGTTTATGGTCGGACGTGGGAGTTTCACTGGTTCTGAGTGGGATTGTGGCTATTTCTGTCTGGGATTATTTTGCCGCCGCCCGGAAGGATTTAAGCATACTTTTTTTTTTTTTTTAAGGTGGTAAAATCATCAAATGAGTCCTCCCGCCCTGGGTGGGGCGGAAGGGACTGTCAGACTCTTACTGACTAAAATCCACCCGTGTTCCTTCCTATGCCCTTTACGTTCTGGGGCCACGGTATCCTGGGTTAAGAAAAAACCCGCGACCCCAGCAGGCATTTGGCGCGAAACACGACGCGCCACCGACCCGGGCTTGGTCCTTCGGACGGCGAGTTACCCAACACTCACCGTCCGCAAGCCCGCTCCGCCGCTGTGCCCTCTGCTAATCAGAGGGACACGCGTTGGAGCGTCCACACGACAGGCTATTCGCATACGGGCAAAGAGACCACTTAGGCACACAGTGCTTAAGAAAGAGTTTTTGCCCGCATCCCAGGGTGCACCGGCCCGAAAAACTGGTCTTCCCCCCGGACGTATCCGAGAAGGAACTCCAGTCCACGGGCGCACGTGGAGGTTTCCTGTCATAGCACCCCAGGATTTAAGCATACTTAGCCTTCGCAAGGCGACTTCTATTCTTAACAATGCCTTATTTTTTTGTAAACCTTATAATATCTGCTTTTTAATTTCGGTGACGACGATACGACAAGGGATAATGTCATAGATGCATTGTGATGCTATTAAAATCTACATATGTCAGTTTGCTATTTGCATGTCAATTTGGTCTCTTTAATTAAAAAAAACACACACCCTAGTTGCCGTTGACAGATTCTCGTGCTCGTGAAAATAATGGAGGTTAAAGTTTCTCACATACTACACTTTTTCCAAAATAACTATAAGTAACAAAAATGCTAAGTGCAATACAATACAATTCAATCCGAAGATTAGATTAATCGAAATCAGTTTTAGTAAAACCTGAGTCATTTTATTTGTTTTGTGTAGGATAAAATCTGGTTCACGTAATTTACATCTTTAGTCCGGAAACACATGAATCAAAGCAACTTTTTAACTACGTATTATGTTTCTATTCTACAAAAGTGCGTCGGTGTCTTGTCTTTCCCTATTTGATCTTGGAAAATAACAAATGAATGATGAATTCTAATTTATTGCAATATCGTCTCTAAACACATCAGTATAACCTTTTAAGGAATTAGAAGGTTTAAAAAACAAAAAAGAAAAAAAACAGAATATACCCTTCATTTCAAAATTTAAGCAAAATTGTATTTTAATAACATACAATTTGGTTACAAAATTAAGGACGTCAAGCGCCGGGCTTGATCTACTTCTCTGCATACATAAACACGAAATTTTTTGAATAATTTATGTCATAAGTAAATTAAAAGTTGAATAATTAACGACATGAATGATGGAGCAGCTGAGTATGAATAACAAATGGAGTCGTAAATAATCCGTTAATAAATAGGTTACGGTTGTATTTATGACTTTCAAGCTTGTTACTTTGCATAGTTTTAACATAAAGATTGCTAATGAGATCGAATTCCACTGACGTTATATGTATTGAGTAATGTTATGATTGTGTACTGACATTGCAAAACGTGTACGTGTAAAAATGGATTCCTTTAGTGTGAGTTATCTCCTGAAAAACATAATAGGCTTGTGGATAGACGAGCTGAAAGGTTCTTAAGTAAATTGTTACCCTTTTTAAGGAGCAGGATATAAAGGGCTGAAAGAAACTTAATTGGATCTGCACATCTCAACAGTATTTAAGAGCCACTAAAATATTTTAAGAATTTTTTGGCAATTAAAACTTTTGAATGCAGTCGTGAAATAGTTATTGTGATTAGATTATTTGCGTAAAATTATAGACAGAGCAGAATTAATTAATTGTACCTCATGTAGGTACAAAGGCTTCACTATACAACGATAATAGCGCAAAACGTCTGGTGGGGTTACTCAGCCCATGTTCATACGATGGGCCCAATGAATTTCTCATTTTGTATGAAAAAGCAATTATTTTTTTTGCGAATTTCCAATAGTCTTGGAACAAAATTGTTCTTTAACATGGGCTGAGTTACCCTTCGAAAGGTTTTGCGCTATTAACGTTACACGTTGTATATAATATCAAAGATTTTACCATGTTACCGTAAGAATTCAGATTTCTATCCATAATTGATGAAATGCCTTACAAAACTGCCAGACCATCTCCATGAATTTCCATCACAAAAGTGCATCTATTAGGCAACGACACTTATCTTCAAGAAGCTGTGAGGTGAGAACCTGCCAGTTCCCAGGGTGTGACGCAACGCTGCTGCAGCGCTGGAATGTGTCGGTCAGCACGACACGGGGTGGGGGGGCGCGGGGGGGGGGGGGGCAGTAATGCACGTAATCATTACAATTATATGCGCCCGCGCCGAACTTTGTCGATCAACGTTGGCGCCAATTGAATTTTGGTTAAGGGGAAGATTTATGTAGGAAACGGACTGTGTAGCAAAATTATTTGTTTCAAATGGATTCTTTTTTTTTTAATACGTTTTTTACACTCAGGTATTTTTGTACCTATGTAAATACATTGTTAATTTGTTACAATACTACCTTATTAGTATGGACTCATCATTATCAAACCAGCTACAGCCTAAATAGCAAAATAGCATTAAAATGAAATGAAGTAGGTATTAATATTATTTACTTTATTGACAATGTTGACAGCATAACTTTTAAGAATCGCTTAACAAATTAATAATCATGACAACATAAATAATAAAATATTCTATAATCTTTCGACTAAATTATTACTCAAGATTAAGACTCTACTCTCCATCGTAAGATTGTGTCAACTTGGCCTTAACACATCAAGTGTGAATTCCCACAGGTGGAGGAGATCAAACGCGCCGATATCATGACCACGGAGTGCTCTGCTATTATCACTTCGGTGCTATACTTTTGAAATAAACCAGGCGCCATATTGTTCAATACTCATTTCAATTAAATTATAGAGATCGATTTTCTTTTGTTGTTTAACGAATGTGGGAGTCGAGATTGAAAAATCGTAGGTAGACACTTTAATTCCCACAATATAGGCTTACTATAGCTGACCCAACAAACTTGAATTCTGCCTTAGAATCAATTTTATTTATAATATTACTCACCTTTTAACTTTCAAAAATAATTCAAAACCAAAATTAGCCAAATCGGTCTAGACGTTCTCGAGTTTTAGAGAGACTAACTAACAGTAATTGATTTCTATATACATTGATTACAAGTATTTTTTTATCGTGGTAATATCATCAAATGGGTCCAGTCAATCCCCTGGGTAGGAACCAGGGGACTAATTGTCAGATTCGTCCTGTCAAAAATCCACAGTTTTCCTTCAATAGCCCTTCACGTTCCAGGGTCATAGTTATTCTGTCCACAGATAATGAGGTTTTCTATTAGTAATTTTCATCTGCAAAACAGTCTGAATTTCAGCTCTTTAGGAAATTAAAGGAACTGTGAGTGTAGGTATTAATATTATTGGCACAGCTTTCGCAAAAAGCAGGAGTGATTTTTTGAAAGAGTCTGAGTTAGCCCTTAATGATTGGTCATTGATTCAAAACTTCCTAAAAAACTCATAAAATATAGTCAAAAAAAATTTTTTTTTCTTTCAATCCAAATCGTATTGCTAAAGAAACTAGGTCTACAAGGTAGCTCAGTACTTAATCAGTATTGGCATAAGTAGAGCTGTAAATGTACCAGATGCCTTTAAAAGGTGAGTGTATGTTTATAGGCGCATTACCATTTTAGTTTCATTGACATTTTATGTTCCAAATAAGTGTAATAGTATGTTTAATAATATTTAGAAGTACTATGCTTATATTTTTTTACTTGGGTTTGTCATCAAAATATGAGTCCATCTGGATGGAGCGAAAAGAACTGTCAGACTCGTACTGACTAAAAACCCACGGTGTTCTTTCAATTGCGATTTACGTTCCAGGGTCACGGTTACCTGTTTAGACAGTCCCACGACCCAAGACAGTCTCGCGACCCACATCTGGACTATGCTACTAACTATGGGTGCTACACACCTTACGATAAATCGTTACGATTAGTCGGTACAGTTCAAACTGCAACGATAAATCGACAAGTGTGTAGAGAGAAATCGAACAAACTGTACAATAATACAATAAAAAAGGAGAACATTCACGCTCCATACATTTTTGGGCCTTTTCTGAAAGTGCCGGCCAACGAAAAAATTTGGTACCTATGGGTAGTACTAGTCATTTGGAGCAATAGTTACTATGGCACAAAAGTTGTAGGATTGCTCTCGGCCAAGTTATACAAGTTCGAAGATTCGTAATTTTCACAAATCTTTTAATTTCTGAAAGTGCTCAAAAACACCAAATAATGATAAGTATTGCTACCTCAAGCAATTTAACATAAAATATCATCACGCCTGTAATCCCTGAAGGGTTGGGCAGAGGTGTTCCGAATTAAAATGAATAATAATCTCTTAATTTTTTGTGAAAAGCAATAAAAACATGTTAAAATATATAAATCTACTGGTGGAGTCAGCATCCGGAACAGAATTAACGTTGCCTGTGGTAGGGGTCTTGGGAAAGTGACCTTCTAACAATAAGAATCCTGAAAAAGTACTGCTTTTTGAATCAGCCAAGTTTTTTGGCTATTAAAGTCATCAACTGTGCTACGGTGTTCTACTAAGATAGTCCTGCGACTTGGTAGGGTAGCTGGTAGGCGTTTGGCTCTATAAGGGCCTCTGAAAGCTCCTTTAGGCGCGCGAGGAACATGACATGCTATCGTCCTTACTCCCGTACGTATTAATGGCCGTACGTGGCTGGATTGAGATTTCGAGGGTGTCTTCTCCTTCATGTGTTCTGCCTCCTTCCTCCTTCGCTGTCATTACTACTGCAGAAAAAATGGCAGCCTCCTTTCCGGATTGCCACCGTGTGATCTGGAAGCGGAAGCGCTCCCGCAACTATGTGTGGATCACCCTAATAGCCATGATGCCCTGTGCGATCAGCTTGTTTGGTCGCCTCCTTATGGAGACGACGACCACAGAGTTCCCGTAGAGGGACTATAAGCGCACCACTTCCAAATAGAGCCTCCAAAAAGAGGCGTTTGCCCCGCAAGTTTGGGTAACTGCTTGAAGGCAGCCCCAGGAATGCTCCTTGAACTTTCACGGGATGTCAAGGACGAATATCAGTTGAGTCTCGTTGACTGGACGGCGATGCAAACCCGTCCTATCGCTAGTTGGGGGTTTTACAGTATCGCGTTCCAAAGGCTATGAGGCTCTTGAAGAAAACAACAAATGTATGAATGAAATGTTGCTTTTTGCAGACTCTACTTGGAAGTGGTGCGGTTAAAGCCCCTTTACGGGAACTCTGTGTCCGTTGTCTCCATAAGGAACAGACCAGATAAGCTGATCGCACCAGGGAATCATGGCTTTTCGGGTGGTCCACTCATATATGCTTGGAGGGCTTCTTTATCCAGATCACACCGTGGCAATCCGGTAAGGAGGCTGCCGTTTCTTCTGCAGCAGCAATGACAGCGAAGGAGAAGACAGAACACGTGAAGGACAGGGCGCCTTCGAAATCTCAATCCAGCTGCGTACGGTGAGTAATGAGGAGCTAGTCGTCTTATGCCTGCCAGGTCGCAGTTTATAGCAGCAAGTTAATGACTAATGTAACACACACATAACCGAAATTCTGAAAAAGAAATTGGAGCTTGTCTTTAAAAGCGTTTTCCATGTTTTGTTTTGTGTTGCCAACACCGTGAATCAGCTCTTACTCGTTAGCTTTGCGACATATTTTTGAGTAACATACACAATGATATAAAGTAAAATGTGACCGCCTTCAAAAACAACCACAAAAAAGAGTAAAATAACCTACAAAACTTTTCTGTCGGAAGTCGGTGACTTTTTTATTAATTTCATTGTCTCTTTTGCCACCGACTTCCGACAGAAAAGTTTTGTAGGTTATTTTACTCTTTTTTGTGGTTGTTTTTGAAGGCGGTCACATTTTTTTTGAAAAAGTTTTTATTTTACTCTTTTTAGTTTAAATATTCAACCAAAATTCTTGTCAAATACATCATTTTCTTACATGTGCACGAGAATTTTGTAATCCGTTGCACCGGTAATAACATCGTTCATTCATTCCCTATCTCAAAAACTGCTGAACCGATTTTGATTAAATTTGCAGTATTCCCTAAGTCGAACGATACCTAGTACAACAAAAAAAGAATTACTTAAATCGGACTTATAGTTCCGGAGATATGCGAACTTAAACATAATTTTCTTACTTGAGGAGTTGTACCTTCCATCATCAGCTCAGCTACATGAGATGATGATTTCCATACGCAAGTACTTGAATTACTTCATAAGATTTGCGAAAAACTATGTGTCAGCTAATAAAATTTGAGGGTTGCCCTCGATTTCTCCAAGATCCAATCATCAGATCATGAAATGGTGACAATGGGACCACACGGGAAGCACCAGCTTTCGAATAAAAAAAGAATCATGAAAATCGGTTCACCCAGTCGCAAGTTATGAGGTAACAAACATAAAAAAAAAAAAAATAAAAAAAAAAATACAGTCGAATTGATAACCTCCTCCTTTTTTTGAAGTCGGTTAAAAAAATAAGAATGAAATGCTTCTGACAGTAACCCTTTGCATAAATAGAAATATATGCGGGTCGAAAATCGTTTCTTTATCAACGTTGCTAATAACGTTGCTTGAGCAATAGAGTTTAATTGTTATAGAACGATTTTATCAAAATTTTTTGAAAAACAATTTACAAAAACTGCAGATAACATCGTTCACCAAAATAATAAAGAATTATCACAACAATTATAATCATATTTATTACAAGTAACAACATTAATGGCAACTTCAAAGAAACGCGCGTGCTATGTATCACCAATTAAACAAAGTTGTCGGTGAACGATTATGAAAGATCTCGGTCAGACTGAATGAATGAAGTAAGTAGTGCCTTCATCATTCATATGGCGCTGGGTCACCTTGGCCAAATTACGGCCCATAAGGCCCGATCTGCTCGCATACCTCGAAAATAAACAGGTAATGGCAACATTCTCCACGTAATGGATGGCATTTGGCCAGTTTAATGGCGTTTGATGGTGTTGCCAGCGTTTGAAGTGGAATTGAATGAGATCTACCGCAATTTAGTAATTTTATGTGTGTGAATGGTAATGGTTAACTGTTGTTTTGCATTTCAAACTTCACGCAATAGCTTAAAATATCCATGACTAAAGAAAATCTAAATTAAAATCAGTATAACCACTTTGCTAAAGGTCAAGATAAAGATAATTATGCAAACCAAATAAAAATAAGTAGTAAGCATAATGAAGTCATAAACCAAAGTTAAATATTTTGTCTTTTTATTAAAACTACTCTCAAAAATATCTCTAGATTAAAACTTATTGATCTCTTGTGGTTTTTTCTGTATTTTTTCTCAGAATAGTCGAATAAGAAAAATCAACCACATTTAGATATCAGAACATAATTTACTTTAGACAAATAAAAATGTATTTTTTAAAACCGATTCGCAGAAATCAATATTCATTTATAATTTTAGCCAAAAACGAAAACGAAATCCACAGATACCAAAGTGTTAATTCGAATTCCTATGCAAATGATATAATGGTCTGAAGTGTCCGAGCTTTCGTCAAAGACCGGTTGTATTAAACAACTGTTGTTGGTTGTTGTTGCAAAACAACAGGTGCCGCGTTGAGATTAAAATGCGTCTGTTTACGTGTGTGTGTGTCCGTCCGTGCGTGTGCGCAGATGTTGTCGAGATTAAACTATTATAAATGTTATTGAGATGCGATTAAGATTAATTTGCACTTTGGGAGTGGTGTAATAGGTTTTTTTATGTAAATATTTACTATCATTATTTGTTATGTAAATCTCTAATAGCGTCTATTTGTCTCTGTTATAAAACTGACCTCGACCGACGGATTTAGGTCCTAAATTGTACTCGGTTAAAATTATATAACGTAAATAAATGTAAAATATAAATAATAGTCAAAGAGCATTGAAACGCAAAAGCTTACAAAAAACCGCTCGATTAATTTTATTTTAAAAAGACCTCAATTTACTACGGAAGTCCGGAGACAAAGATGAGATCTAAGTTGGAGCTCACTCCAAAGGAACTGAAACTCGTACCAAAGGAACACAGATGGCACCTAAAAGTGTACCTAACAAAAGTACAATGATAATAACCTGTGTTATTCTTAGATTGGCCACATCTTCACAAGAAAAAAAATATAGCATGTATTTTGAAGTTGTTTAGTTGAATGTTGATGACTGGGCAGGAAGAAGGCCAAAGAATAGATGGATGGAATAAGTAAGGAATGCATTTGTAAAAGGAGTAAATGATGCTTTGACGAGAATGGATGAAGAAAACGTGTTGATGATGATGAGTTTAAAGTTGTTTAGTATAAGTGAAAACCGTAAAGGTAAGCAATCTGTCATCACCTCTCGTTCTTTTCATAAGAACGTCATACTCAGAACAATTATGTACAAGGGTATCTTGGTACTATTAAATCACGTAACAAACGTATTGCACAATAATTACTTACGATCTATCGACTTTCCCTTTAACATGTGCCTTTTTCTTCCGCGACACAGAAACACAGCAAACTTTCGTAAGCTCAGTAGGCTTACATCGCTTACATCATTGTCGGAAAACATAAAAACCGCTACTTAACACCTTATGAGGCGTAGCATACAATAAATTGTTTTACCTGAGGTAACACTTAATATGTCATGGCTATAAAGCAACTGTGGCAGCGATGAGGAAGCGAGTAGCTATCAATAATTTCGTCGCGAAAGTACCTCAAAAAAAAATTGTCAGTAAAAAGAGTGTAGTTTAGACGGTAGCAGACTGATCACACACACGGCGTGCCTGTGAGATTTATATACGGAAACACCCTTCGGGGAAGGTTTAGAACAAGTTTCAAATAATAGGAGACGAGCTTATTACCACCAACTCCTAATATAATTTTCCTACTCTTCCGATATTTTTAGGGTTCCGTAGTCAACAAGGAACCCTTATAGTTTCGCCATGTCCGTCCGTCCGTCCGTCCGTCTGTCCGCAGTTTAGCTCAGAGACGCACAGTACTAGAGAGCTGTAATTTGGTGTAAATATACGGATTAGTTGTGCCAAAAAAGTGGTAAAATAAAATCTCGTAAAATATTTTTTTTTAGGGTACCTCCAGTACTTACACGTAAAGTGAGGTTTTTTTTTTCTCGTGTACCCCTTAGTGTGGGGTATCATTAAATAGGTCTTTAAAAAATAATGTTAGTTTCCATTAACAATTTTTTGATAAAAAAATTCGTTTGTGAAATATTAAGCTTTAAAGTGCTAAATTTTGCTCGATTCGAGTGTCCCCCCCCTCTACCAGCTAAACGGTTATGTTTGGGGGTGTGAAAAAATTCACAATAGTAGTCTATATTATAACGAAGTTTAAAAGAAAATTATCATGACTAAGTAGGCTTTCCAACTTTACGAGTAATAGTCGACCAACTTATAAAATGTACTTGGACATCATATTTTCTAAACAAAATGTATCGGACACAACTGCAAATGTAAGTTTGTCAACTTTATTTTTACAGCTTTTATAGGTATGTTTTTTGGGGATAGGTAGGTTTTTATCGTCAACAATTTTTAACTAAATTCAAAAAAAGAAGGAGGTTCTAAATTCGTCATAATCTTTATTCTTATGTATTTTCCCCGATTTCTCAAAGACTCCTGGACCGATTTTGAAAATTCTTCTTTTTAAAATTAAATTCAGCGAATCAGTTTAGTTAGTTCGCATAAGTATTTTGATGGGCAACTACGGAACCCTACACTGTGCGTGGCCCGACACGCACTTGGCCGGTTTTTTTTTGGTTAAATTCGTTTTAGGATCCAAGACAGTGAAATTAAATACATTCTTCGGGACACGTCGAGCTTTATTGTCTCAGCGCTTTTCTGGTGGTTGCCATTGTTGATTCTGGCTTTCTAGAGATGCAGTGATTTGGAAATAGTGCGCACAAATGTAGATGGCTTTACTGAGAAATACCTGATGAAAAGTATATTTTATTTTCAACCCAAGCTTGACCTAAGGTTGAAAACAAAATACAAGCTCTTTACGCTTATAGCCGGCTGTGTGACAGGTGTCTATATCCGTATTCCCTGGTCCTGTCAACACACGGTCAACGCCGTGTCACCATGAATAATTGTATCAGAATCCGTGACGAGGAGTGCACGTCATTTTGTAGGTTACCTATCTGTCTATAGGTTAGGGTTGTCAATCCACGATCAGCCTGAAGTAGGCTACTGACCTGCCTATGGGAGAGATTGGGCCATAGTCGTAAGCTTGCGAGCAGAGTGCATGTGGATGTGCCGCTGAAATAGGGAAAAACTGGTCTTGTGAATGTGCTATTTTAGAATTTCATTATCAATCTTTGCTGATCTTATGTTTTTAACCGACGAAAAAAAAAAGGAGGAGGTTCTCAATTCGACATGATATTTTTTTTATGATGTAAACAAAAATAAATTTTAACCTCACTTGTAGTATATTGAAGAATACTACAGGTTTATGGAAACCTAGAAAGTAAACCTCAATAAATGTACTTAAATTTTGTGGGTAGAAGCTAAACTTTGAAAAACACGCTACTAAACCGGACAATAAAAAGTAAAATTCCGGATGTCCGACAGCCCTACCTCGGCGAAAGCTATCACATAACATTACGCCGACACACCTTGAAGGATAGGCAGCAATCGTACATGAGCTCATGTGAATCATGCGAGAGTATGTGAGAGCTTTCAAAATAGCTTTATTTCAATTCCGATGAGTGTGAGTTGAGTAATGAATTATTTGGATTTAATGGCGAAACGTCAGTGTCTACTAAATACTTCGGGGAATATAATTTATGTTACTTACGATACTATCATTACTACTACTTTTGAAAAAATAAGTTGCCGCACAAGGGAATACTTCTAAATCGTGGCCGTGTTTATAAACATCTTTAGGCCGCTATCCCTCTGGCGTTATTAAAGTCCGCTAACACCACGTCAACGTCGCGTTTGTTGGCCATAGTATTATGAGACGCTACGTTGACGTCAACGCTCGTATAACGCTAGTGGGACAGTGGCCTTAATTCGCTTCAATAAAAAAACGCGAAACAAGTGTTTCTTCAGTGAGGGAATCGAATACACGGCATCTTGCAGTAGTTGTTCGCTCACCCACTACACCAACAGTGCCGTCCGTTCAGAAACACGTTATAAGACAATATTGAACGGTACCACAGTTTCAGTAGATGACTATAAAGAACACACATGGCCAATATTTTAATTATAACAGTACCATAGTAACCGTCTAATTACTTTGTGTAGTTCGAGCTTTCTTCACAATAATCTAAAGATTGAGTAATATAATTATGACCTTTACACTCTCAAGAAACAATCACAACTTTAATTGATGATAGATCAACAACTTATCTTAAATTGTAATCAACGAAATTAACAGGTTGCCTAATAAAATGCCAATCTATATGACACAAGTATCTAACTCTCAATAAATAATGAATAGTTAAATATTACATCAATATATGGATGTGAAAATGATGACAAGGGTCTAACAAGGCCTCTTTAGCAGAATCACTAAGCGCTTTCAATCTTCTTTCACAATGCCTATAGCAAAGGATTGGAACTCACTTCTTGCATCCCTTTTTTAAGTTAACAGGCTTCTTTTTAGTAAGCTGACTCCATCGTAGGCTTTGTCTCAGTCACCTTTGACCTGGACTAGAGTCAAAATTTAAGCATACCAATTTGAAATTTAAAAAAAACAAAATATCTAACGTTACATGGTGGACATCCCATCCTCACGTATACAGTCATTGGCCATGCTTTTATTTTGGGAACAGCTAAGGAGTGGGGTATTATATTTCCTGATATCTATAGGGGTCTTCAAGTCAAGAGTGAATGGGTTCTAGGCAAGTGCATGCGTGCTTCACCGTCGACCACACTCTTGCTTACCATCAGGCAAGGTAGTGGACAAACGCAAGCGTATCGCTAATAAAATATTTGTTACTTGAGCAATAGAGTTGAATATTCCATTTCATGAATTATTATTTTGCAATTCATATTATGATTTCGATATAGTGGTCTTTGTAGACCTCAAATTTAAGTATCACTTAATCATTCACATATAACTTTATTAAGTATGTCAAGCATGATCGTGTGGTTAGCCTGTGAACTTTAGGTTATTATTTATCAATAATAATTTATTAAGTTTAACTGCTGAATCATAGATAGGTAATTTGTTTTAAAATATTGGCGATGAAATGACAAAAACTCCAAACTTTTTGAAATTGTTACGTAGGTGGACTGTTATTAAATTTCTGGTAACTTGAATTACTAGAGTGGACTTAGGCAATCACTTTTGACGCATTTTTTCTCTCACGTCACTTTTAGGTAATTATGCTTGTCTGAGACCGTCCCCGTAACGAGCCTCTATAAAGCCATTTACCCCATAATTCAATTCTTATAAGAATCGATATAAAGTTATTTCAGTAACTTACTTACATCAACCCCAAACAATTTTCAAATAATATACGTCCAAGATCCTGAAAATATGTGTCTAAGAACATTTATATCAAAACATTTGATTTAATATTGTTATTTCTGTCTACTACAGCAGATAATAGTTGGCTCTGCCGTAACTAGTCTTATATACGCCCAGTGCGAGCTTTTTTAACTGCGCTCTGGTCTGGACATTTTTGCGTCCCTCTAGGGTTTGCGCCCAAATCCTGGTCACCGTTGGCACATCCCTATTTTCAGGCACTGTTAGTTGATCCGTCATTCAACCGATTCTCATTCGTTCGTAAAAGTTCTGAGCCTCTCGGCATATCTACAATCAGATGTTGTGTAAAGAAAGCTATAAATTAAATAAGTTTATGCAACACGCAGTTTCGGACGCACCTCGTACAATCAGACATGTACGGACATGGGCGGCACTTTGTGGACGCACCCAACACCAACATCTTACGTCAATGAGTTGAACAAGTCTTATACAATCCAAGAATTCCTGCCTTTTTTGTTTGGAGAAATTGAGCCTGAGTAATTGAGTACAAAATTTTTGGACATCTTTATAATAATAGACCACTTAAAGTCTGTACTAATTCATTGTAATTATTTGCAAATCGCCCAAAAACTGAATACTTGGTTAATTGCTCTTACATAATTTTCTTTTGGTGTTGAAGATGAGGTTGTGTTTGTCCGGAAGAGGAACTATTGGACATTGTTGATTTATCACTGACACTGTCATCATAATTCTTAGAAAATAGTTACAAACTCTATGTAATCACTTCTTGAACGTTACATACATTACATTACATGAAAGTACTGTTAATAATCAACACTAATATTAAGCGTAATTCCATAAACCTAAAGCTCTCAACAAACGCAGACACGTGCGACATTCAAATCTCCATCATCGGTTTCCCTGAACGTTCATCATCACACTTACACATAATTTACTCAACCCACTTTAATCCGATCCCATTTATTTTTTCCTCCCCATTTCACCAGCACACAACATAATCTGCAAACAATCACAGTCGTGTGGGAAATCGGTCGGCAAATACTGCATACCTCGGGATCATCACCGCTTTGCCCACAAATTATGCCCGGAATGACACGATAATACCCCAACGTCCACTTTTTAGTGCGGTATTAAGTTGTCGCCTCATAAAAAGTGCTTGTAATTATTTTTTCCCCACAATAATACAGTAAATCTGGCCTCATTTAACTATCATTAGTCGACTTGCTCTATTTTCTTGTGATAATCACCCTTTAACATGTCTTCGCTGTGATTTTTAGGCATTTTTGCTCGTATTTTAAGTTGTAATTAAGTTAATTTGTTTGTTTGTTTAAAGTTAAGTGGTGGGATATTTGTTTAAAATAAGATGTCTACTTGATTTCTACATTTAATTGCGTGTTTTTAATAGGATAAAACAATTTTAAAATGGAATACTTACCCGTATTTATTTTCATCTATAAAAACATAGACTGATCTGCAATTAATTGTTTAAAGTTTTAATTGAAACCAGGCTGTTTGTAAACGTCAATATCAATTAGGTACCATTAGCAATCTAAGTGGTCAATTAGTGCTCTTGATATAAAACGATTGACGTCGGCTGACGCCTTCACTACGTAAGTATCTAGTATTTATAAAGCTACAAGAATAGCTCTAATTATAAAGTTATTTATTTGTTGTTTTGTGACAGAACACAGTGTCATCGGAAAGTCTTGTATGTCAGTGTGTGGTGATCGTCTTGGCAAAAGGTAAAAAAGAAACCGGTAAAGATAATTGTACCTTTAATACCACGGAGTAAATGGATGTTAAAATTATCGATGACTTATACGTACGAGAAAAATAAAACAAAATTAAGAAACCAGAATCAAAACAAAAAAATAGCTACCTATTATTCAGGAGTGGGTTCCGACCACACGCCTCAAAAGACGTTTTTTGACGTTATTGAGCAAGCTACAGTTGTACAAACTGAAACCGAACACGTTGTTATTACGTACTTAGTATATCCCTAAACACTCTTCATTACTTACGTATTTACTTACACTTACATTCATACCTGTATTTGCACACCTAGTTTACATGTATTTATCCATATTTTATAAACCCAGTAATTACACAACAACATACTACCTACCCATTACTAACCACTACACAAGCAGTCAGCGATATCCCACGCCATATCTCACGATTAGATCGGCAGGTGCGCGCGCGCCGCACTTTGGGCAGTAGGCTGCACGCGTCGCGACCTTTGCCTCACAATACAGTTCACACCGTTGTGAAATTAATTGAAGCTTTGTTCTTCGGTCTTGAACTCAAAATTGGCGAGTTTTAAAGACCCCTGCTGGATAATTTTGTTTTCAAGGTTAGGTGTTGGATATACGGTGAAAAACATACGACATTACGATTGGTTTAGTTACCACTTTTCAGCGTTAGGAATTGGTGTATTCATGCCAAATTACAGCTTTCTAGTAACAAGTGTCTCTGAGCTAAGCTGTCGATAGACGGACAGACAAACAGACGGATGGACATGTGGACAAAGCGGATATTAAAAAAAAAACCTGTGCTCCACACTAATAATTTCTCCTTTATCGTGGGTGCGTTTATAACATTAGAAACTCACATACACGAACACCAATAAACCATAACATCCATACCGAATATTTGCTCCGTGCGAGGATCGAACCCGAGACACGCTACACAGCAGTCGTTCGTTCAGCCACTGCGCCCACCGTGCCGTTAACTAATTTGTATATTCATGCAGAAGTACAGCATTCTTATAACAAGCGTCTATGTGCTAAACTACGGACAAACAGACAGACATCCGGACATAGCGAAACTATAGGTGAGGGATCCTTGTTTACCACGGAAATCTACTCTAAAAAAATCCGCATATAAATGCCGAACGAGATGTGGGCACGAAAAGCTCATGACTGGTGCCCTGAAACAGCGACGCGAGGCCGCGGTAGACCTCGTAGGAGATGGCGGGACGAGCTGGAAGACTTCCTTGAGAATTGGAAAGAGGTGGCGCAAAGTCGCGAACGTTGGAAGGAATGGAGGGAGGCCTTTGCCCAGCAGTCGGACAGTTCAGGCAAATAATAATAATAAAATAATAATATAAAAATCACATAGACCATGCATTTATATTAAACTTATTTGGCATACTTGATACACATTTAAATATTCTGTATCGCCGTTAAACAAACCGGTTTCTTGATTTATTGCCTGGAACACCTCTATCACCGCGTTGATTAACACCTGGAACATTTTTAAAGATATTGCATGAATAGATTGCTCCATTTATTCATTGCTTAAAGCTGTAGCAACTAGTTTCCAGCAATTTATTGAAAGGAATGTAACAGCTGTTCGTTAGATACTTTACATGGACTAGTATGAGTTATCCGGTATTTTAATTAAGAAAGCTTTAAAGCCGATTAAAATGGACTGGTTAAGTAGCTATAAATCTATATCTATGCTTATATAGACTAAGGATTTGTAATTTTGTATGTTTATAACTAGTAATTGCAAAAACTACTGGAAATAGGCTGTAAGGGTTGAGGGGGTTAAATGAGCAGGCGAAGCTAATGGGAAAACTAAAAAAAGTGTTTGTAACTAGAATGCTTACAATAACAGTTTTAAAGCAAAGCTTCTGAATATATCCTAAGAAGGTTGTACGATTACCACGTATAGATCATATAGTCGAGGCTGAGGTTGAACGGTTATTTAATAACCGTTATTTATTTATTTAACTTTTGTTTTTATCCGAAGATATTGCCACTCTGAATCAACCTGAGACAGAATTCTTCTTCTTCCTATGTTTACAGTTATTCCCCGGCATTGGTTTCGGCCATGCTGCGGGGCGAGACGGAGTGGGAAGCGGTCGCCTCCTTCTGCGAAGCAGTAATGCTCGCGAAGGAGGAGGCGCGCCGCGAGCGAGAGAGGACAGAGTCCTCCCTCCGCCCCAACCGCGGTGTAGGACGCCCACGGCGACGGACGTCGCGCGACGATCTCCGGCCACCGTAGGCGCGGGCATGCGGGCAGCGAGTAAAGGGCAACTCGCTGCCCGACCAAGGACCATGCCCGGGTCGACGGCGCGTTGTGTCCCACGCGCGCCTCAAAGAGCGTCAGCATAATGACGGGGCCCCCCTCTCAGAGGCCCAAAGCCTGCCGGGGTAGCGGGATTATTCCCTTACCGTAACCCCGGAACGTAACAGGCTATGAAGGACACCGTGGATTTTAGTCAGTAGAAGTCTGACAGTCCCTCCCGCCCTGCCCGGGGTTGGAGGACTCATTTGATGATTTTACCACGCTAAAAAAAAAAATAAAAAAAAAAAATGTTTACAGTTATTTCAGAAAATAATTTTGATATGAAACAGTAGACACAAAAGACTCTTTATAGCCCCACGGGGGCAAAACTAGGCAACGCCGCTGCAAATATCTTGGGCATAACATCAGCTGACAGCGTTGAGAAGCAGTTTTTCGAAGCATTTGTAATAGTTCATTTTATTACGTGTTAGTAATTTAGTTAATTTTGAGTACGTTATACATACAAAATCATTGTTTCTACGTCAATCATTATAATTCAGTTCACAATCTGAATACAAGCCTACATCTTGTTACACCATAGTTTGGACACCAGCTCATCAAGTAGCATCAACGGAAGTTGCGTCACTATCAGCATTGTCTGTATCTTTACACACAGTAGGTTTAACTTCTAAATGCTTTGTATACAATGTTATCATTAAGTGAAGTTGCACTTCAAGTGAATGAAACCATTGATGGTTATTGTTTTTGTCTTTTATGTTAATGTACGCGATTGTATCTTTAATCTGCACACCGTTAACACAAAGACAAATTAAAAAGGATTTTCATTTACTTTGGGTAAGTATCTGAAAGATATCGCAGCCCTGGAACGCCTGTAATTGAAGGAACATTATTAGCCGAACGTCCACTGCCGGCTAAATAAGTTAGTTTAGCTTAGCTCGCATAGTTGAGACGTGGCTTTCGAGTCTTCACACTCCCTTCTGCTACAAACAGAGTGAGAGAAATCATTTATTTTGATGATTTCTCACAACATTGCCATAAATAGGTATGAAGGTTATGGAAGGTGTGTATTAATTTGTAAGTTTACCTACTTATTATGTTAATTTATTCAGTTTTATTTAAATATTTTTCTTAATCCACATCAATATTTATAAGCACTATGTAGAGCTCTGACACAACAAAGATCGGTAGAAGATGATGGCACAAACTGACAATTTAACCTTGGGATCTTCATTTCAAGAGTGAACAGGTTACTTCTAGGCAAGCGTGCTTCATCGTCGACCACTTCGCTTACCATCACGCGAGTTAATGGTCAAACGCTAACCTATTACATTCAATAAAAAACATTTATATGTGGAGTCCACATTTAGTCCTAAATCAAAAGTATTAGTAACGGAAAGATAGAAAGAAATGCCCAGCAGTGGAATACACGATAACAGTAACTTTAATTATCTTGTACCTACTTTACCAATGGATGAAAGACTGCAAGTGGCGGATTGTAATTCGGTGTGGTGACTGGTGGTGTATGGCGAAGGTTTATGGCTTTTGCGGTGGATATCTACCGGCAGATGATGATGATAACTTTACCACGTTGTTACCTGTAGATATCATGCCAGAAAACGTATATTATATCAAAACATTTAACGATGTACTTCTATACGTACGAGTATATGATTGCTCACCATGTAACCTTCACAGTTGAAACCTCAGTTAAAACTATTAAACTCAATAGTTAAGACATTACAAGAACGATTGAACTATTCAATAATATTAAATGTGTCTATTATAGAACTCGATTCAGTTTTATTATATTTCGAAATGATACATAAATAATTGCTTCGTTGGTCTAGTGATCGTATTTACTGAATTTCCCAGAAATATGTCGGAGTTACTTATTAATTGGCAAAACGTAGCTATATTTGTGATGTGCTTGATTTTGACTCTAGTCCAGGTCAAAGATGACTTAGACAAAGCCTACGATGGAGGAAGCTTACCCAGAAGAAGCCTGTTCACTTTGAAGAGATTCGAATTATACACATATGCGTTCGGGAACACAGTCGCAGGAAGTGAGTTCCACTCTTTTGCTATGCGCATTGTGAAGGAAGATTTATAGACACTCTAGGTAGACCTTTCAAGGTTTACAGACGTCTTTTAACATACATTAACTATTTCAGAACGAATTAAAACTAAAATAAAGATTATTATCACACCGACTTTAGAACTTTCCGTACACAACATGATTCAATAACTGAAACAGCCAAGAATTTTGAGTCAAAGTTCACAAATTCCCGTACTAAATCATCGTTGGTGTAAGCATTGCTCAAGCATGGAACCTGCTAACCCACGGTCGCTGGGCGCGGCTCACCGCTCGCCTTTTGGCCATTTATAATGTAATGCATATTATTTACTTCTAATTATTTATATTAGGTACCTAGCCCGCGGGCTCAATTGTGACTGAATCAAGTAGTTTTCATTATAGCTGACATTTACCCCCGTATTTATAAACAAGTAAAAGGTTTTACTTGAGTAAATGTCATTTAATTATGAGACGATTTTTAATAAGTACTTTAATAATTGCTTGAAGTTTGAACTGTAATAATATAGAATATACCTTTGCTTTCTTTTACAGTACCCACTTTGTTAAAATTCAGGTCTATTGCTTAAAAAAAATTGAACAAGTAATTGCTTAAGCTAAAGAAATTACTTTGACTTGACTATAAATACGGCTGTTAGAGTAACAAGCTTGTTATTTTAGTGTTTAATCATTCAAAAAGTCTAGGTAAACCTGCAATAGGTATTATAAGAAAACCAACAAAATCTGGTCCTGGCTTGTATCGAAACACCGTACTACAATGGGATAGCTAGTTAGTTGGATCTAATTATTACCCAGCTTAATCTAATAATGGTTTTTTAAACTATTAACTTTGGTTTTTCATAGTCTTTCTTAGTATGCTTTTTTCCTAATGATTCTTGTTTTGAAATCACTTCTAATATGTAGCTAATTTTATCTTGGAAGTCCCATTTAAGTCATACAAATGAAGAAGAGTGAACACCTACTTTTGAAAGGATAAATCGATCAACAATCACCGATTCACTCACATTTCGCCATACCTATTCGGGATTGAACCCATTGCTATTAATACTACACGAGGGCACAATGCACGAAAAAACTACATTACTGTTACGACCTTCCAACAACCCTATAAGACCAGTCTACGAAATGTTTAAACTACGTATAAGTATAAACTACGTTTATGATGGTTCTTAGTGGTACTCAAATATTTAAGTATGGAACTGCGTAGAAGCCCAGGATTATTTCTGGAACTTTCTACATGATTTGAACACCTTCTAGAACCTTCTAGTGTGACCGGTTGATAAATAGCCGGCTAAAAAGGCTTTGTCATATTGTGTATACCTAGTACCAATTCTCTTCACCAATTATCGATGCTACTACAGCTTTACAGTTCTGTTTGACCTTCACGCCTGCTCGCTTAATAGGTAAGCAGGGGGCAAGTTTATTGACTGCCCCACGTGGTGGGTCGGAGGTTATGGCCGAGCAGAATGCTAACTATTGGTAACGAATTGAAGCGGCCCGGCTTTTAGTTACGAGATGGTAATCTTTATTTATGCTATGGTTATTAATTTTGCAATAAAGATAAATATAAAACATAAACTAAAAATCTATCTATGACTATCACATAAAAAGTGTAGTTGGCGCAGTGGCTAAGCGATTGAATGTTGCTCAGCGTGTCTCAGGTTCGAATCTCACACTTACTTGTAGGTAAGTAAGTAAGTTCTGGATCTAGGTGTTTGTGGATGTGACTTTACATCATTGTAAACAAAGAACAGGGAACGGAAGTAAAATAAAAAGATTTACTTTAAAACATAAGCATAGGTGGGCACATTATTTCTAATGCAATCGACAACTTATCGATTAGTTTACCTCGGCAAACCCATCCATGACAACTATTTCGTGAAAAATATCTCTAACAAGCGATTTTACCAAACCAGTTTCACTTATACGTTAAATTAGTGTGCTCAGTTTATCCCCATTTAAACGCCACGCCAAGGCACTTAGCTACATAATGACACACATTTAACACGAACTTCATTAAAGTGGACTGATCACATAATTATCTACTTTAAGAGTCGATGGCAAATTAAAAAAACCTCCATCTATACGTCATGTGTTACTCCTGAATAATTATAGTTTACTATCCCATAAATCCCTTACTCCAACCATTTAAACCAAGTACCATAGAAGCCGATTCCGCCGAAGCACTACACTAGAGAGGTGGGCGTGTCGGCGCCCGCGCAGCCGCAAGGCCGTCCGACTCACGCGCACTTGTCCACGGTTCCCACATCACGCCAGCACTGGCTCGCCCACTGACCTATTACTGACCCCGGTTGGACACTGTCTTATCGCTGCCATAGTAGACATTATATTAGAATTACAGTACTTCAACTAAATAATGACTTTGAACAATATACTTAAACCAAATGAATGATAAACTAAAAGAATGATGTATCCATTGTGGGAATGATATGATGATCTGGATAACAATTATAAGAAAAGTATAGAATAAGACCTGCTGCGCCCACCCTTAGAAATCTTAGTCTTAATAGTATGTGATTGATTATCGTACAGTATTAAGAAACAAGTACTTCGCATCGGTATACCGCTTACACAATTTCAAAGCATGCAAGCAAGTAACACGATACTCGTAAGTAAGTCAGGATTATCACATCGAAACCAGAGAACCGATATTTCATGAAATGTAACTGTTTTCTTTTTTTTTATATACATATTGTAATACTGACATTCATGCATGACAGTATAAAAAATTGAATGACAACATGAAAACCGCCATTTGATTTAACAAAGGGATCCTAAGTTTGTTTACTGGATATCTTTATACTGTGGCTGAAAAGTGCCTTATCGCCGGGTAAGTTTGAACATAATTGGGCGATATTGATGGCAGTTAGGTTGATCGATATGGTTATTTGCAAATGTTTCAAATGTTATGGTGTGTGTGGGATTGTTTGAGAGTTATGTGGGAATGATAGTTGTTATTATGGGGTCTCGACTTTTGATGTGGTATATTTGTTTTCTCAGATTGTTAGGATAGGTCAAATGACCTTAGCTTTAACCATAATTGTAAGCTTTTCTTTTCATAAGATGTAATGTAGTAAGATGTGGACTACATTCACCATGACAGAATATAACTATACTTCAGCGAGGATCAACCAGTAGGTTGAAAAAAACTGTTTTTTTTTATTATTTTGTTCTTGGACTATCAAAATACTTTAGGTGTTCCTCGCGGTTTCAACCCCGCCTCTATTTCTATTGGTCATAGCGTGATGTTGGTCATAGCGTTCCTTGAACTAGCCAACACAAAAAAAAATAGAACAAGTCGTTTCTGAGATTAACACGTTCAATCAAACACACAAACTTTTCAGCTTTATAATAATAAAAATAGATTAGAAGTAAAATACCTTTTTTTCGCCGTTTAAACAGATCTTTTAGTCACCGTACTTCATGGAACACAAGATGTCCATGATTGCCGAGTATCGGCATGTAATCTAATAGATCACAGCTCTGCTGATTAGTACACAATGGCGGAATGGGCTTCCTAGTACCCACTGGTAAATGCTGCTTACTTATAATGTCATGGTCGATCCGATTGATTGAGAAAAACAAGCGATCTGAATTGGTAAACGTGAATTTACGATATTTAGCCACGCTTTGTAAATATGTATTTAGCATACTTTTTTAAATTATTTTATTTCATTAAGGATTTTGTCGTCATAATATTTTCGAATTCATACAAACGTAGTTAAACAAAAGATTTTCAAGAATATAAAAAACACGTAATGATTTCAGTACATTTCAAACCCTTACATAAAAAGCGTGAATTAATTATTAAAAATTAAAAAAAAATCACCAAATAGGTTGAATATAAAACACAACATTACTGGTTATTTTTCTCGAAAAAATGTTCCTAAAGCCATTTATTAATTTAAAAGAAAAAAATTTTTTTTTTTTTTTTTCATCAAATCTCACTGGCCAGATTTATCGACTTCTATTTGAAATGCGAATGAGGTTTTGGCTTTGTAGTCTTTAATAATAATTGTGTCAGAACTCTGACCATTGACTTGTCAAAGTAATTTCACATCTTCCATTCTTTTAGCACAACAAAATGATTAATGTGTGTATTGTTTTGTTACAGGTGGGTGGTCCGTCATCTAATTACAGTGAGTTATTATTCGTAAATGAACTAATGAAGTTTTTAATTACAAAACATAATAGGCTTGTAATTGTTCTGTAACATTTGTAACTGTGAGGTAATCAGTCGTGGCATAATAACGTGCCCGGTGCCCATCAACAACTGTTATGTTTGTTATTGCAGTTCTATTTTTAGATAGCGGTAAAAATAATATGAATGAAAAAAGTATTACCTTATTTTATGTTGTGTTCTTGAAACAAACATTTAGGAAGAAACGGGAAATTTTGAGAAATAAAGGTTTTCCCATTAATCTATTCTAATATTACAATGCTGAAGTGTTTCGTTTGGTTGATTACGCCAATCTCAAGAAAGTGTTTAACAAGTTACAATGTAGGCTTTACGGTAGCTTGTCCAATACGTTCCTTTTTTTAACCGCTGATACAATGACACATTTATATCGGAATCCAGGTCACGTCATCCCGTTTTAAAATAATCTGTTCAAAAGTTTCAATATAATTAGACTTTCCTACTTTCTCATGTAATTATGTCTAGATAAGCTCCAAAATACTCGCATGTCCAGATTCTTATAATCACCAGGAATCCCCCAAAGGGTTAGTAGCTACATGACAAGCCCTGCCTGATGGTCACGCGATCTAAATGTTACATTCCTGTGAGGCAGCCGTAGGCGCGGGCGCACGGCGTTAGAACGGCCGGAGTTTTTGAAATTATTTCTTACATTAAAGAAGGAATAGAATTATACTAATATATAGACAGAGACACATATATGCTGTTAGACTCATGAAGCCTATATAAACAGACACACATACTGTTCTTGGACGTAAACTTAACACTAACTTATCAGTGCTTAAATTAGCTTAATTATGGTTGTCACACATAAAAATTTGTTCTTTGAGAAAATAAATATCTTTAAACTGAAAAACCAACTTAGCGTGTACCTATGTTATGAGGGCCCAAGGGATGCAAATAAATTCAAATACTTTCTTTAGTATTTATGTACTTTGGCTATCAATATAGTGCCGACGTAATCACCTAAACATAGGCCATGTAGTTTAGAAGCTTATTCTTTACTTTTAAAACTTAACCAGTTTTAACAACCGATTTTGTATTATTTTAACTAATGTTTATCTTTGATTTGTAAACTGTACCCTAAGCACGAATTTTCACTATTTGAGACGTAAACTGGAACTTTGACAACTTCAAATTGTCAATTTTCAAGGAAAAAATTAGTTCCCTCTTCGCACACCAGAGACGCTGGTCCATTTTTTCGTACAAGAAACGCTGTAAATACTGGAAAGACGCCGTAAATTAAAAGAGTGAAAATTCGTGCTAAGGGTACTGGATATGAAACCACACCAAAGACGTTGTTATTCGTCCCCATTCCAAAGTTAAGATGTTTAAATTATCAAACATCTTTTAGTCTTCACAACATTGTGCAAATATTTAATCCTACAAGATTCCCGCACTATTTGTCATGTGAACATGTCGAAATGTTGTAAGTATGATGTAATACAATAAATATTATAACTCGTTTGACCCCCAATGTGGACAACGTGCGACCTTATTTACGTAGTCTAGACGACGAACCAAGGCAGAATATAATATTATGTGCTTGTAAAATAAGAACAGTTATTATCTGTTCGAAGCAAAATCAACATAACCAGCGTAGAACTTTCTTTCCCACAGCTGGGACACAGGCCTTATTCTATAAGAGGGAACGGACTTCAATAGCGGGTACGGTGACGTTTGGCGGATGTCACACAGTCACATATTGTCTTAATTTGATGTTTCCTTCACCGTATAAAAGTAAGATCACTGCCCGGGTTCGACCACTCCGAATTTACTACAAGTCTGTTATTGTAACTAGGTATATTAATTCCTCACTGTTTCAATCTAAAATTCATAAAGTCTTATTTGTGGATTTATCCAATAGCTGCAGCAGAGCGAGAGCAGTGGTGGCCCAGTGGTGTCGGCCCCGACTTACGAGTTGTCGTGAGTTCGAATCCAGGCAGACGCATTACTTTGTGTAATTAATTTCATCCCCACTGCTCTAAAAATGGTGAAGCGAAACATCGTGAGCAAAACCGGCATGTCATAGAACCAATTCGAAGACATGTGACATCCACCAATCCGCACTGGGCCCGCGTGGTGGATTATGGCCAACTCCCTCTCACAGAGAGGAGGCCTGTGTCCCAGCAGTGGGAACATTAATAGGCTGCTGGGTGATGAATGATATGCTGCAGCGCAGCGTCTTAGTATCCAGGGTTGGATCGGAATAGAGCACGTTTTTATTCTTCCATCCAGTTACTAGATCAATGTGGATCAGCCTTAATATCCAATTGTCATGACTTGAGTTGATTAGTTCTCGTCAGTCCTGACATCCACCACACCTCACGATCTAATTTGTTTTTAGATCATTAATTGTAACTGTTGCGTATGTTTGACACTACGGTAATGAACAGTCGTGTGATGACCAACGGCAGGCGGCATTGAGTGGGTGCGTGATAATCACCAGTTAGATTTGAGTAATTAGTTAATTATAGCTCGTTTTGTTTTTGTGTTGGGTCAATTTGGTGCGTAATTTGTTAGAGACGATTAGTTTGGGCTGTTTTGTCGAGGTATTAGTATCTTGATTTATCATTTAAGTAGATATTTATTTATTTACGGAGGTTTTTGATTGTTTTGAAGCTAATCTTTGCGATTTACTGAAGAGGCCTTATTCACGTAAATAACATAATATTGAAACTAAAGTTGTATGCCAAAATCGATCATTGATTTTATTGAAGCACTTTCCCTAAAGCCTATCCGATGTTCTCTTCAGCCAGTTACCGTTCACTGCTAGATGTATGATGCCTCTCCCAAAGAACGCCAACCACACTGATCCTGAGCAGTAGGTACGTATCTATCCACTGCTAACCATCCATCTTTTTCAAAATTACCTTCTAAATCATGGATCCATTGTGCCGCAGGGCATATCCGAGCCTACCTCTTTCTCAATTTTAAAAGAATAGTACACCATTTCTTCAGTCAACTAGATTAGGTATTTTAATCAGGCTAAGGTTGGCTTAAGTGAAACAGCACGGTTTTGTCCCCAAATATTATGTAAAGCTGCTCACGAAAGTATGAAAGTCCTCAACTGCCGGGAACAACAAAAACCGTTACAAAGTGTGCGTGTCTATTTCTGTGTATTCCGGAGAAAACTCGAGGAAAGTTAGTGCCAACAAACAACTAATAACATTGATGAATACGACAACATTCACCGGAAACACAGGGCTTCACACATACACTTTTCTAACAGGGAATCTGCTAAACAAGTATACCCGTATCCTCTAATACTAGGCGACACTTAAATGTGTGCAATTGAATTTACAACCCTCGCTTTAGCTTCTAGAGTAGAAATTCTATAGACAAATGATTTCCAAGACGTCCATTTAGTTACAGCTTAGTGTTAGTGAAAACGGACGCAGCTATTTACTTTGTTCGTCACGTGTCCAAGGTTATATGCTTTCTGTTTTCTCTCTCATCCGTAGAGATCGTGAGTTGTCTATTGAATAGCTTTTCTTTCAAGAATTACTGATAGTACTTGAATTAATTAGTTTTAATTTGCAAGACATTGACAATTCATGTTTACTTTCTTATTGGACCTGTTGATTCTGTTTTTTACAACATACAATTAAATACAATTCAATGAATGAATGTAATTAGATTCAGTTAATCGAAAGGAAACATAAACTTAGCGGTTCTATTAAATACCATGGCTGTAAATATTTCATGTTGTTTTCGTTGATATTGTGCGATTAGAATGTTGAACGGAAATACAACTGTTGCAGTAGACATAAGTAATTGAATCAAATCCAGAGCCCTACATTCTAGATTAAGAAATACTTGTCTCGTAGGGTTCTATAATTAAGCACTCAAGTCAAAATATTGCGGATATATCAATCTAAAAGTTTTAAATTCGTTCATTAAGACTCTGAATAACAACACTAGCACAGGCCTTTGTCAGACACTACTGGGTCTAAGAAAAGACCACAAGAGCTCTTCATAAACTAACGCAGATAAGCCTACGAAATTTTATGAACATAAATCTCGTTTGGAAAAGGTGATAAAAGTTCAGCAATGGGAAACCAGATAACGCATGTATCCCATTATTAGCTTCATAAGGAGCCAATGGAATTTCCCATCGTCAAACAACTTGTTTTTTTGTAATGTAAATATTTATTGTTATTAAACGGTTGTTTTGGAAAACATAAACTCCAATTGAAGTATCATTGACGATTTTCCCAAACAACGCTCAGAATATCACAACAAACCCAACAATCTTTACAAATCAACGGAGACGTTCGATCTCACACACTTCGAAGTATAAACAATGCTTGAAGGCAAACGATTGTGTAAATCAATAAAACATAGTGTTTAACGACAAACATGACACGCAGGCACACAGACAAACAGACAGAACCTGTCGGTACTGTGTCACAAGGTCACAGGGCCCGGTATGGTAATCAGTTAGGAAACCTTCGAGTTTACTCGTCATTAAGTATTTTGGGAACGTTGCATGGTAAGAACAGCAAGTGACATTTTTGTATTTTCACAAGGTCGTCTTTGGGATGTATTGCAATAACTTTTAATGCAGACTGCAGTTGTATTGAAGGTATGTTTTTATTGTTACCCAATACCCAACAATAAAATGAAGTTAAAAAAGTGCTATGAAGGTGATAAGATCTATCTGCCACAGGCGATAGAAAATATCTCAGTATTGTTTAAGATACGCCTCCTTTATGCTTGATAATAACATGTTGAAAAGGACAAAAATATGATTACATAGAAAGTTCAACAATTCTTTCTTTTTCAGATTTACAAGCCATAACCAACCCTGAACTTTAAAGGTTTTAGGTTAAACTCAAAGCTATTAATATTCAGCACGGTCAACTAATTTAAGTACCTTGCTCAAACATCTATGTTTAACTAAAATTTGACCCAAAATAACCAAACCAGTTTGCGGCATCGCAGGTGCTAGTCTGGTATTTGGTTAACATTCGGGACTTGGGCCATTAGCACCACAGCCGGCCCAGCCCTGTGACATACAGACATACTAACATAGTAACGGGCCCTTCGTATGTAAATACATTTATGTTTGAGAGATGGAAATAAGTTTGATTAAAAATATTAAGTTACGCGAAAGGCTTGCTCATAATAATAATCGATTTGACAGCCCGAACGAAACAAAAAAATAATGGTTTTCTGGCAATGACAGTTGGATACCGTCAGCCCTTAGAAAAATGTGGTTAAAGATGTTAAATAGAAATTAGGGTAAAACACCCAACTATTGACCCCTTAAGCGGTTTTCCTTGCTTCTTTCGCAAAATAAACTAATGTACGAGTTGCAAGTGGAAATGAATGTTTTTGGAAGATAAAATAAACATTGGAGAATCTAACTAAAACATTATTTCCAGTCATACAAAGGTAAAAAGTGTTTTTTTTCTCGAGTTTAGCAAGAACAGGCCATTTGACCAGTTATTAACATGCTTGTACCAAATTTTCATCATGCGAATGACCAATTTTTGACCTCCTGTAGTTTAAGAATAAACTCAAATAATTTTTATTATGAATGTGATACGAGGTTTTATTTGACAAAAAAAACAAACAAAGCTAGTCTTATAGCCCTTCTCATTTTCTTTTTTCACACTATTTAGGTCTTCAGTCTTCAAACGCCGTTAATAATATTCTTAACGGCACTTAATTTTGAAATTTTGTAATTTTTATCACTTTTTGTTGTAGTTTTTATCACTTTTTGTCCAATTTTTCTTCTTTATTAGTAGTTATTAATTTCACTGTTCTGTATTATGCAGCAGATATAAAAATACTCGCCGGCAAAATATAAATTGAAAGAACATGGCTTTAGTTCTACAAAGTGAGTTTCAAAACGTTTGAATTAATATTTTCCTAATTACATATGACGGTTTTAACTTTTTAAACTTATGTGAAAGACCTCACATATGAAGAGAACATAGATATAAATAAAAAACTAGCTCACACTTTGCCTAAACATGCAGGTTAGGGTATATTTTGTCATTTTATGCATTAAACCAACCTGTGCCTGAAGCATTGCTCGTGTTATATTCTGAAATTGTCCCACGGGACCATATACCGACATGAAAAGTATCCTGCGTCCAGGTACTACCACTTAACCAGGTTTTAAAATAATCTGCTTGCCCAATTGTGTCAAAATCCATTCAGCCGTTCACTTTTCCTATAATATTAGTAAGTCTAAAGGTCTAAAATATTCAGGAGGATCCAGAATGTGACAGTAGACCGAAAATTTAAGTACCTCACTCAAATTATGCTAGGTAGTCAGGTTACTACGTAAGGTATTTTTTATGTTTGTGATTATGCAGATACACACCTTTAGGGGTGCCGACGCCCATGGGCTTAATACAGATGCATTAAAGTTAAGCTACCTCACCATCAAAAATGAACCATACGTACACACCGTGGTGTCAGTAACTGGTATTCTCGTACATTTGGTAAATTACCAGCTATTGACATGTCATGTTAATATAATGGTTATTCATACATTTGAGTGTACCAGATATTGACCTCATCATTTTAACAAGTTAACGCTCATTAAAACTTGAAAATCATGTGGAAAAGCATTCTGTCTGTCTTAAATAACCAAAAAATACCAAAAAATAAAACTCAAAGGAATCTATCGTGTAAAACTGAAATAAAATGACATTGAAAACAACCGTCAGCTTAGCAAATTGTTAAATTTCTTGATGATTTTAGGAGGGTATTTTGTTATCATAGGTTTACGGACGCATTATTGTTTTATTTAAATTTTCTGTGACGCCAATATATTACAAGATAAATTATATTTCATTTTCTGTATTCTTTATGCAGCACTGCAAGAAGATTTATTATTATTTTTGATAAAAACTGTTATGCGGTCAATAGTTGGTGGGAGGTCAGCAGTTGGGTACTTTACCCTATATGTCTTAAACAGTGACTGTCGTCAAATTTTCATCGGATAGATCAGAGGCTGAATTTTCTATAGGACAAACAAAACCCTTAGCATGTATACTGAAAACACCCGTACCATTTTTGTTTCTTTATAATAATTTCAATATAATGACATCAATTTCGAGTTTTCACTTTTAATTCTACTCAAAGGATAGTTTACATAGGTCGCGAAACTGTCTTAACAAATAACGTTAACCCTGGAACGTAAATAGCTATTAAAGGAAACCCTTGGATTTTAGTCAGTACGAGTCTGACAGTCTCTCACGCTCCACCTTTAGCGGAAGGAATCATTTGATAATTTTAGCTGAAAAAAAGGACAGTTGACTAATTAAACACTGTGCTGTTTGTAATGGGGCCAAACTTTTGATCACCATAATTATACAAATAATTCTTTAAAAAGCTTTCACTTTTAACCAAAAAGCGGTACGGCATCAAAACAACCGGGTTGCGAATGAAAAGCTGTGCGTTTTGAGAGCGTCCCTACGCTCTGTTTGGCACAGTGCGAACCAGTCCAGATGCATAGATATGTATGTAAATGATAAGTATGTAGGATGGAGGCAGTAGGATAGATTTGAACAATTGCTTATCGGATTAGGGCTTTGTTCTGATTACTTAGAACTTTACAAAAGATTTGGAACAAATGTCCGTTTTTCCTCGTTATAAATGTGATGTTTTTGATGTAAACACACCATATATTGTTTGGTTGATTCCATATTATATTAAGCTAAAAAGAGTAATAAGATTACAAGGCAAGATGTACGTGGAAGTTGTTTACAGGAAATTCCATTTACTTGGAAATTACTTACAGGAAATCCCATTTTTGTCCTTGCATGTCTGTTCCTTCAATTGTCTTTTGTGTCCTAGGGCCGCGGTGCCCTTGGAAGACAGTCTCGCGAGGTAAACTCATCCCAATCCTTCCCGGAGCAAGGGATTGTAATAAAGTTTATTTACTGTAGTAAATAACTTAGTCTCCTTTTACTTAGAATAGTTGTTGTAACTCGATGAATTTCTGCCGTTTTATCATACAAACATCTGTTGAACATTTGTTAAAAAAATTTCAACGTCAAAACGACATTTCACCTAGATGTAAGGGTCGTTTTGCAATTACACACTTTTAGATGTTTATCTTTTTGTGGTCAGGCGTCTTTAATTTTAGTAGCAAACCATAGTCACTAAAACAGTCATAAAACACCGTTCAACAAGAACGATTCTCATCACAATTACGAAGTAATACGTCTCACTTGATTGTCTCCCAAGTGGTCACCTCCCCAGCATACTGATCGCTAACCAGCGCCTAACCAGCCGTTAGTAATAGGAACACGTAACTCCTGGTCTGTGATAGCACATCGGTACCGCTGGCGCTAACGGTTCGATATTACATTACTTGATCGGTACAAAAAAGTTATCTTGTAAAACTGTTGCTAAGATGTTTCTACCGCTAAGTAATTTGAGTTCAACTTCACATAGTTGAAGGAAATGAAATATTTTTGTGGTTGTCAAAATAGAACTCGGTCTAAATACCTATAGTTCGATTGACTATCTATTCTATAAAGATATAGGTAAGTATATTGATTATCCATTGATAGAGATGTAGAGACTACTCATAAAATGTCTGATACTTTAACAGAATATGTACTATTTTTCTAGTTATTAAGTCTGTCAAAATTAGCTCTACAATTTCGACAAACTTGTAGGCTTCTGAATCTGAAAGCGATTTTCAATTCGAAATTCAATGCAAATCCAATCGAAATTGCTTTCAAAATGTTTCGTACCTATATCTACAATTCTTAGTTTAGCACAGCTTTTCAGTGGTTTTATAAATATGTAACTTTTTCACCCATCTCACTGTGACTTTCTTCATGAAACGAATCTGACCTAATCAAGTAATTCATGCCTTGGCTTAAATAAATTAATTGAGCAGGTTGGTTGCGTCCCACCCTTTCACACAATACAGATTTCCTCCCACACTTTATCTAGTTAACACGGAAACTACCAGTTCTCATTAGTTGATCTAGTTTCAAGTTTCCCATACTAATCACTTGACGCCTTACTACGATCTTAATCTTATACAAGGTGTATAGTGTATACCTATTTATTGTAGGTGTCTGTATTTGGCAATCATGAGCGAACTTCAAAGCAAGCTTTAATCTCAATCAAATCATCACCAGTAATTCAAAATGATAAGATAATTAATCCGCAGTCTTCAGGTGGATTTACATTTGTGGCTTGCATCTTTGTGATACGAAACGGTTAAGTATGTATAACAAATTTTAATAGCCACTTTTTTCAACAAAGGCATTGTAAAACGGGGTGAATAGGGATGCAGGGGTGAATAGGGACAAAACTTTAACAGCGATTTTAATATTGTATTGATTTGATAGGTTACCAACAACTAATCAATTTAATTTATTGAATAATACTTCATTATTTCGAGACCTTGTTGGCAACATACCATTATTATATATCCCTAAAATCCCTTTCGAAGTTTTGTTCCGATTCACCCCTGCATCCCTATTCACCCCGTTTTACGGTATCATAAGAATAGCGATCCTCTGGTGATGGAAATCATCACATCTATGTGAATAGAATGTCCAGTAACACTTCTGCGTGTTACCTGTTGTTGTGGTGCGTTTACGCATGCATGCGAGCAACAGGTGCGCGGCACGCGACCACCGCTACACTGTGTCGCAGTGAGTAGATACACGCTGATGTTGCTGATGTCTTCATTCAGACTGGATCTAGGAATAGTGGAAACGACATGTTTTAGATTTGAATAAAGGAGACACTGTTTCAGATAGATTTAGAGGAAATGCAATCAGTGTGGGAGACGTCTTTACTCATCTAATCCGCATGTAAATTTATTTGGGGTTGGGGCAAAATCTCTCCCTTCTTTGTGAGTCATCATCAGCCTATTGAAGTCCACTGCTGGTTATATACCTCTCCAAACGCCATTTCAGGTCAGCAATTCCATACTGTTTCTTAGAGTTGAACACCACTTAATTTACCCTCTATTCTTGAGCAGTAATTACAAGAGCTATCTTAGAATTACTCACTCGAAGTAATCATCAGCTATTAAACTAACAACCCAATACTCCAGAAGTGACCAGAGTCCATCAACCTTTTGTTTTACGAGTACTGATTACGTACAGTAGTGGCGTCGTGGCCGCTGGCGGTGAATGGGCCAGTGATGGCCACTGCGCGAGTCGATGAACCGGTGTGCGCACGCGACGCGCAGTCTGGTCGCCGACAATACTGGCTTTTTGTCGCCACTGCTAGATAGTTAATTAGAGAATTTTCTTTAATGTTTTTTGGCAAAAAGTTGAGGAAAATTCTGTTTTTTTTTATACCTACAGATTTCGTATATTTTGGCAAAACAATCCTTCAGTCAATTTGTCGCTGTGAGTAATCTTCCGTGATAATAATTATGGCTCTTAAAAATGGTCTACTTTCATCTGTCTCGTTTCGTTAGATTTTGTAAAATAACAGTCTAGTTAGATTTACGATCCAATTTGCGAAAATTTGAATTCTATTTTAAACTGGAAGTGGCAGTAATTACTATCAACATCGTGGTAGAAAAGATGATTGAAAATACTGTCATTTATAGCTAAGACAGGCGTTAACACTTGACTGCACATTCATGATGACATAGACTGCTCCTATTATGAAAGTACATCTTGAAAACATAGGAGCACATTATGCCTTCCCACTGCTAAGCAAGACTTCCCTCAATTCCTTCCAAGAGCTCCTCTTTTGTGCGTCCCCCAAGAACAGGTTAATTATTGAATACTTATTAAAAATTAACCTAGGCTTCTAGCAACCATGCTAAGCCAACGACCTGTCGTCTAGTGCGACACTAACCTGCGCACGAGAGCGACGCTATCTTGATCTGCGCAGTAACATCGGAGATGCGACGATGTTCCCGCGTTGTACCTGCTGCGCCTGCGCATCGCCGCACAAACGGCGCCAGAAGGCTTACTTCCGTGTGAGAGGGAACTGGGACTAATTAGCATAATTATACAAAGAGAACAGTTATTTAGCTGTCTGGGCTTCTTAGGGCTCCTGGGTCTTGGCAATAAATAGTTTTTTCTGTGTTCTGTCAGTGCGCAGGAGTTCCAGTTCTTTTTGGGTTAGGTTGAGGCCAAGAGAAAATCCATTTTAAATCAATAAAATAAAGTTGCAGCAAAGCAGGCAAAACTGTTTCGGCAAGACCAGTTCTCAAGATAATTTAGGAAGTTTCCAGGATCGACAGATGTAGACGCTAGCACTACCTACCTACTCGAATCTGTCTTTTGCCAATCGAACGTGAACGTGAAACGTCTAATTTTCTCGTGTCCCGGATCAATTTATGAGACATCGAAGCAATAACAACAGTTAGCAACCAAATACAGCCCATCTATTCCGCTTTCAACTAGGGATATTGCAGCAAAATTCCCCAGTTTCACCACTCAGCTTCGCAGTCACGCATATATTTCGAATGGTACTTCTCCAGCCTCTTATTTGCAGACGCAGTGCACGGAAGCGCGCACCTCGGCGAATAATTTTCCACGTCCGTGCGCCTGCGCATAACTGTTAACGTTATAATGATCCCCTCAGGCCCGGAGGGGTGGGCGGGGGGTGGGCGGGGTCTGCTCATTGCTATTAATGCCCAGCTTTATAGATAATGGATAATTGTGGCCTACGCACCGAGATCGTACTGATCTTGAAACTGATCATATCGAGATCAAACTGATAATCTTATTGAGAACAAAGATCGAATCGTTTAAGTTTATTTAAAACAAATGGTTTATTTTATACATGCATTCTGAATTGTAAAATATGTCCTAAATATAAATGTAACTATCTAATATCTTTAAACGAGCAATTCTTGTATATTTATACATAATCAGGATCTGGGAAACGGCTCCAAGGATTTTCATGAAAGTTACAGATTAGGGGTTTTCCGGCTCAAGGAATTGATTTATTTAGGTCCCAGGTTCGAGAAAAGCTCGGTTTCGAAGATATAGACATTTTAAAAACCGAGCGAAGCTCGGTCAACCAGATTTTGTAGTTAATAAGTACAGACGGCTAAACGATTTAAAATGCAATTTAATAATCAGATAGACTAGAATCACCATGCATAACGTTTTGTCATTCATGTTCACACTCTGCTACAAGAAGTCAAAGTGTAAAACAAAGAATACATCTGCCCCACAGTCATCTTTTCAATCGCAAGAAATCAGCTTCTTGTGCAAACAAAACTATTCACAGATTAGATATGATTGATTTATTTTGCTTCCCAAATATAAACCTCTTCGGTCTGACAGCCATTTTCTCCAGTCTAGTGAACTAGACAAAATTGTACTGTAATCTATAAAAACAATAAGACAAACATTGCGGTGCCGTCTCGGGTCAAACGACTCTAACCGATTATGTTTCGGTTCAATCACTGTGATGATCGAAAGAAAACTACTTGTCTGTGTAAATGCGCCTGCGACAGTCACTGATGCAACCACTAGTTGCGATAAGTACGGCGATCTAAAATTCTGGGCAAAAGCTATCATTAATACATGAAGATATTTGTGTGAATATCGCTTGTTGATCAGAGATTACCTTATCGAATAAGACTTGCAAATTGGAATGCCACACACACGTATACACATGAAAATGTATCGTAAACTTTGCAGAAACTTTTGGAATATCATCATACAAAGTGTTTTTTTTTATGTTGGCCAACAGCCCCACGTGTTGTTGCATTTCAATTTGAATTGTAACAGACATACTTCGTTTTGTAAAAAGGTGCTATTTGAAGCGGCTTCTATTTCATTACATTATTGTCCACTAAAAAACTATATTGGCCACAAAATTTCAAAGTCAGCCACAAATCAAATAAAATTATTGATCAGCAAAATGTACGAAAATAGGCCAAGCCAAGGCATAGTGGAACACTCTTATTCATGCCTGTGTAACTTCAACTTTAGTTCTTTAAGATTTATACAATTTGTATAGCTAATATTTGTGCAAAACTTATTTTCGGTCTAGCATAATATCACTAAAATATAAATATGAAAGTACTTTCAATTTACATTATCTTACAGGACATTAATAAGCTATAATGATATGTTACGTGCATGTCATCTCTGTCAGTTCCGTCTCATGCGCATGTCTTATTAATAAATAATTAAATCGTGTTTATTAATTGGTTTCGTTACTAATTATGACATGATTTTCCCGTGGCGCTTGCGTGTCGGCTCCCACGCTTTTCCTTTAGTCTATGTAAGTTTGACACATGACATATGAACACTGAAGTAATTTACACTGAATAGACAAGATCTAAAATAATGGAAACTAAATATCGATTCAATGTTTTTGAAGTGAAAACTTCTTTAGCGGCGTTGTACACTTTTTCTGTAATGGGTAAAAAATTTAAAACTCGCGTCAGGGTCACGTGACCAAAACTCGCGTCAGGGTCACGTGACCCTGATCGAAAATGAGTAAGACGTCATTCAAATTAAAAATAAAACATAGTAACAAAAAAGTTTTCACTTCTACCGGCACTCCTGGAGTGCAACCTTTTTTTTATTTTTAAATCGTTGCCCCACACTTGGCAATTGGCATTTCTCCTTTGCTGTGGGTGCTTGCTTTTACAAACATATACGTTTACGAACACCTAGACCCGGAACAAGTACCTACCTACTTGTAGATCATTGGTACAAATATTTGTCTCTTGCTGGAATCGAAACCACGACACAGTACAGCCGTGGCGTCCTGAAAGTATACAAGAGGGTTTATCGATATCATTATCTAATTAAAATATTCAGGATTACGGTTAATATCGATTCACTACTTGGAACCCGAAATTGAATTCTTAATTTCGTTATTTAAAAAAAAAACAGACGTTTGTTAATATTTACCTAGGGGCCAGGACCTCCCAGCCGCAGTGGTAGACGCCCACGGCGACGGGCATCGGCAGACGATCTCCGGCCACCGTAACATAGGTGCGGGCATGCGAAGGCAAGTAATAGGTGACTCGCTGTCCGACCATGCCCGGGTCGGCACGGCGGCGCGTTGATTTTCACGTGCACCTCAAAGAGTGTCAGCATAATGACGGGGATCCAATTACCGTGACCCTGAAAAGTAAAGGGCTATTGAAGGACACCGTGTTTTAGTCAGTACAAGTCTGACAGTCCCTTCCGCCCTACCCTAGGAGGACTAATCTGATGACTCAACCACGAAAAAAAAAGGAGGACCAGGACCTCTATAAAAGTACTTAAACGCAACAACCATTGTCTTAAAATCCTCTTTCCTAGTTTTTCCTAGGATGAAGATCGACAGTTCGATTTCCCATTAGTGGAATTCGCTTCATGTTTGGTCGCGTGTTAGATCTCCGCGCTGAACAAATATTTGTTGGCCCTACAGTCAGTTGTTCCAGGTCTGTGTATTTGTACTAGTGGGATTTGTGTATACATGAGTGAAAACTAAAGTATAGGATTTGTTATTGAAGTTTCTATTCCATGGCTTTAGAAACTATCCTTTTGTGTGAGAAGATTTGAAAAGAACTATGATTTCTGGTCTTTATAGTGGTTGTATTCTTCAATGAAACCAAGTGATCAATAGTTTTTCAAAAGATTTATCAATTGCTTTACGTGCTCTGTTGATCTGCTCTCTGCGATAATATTTTTGACATAATAAGTATTGAAAAAGGCACTATAAAATTTTAGTTTCACTGGAATGCTTTGTAATAATCTCCTAAGAGCCAGTCGCCAAACATAAGTAATAGTTTACATATCCACTGATCAAACAAGTGGCCCAAGTGTCTCGAAGAGAACGGTTATTAGATTGTATGTATCTTTATGTAAAACAGTACAAATAATAATATTATAGCTAGACATTTTGTTATTTTAATCCATTAAAATAATTAGACGGCAAAATTATTCAAAATTGCATACATATCTACAATTTCAGTCTACTCGCTACTTACAAACTTTCATTTAGACAACTATCACGTTTCTAAAACATTTAGTTTTATATTCAGTTTTTGCGGTACAGATGCAAATGTACCTACCTCGATCTTTATTGGATTATTTTTAGGTTAATATTATTTCAGAATCAAAACAAACTCAATACTGTTCAAAATTAATTCCGAAAACATGATTTGACAAAAGAAAATGTGTTGAATGTTAAAAATGGATGACTGTGTTCATTGAAACTGAACGCTTGCATTAGCCTTAATAATAATACGATAATACGTTACTATAATTATTATTATCATGATGTTTTTACAAGACTGTTGTTTACGTGGGTCGGTGGGTTACAGAATGTTTAAGTTTGTATTCTTAACAATATAAGAAAGACTACATAGCAGATTACTGATAGCAAATAATGTAACTTCTAGAGTTTAAAATATTTCTGTGACTGTATCAATATAACTCACACCCAGAGGAAGCTTATACAATATCATATAAATCATCACCCTTAATAAAATAATTCAAAGATTGAACTTATGTTTAACACTAACTGTAACTCGAACATCTTAAGTTGAACCACAATGCTATTAATTATTTTTATGTACGTTCACAGAATAACAGATAAATAATGGCAGATAAGAGCATCATGTATATAGTTATCGAAACAACCAATTAACGCACTCCACAGCAGTTAGTATCGTTACATTCGATACGTTATTAACTAAGGTATTATAGTTAACTGTTTATACGTACAAAATTATAGTTTGGGAAGGTTAACTATGGTTTAACTGCGGCAGTGACCGTGGTTAATACCGAAATAGTTATTAGTGACGTAATAAATATCTTAATGTTGGAATTATTCTTAGAAGGCTTTGCAAGTACCTATATTAGAAATTCTATAAGATTGATATTTTTTATTTGATAGCATATAAATCGACTGTTTTTATCACTGGTACACAAGCATCCCCTGTAGGCGAAAGAATAAAAAGCAAACCACGAAGCCCCAGTGTAAGTTGGTGAAGGCACATCATCAAGATTTAACAACATAACAATATCCTGACAATGTCATTTTACAAAGCTAAAAAATATCCTGTACATAATTGGATAGAACAGTAGAGAGAATGATTAAATTCCAAACACCTTTTCCAGGTTTTTTAAACACACTGCTTTTATCAAACGTAACTTTAACAGACTTCAATCGAAATTCCTAAGCTGTTTTCTTTTAAAATCTTTGACTGTACAACATTCTATCCTCTACATTTTCCGACAGCTGAACTTAACAGTACATTACTGATAGAAAACCTTCGCGAGAATGTAACAGTGGTTCTAAAAACTGTTAGCACAAGGACGCTCCGTCTGATTCCACGCAGCTCGATAAATAACTAGCGACCGCCGATACTGGATCATTAATCGTTATTTATAGCATTCCTTCTGCCAGCCCTCTCGTAAATCATACGCGATAATTGTCCAGCGATCTACGATTATGGAACGATGAGGATGAAGTTGGGAACAGATGTGGCAGAAGGTGGAAAAGTCCAGAAATAGAGAAGGTAATCAAAAATACCAGTTATCAGTGTTAAAAAACATTGGACTGCCAAATACTCGACAGTATGATTGTGCAGTGCAGGACGTCAACGCGGGGTCATATGCGTCACTTAATTCTATTTCGCAGATCATGAATTCGAACGCAAGTACATAGATACACCACAACTTTCGGCAAAGTAAATGCCCTGCATATTCTAGAAACAAAATATCGAAGAAATGGGACAACCTTCAACCCGTAATGGACCTGCCGAATGGGTTATGAGCCACACCATCCCAATGAGAGGAGTGTCATGAGTATCCCAATAGTAGGATCACTTTTGGCCTCCTCTGGAATTCAGAGACTAGTCAAATAGACCCAATCATAGGAATCTGCTAATCACAGTTGTCAATAGGTTAAATTATCGCCAATAGGCTGTTTCGAACTTCTAATCAGTATTTCAGTCATAAGTGACGAATTTCATTTGCATAGGTAAATACCATAATTAGCGACTCGTCATAATCTTTAACTACCTGTCAATGAGGCCAAATCATAGTGTAGTAGGAAAACTGGAAATATCACCCTAGAAAACCTGTTCCTGAACCAGATGACAGAAATAGGCATGAATCTGAACTACAGTGATTATATGCCTCTAGTCTATGTCACTAATACATAGGAGATCATTTACTGCGTACTAACTACTAATCGAGTATTAAAAGTTAAACGGATGCTTCTAAAACTGATAGCAGACGTTACACTCTATGTTCATTTTTGTATTTCATCCTCGAAGTAAAATATCTAAGAATTTATAATAATGTGTGATTTTAAATATAAAAATTAATTCATTAGTAAGCCGATATTTAAAAACCTTGAATTTTGGCAATCTAATCATGCAATTTACTTTCATCGATCAATTAAGAAAACAGATGGGCATTAATTCCTAATGAATTTTATGGATGTAATTTTAAGCTTTAATTTTGTCGTAACATAAGAATAATTAAAGTTAGTTTCGCTATTTCTTTACATATAATAAAATCGTAGAGCTGTCATTCCTGTACATTGAATATTTTTTTCTTTTTGTATTTTTTTCGAGATAAGGGATCGATTCTGATGCCAAATCAACTTTTTTTTTTTCGAATTTTTTTCTGTTTTTTTGATTTGATCTATCTCTTAAACTACTGTAAAGTTGTCGATCAAATTTTCCTCAAATATTCCTAATAATATGCTTGTGTTAATAGGCTATGTATTATTACGCTATTTTTCCTGGGAGATAAGCAATTTTGAATTCTGTTGTTTTTATCTGTTTGTTGATAGTTGGAAGCTAAACCACTGGATATTATTTAGTCAATTTTTCCCCAAATATTCCTTAAACTGTTCTTCTATTAATAGGATATGTATAGTGATGGGCCGGAGGGAAGAAAAAAATGGGAGGAAAAAAAAAGATTGGGAAAATATGGGAAAATAAAATAAATTCCCGGAATTTTCCCAAACGACGGGAAAATAAATATTGTACCAGTAACAATGTTAAAAATATGTAGATAATTATTGTATTAGGTGGTACTAAGGTGATACTAAGGCCTGCAACGGCTGGGTCATACCAGAATTGATGTAGGTACTCTTTTGACATACTCATGGACTTAAACAGAACTTAATTGTACAAACCCTCGTATCTAAGGCGATAGGAGGGTCCGTACATTGCTTACTGCATATCGAATGCATCACTCACGGTCTTCGTTTATGAGATTGTATATTCGAGGTTGAGATTTTCTAAACGTTAAGACTTTCCACAATCGTGAGATATGCAATCTCAGTGAATATTTCCTGAAAGCCGACGTGGGAATGCATCGAGATGTAGTAGCGGTGGACAAAGGCCTTACCCCACTCTCCTGGGCTAAAGAGAACTGGCGCAAACCTACAGTGCTTGACACTAATGGTCGCATGGAAATATGACAGAACAAGGAGCTTCACGGACGTTTTTTCCGGGCCGTACATAGGCCTGATGCAGATGTAGACATATCTGCGTCGGCTACGATCTGGAGACTCCTTTGGGGAAACCAAAGGTTTTGTCAGAGCATAATGGATGAAGTTATGATGACATAAATAACTACCGGAGATTTATTGTGAAAGATAGCAGGGCTGACATATGTCGGGCATGCCACCGTAACCAGGCGAATCAATCTACCACATTTTCTCCGGGTGTTCTCGTCTCACTAACGGAGAATATTTGCATAGACACAACCCTGTAGCCAGTATAATCCATCAACTTGCTCTAAAATACAACCTTGTGGAATCAGAAGTGCCGTACTACAGGTATATGCTCGACCCAGTTCTTGAAAGTGGCAATATGACACTGCGATATGCACGCGCTACGGGAAGAGCTCCGTCGCGATCTCAGGGCAGTATGGAGGGAGGAGCGACTGTCGCAACAGAGGTCCGGGTACGCTACAATCGCGGCGGTAACGCCCTCTCTTAGAGGAGTGGCTGGATAGGCGGCTCGGCATCCTGACCTACCGCATGACGCAGATCCTCACCGGACACGGAAGTTTCATGAAGAACATGTGTCGGATGGGGAAGCAGGAAACGCCTGGGTGTCACCACTGCGAGGATCGCCCGGAGGACACGGTGGAGCATACGGTCCAGGACTGCCCCGCTTGAGCAGAGCACCGCCGTGTCCTCACGGCAATAGGCAGAGACCTCTCATGCATGGGCCGAGTGAGGGAGATGACAGCGTCAGCGTCCGTCCACCCCAGCTGCAGTGGTAGACGCCCACGGCGCCGGACTTCGGCAGACGGATCTGCAGCCACTGTAGGCGCGGGCATGCGGGCGGCGAGTAATGGGCGACTCGCTGTCTGACCATGGACTAAGCCCGGGTCAACGGCGTGTTGTGTACCACGCGTTTCAAGCATTTAATTTTGACCGTATTAATGAAATTGATTTCTGTTTGAGTTCGTTCACCCTGTGGTTCACCCGTGTGTAACGTTCTCAGCTGATTCCAATATTTCCATCACATTTTGCAGACTTTGAACTGGCAATTCAACGAAACTTACAAATAACTTATTTTATTGGCCATATTAATAGGCCAAAAGAAAAAAAAAAGTTTGCCATTTGTCTACAAAGCAAGGCTAAAAAAATATGTATATTGTTAGATTAGAGCTATAATTATATGGCTGTTTATACGTACAATACCCACTTTTCAGCACACCAAGTAATAGATCTATGTTCAAAGTCAGCTAATTACTATTTATAGGTATAAAGCCGCATTTATAGCAAAACAAATATTCAAAAAACAACCTAATAATCAGAAAAAGATCGGTGTGATACTTTTGAGACTTGTTCGAAGTTGATTTTAAGTCTTTTTAAATGTGTAAATACGTATCAACCAACATTTCCATACATAAAATCCCTTACTTTTATGCTGTAACCATACTTTTACAATGAATGTCTTCTTTTTTAACCACGACATGCCTGCACAGACTCACACAAATGCAAAAATTTGTAAAAAACAAATTAAATTGCATAATTTTATACGAAAAATATTTTCCCGTCATTTGGGAATATTCCCGGGAAGAAATGGGAAAGTATCGGGAATTTTCCCAACTTGGGAAAGTTCCCGGGCAAAAACCCATCACTAGATATGTATAATTACGCTATTCCTTTTGGGGGATTAGCAATTTTATAATATGTTGATTTTCAGTCATTGTTGACATTTGTATAAGAACCGCTATTTGAAAACTACTGCCAGCGTACTAGCCAGTCCGGTTGGTATCCTGCTTGACTTTCGTGCAAGGGGTCTCTGGATCAAATCTCGCAGTTTCTTTTTTTCACTTTTTGAGTTTTCTTATAATTGTCCTGAGAGTTTCAAATAATTAAAAAAATGTGCATACTTTTATTTCAATATTATTCGCGATTTTAAATTATTACTATTTTTTTCAATAGTTTTCTAGGATATAAATCTACACTGATTTAAATTGTAGGTAGTAGGTAGGTAAGTTGGATATTTTTTTAAATTGTAATTGTTTCGAGGTGTGGAATTTTTAAGATGAGAAAATATTGTGTTTATTTATGTTTTGAATTGGTGTTCAAACCAGTGCATAGATTCTGTTTTAAACAACGACAAGTTGTACTCATCGAGTCAGATAATTAGTTATTTTTAGGTATCATGCGGAATGCTAAAGGGAGAAGAGCAATGCTATCGTACGTTCAATTTGCAGCGATACTGTAAATCAACCCAAAAATGATAGTCTAATGTTTAAAATAAACACGGTTCTTTAAAATTTATCATCATCAGCTTATATTGTTCCCACTGCTGGGACACAGGCCTCCTCTCTGTGAGAGGGAATGGGCCATAATCCACCACGCGGGCCCAGTGCGGATTGGTGGATGTCACATGTCTTCGAATTTTTGGATCTAGGACATGCCGGTTTCCTCACGATGTTTTCCTTCACCGTTTTGAGAACAGTGGTGATGAAATAAATTACACAAAGTAATGCGCCTGGCGGGGTTCGAACCCACGACCTTTGAAATTAATGTCGCTCAAATAAGGACGTTTCCTATGCAAACTATGTACCTAGATATAACATTATTGATCTAAAGTCTAAACTAATAATAAAATGCAAGTATGTTTGTTTTTTACCTTTTCACGCATTACTACCTACTGAATCGATCGTCCCAAAATTTAGCATATACGTTGTCAGGAGTATAGACACGGATATAAGGTATCTTACATCCCGAATAACAGAAGAGATCTGTTGCCGAGAAAACAATTTCGTTCATATTCCAGATGGCGCCACACGATCCGTATTGTTTCTCAAATTCTAAAATAACGCAAGCGAAGCCGCGGGCAAACACTAGTCTTAGATAAAAATTATAGGTAGTCTTGTTAAATTTACCGTTTACAAAAAAAAAAAATTAGGGAGTAAGACAAAAATGAACTTCACTCAAATAAAGCGTCTGATTACAGCCTAAGCAGTCTATAGCTAAATAATTCTCTACAAACAACTAGGCTAGTTATTACATGAGAGCGTGTATGTATCGCAGTGATCTCGCGAGGAATTCCTGAGATTCTAGGAAGAGATGCGCCGGAGTCGCGTGTGAAGCGAAGTGCGGTAGTGCGGCTTGTATCTACAACGAAACAGTGCAATTTGAAGTATAACTAGTTAAATAACCGAAATAGATAATGCTGGTGGCAATAAATGTAAGAGAAGACTAAACAAAGATAAAACTGACTATGTCAAATTAACATTTCACAAAAACTGATGATATAGGAGATGATGACTTGAAGAGAAGTGGATATACTGTGCGGATTTCAAATAAATTACGATAATTACAGCAGGAGAATGATGATGACGATGACAAATAAAAAATCAAACAGCAAGCAGCTTGTGTTCAATACAATTCTATTAAAATAACCTCGACTGTAGAATAATAAATCATTCCGGTCTCGATATTTACTTTAAACAACTTAAGATACTTTGACAAGTAAATGATAATATAATTAAGCTGAGACTATTAAAAATAGTAATAGAAACACAAATCATATCCCATAATAGACAAATCAAAGCCAATAAGTTCAAGATCTTTTAGAAACTTACAGCCTCAGCACAGCCATATTGCACCTGTGTTACAAACCAATTAAGGTGAAAGCGAAGACAATTTTTCACAAAATCCATATTAATATAAAACTGGTCAGAAACTCAGAAGCAAATTAACCCTTGAACCACATCGGAGCCAAATGATTCATACATCAGAGTGTTTGTCTTGCGCACGCGCAGATTATCATAAAGAAAGTGGGGCCGCGCGCGCATCCGCGAGAAAACTAACAGACTAGCACTTTTGCCTTCGATGAGCAGGGTTTGTAGACGAAGTGATGACTATTTGCTTAAAAATACTCATTGATAAATACTTTAGCTAGCCTGACTAAGTATTTTTTCTCTAGATCGGTAATTTTTTGACCACAAACTTACCCAAAATCATTCTCATTATGAACAACGCCATAACTTTGTGCAACAAGTGCAACAATTATGCGTTAAACTCACGTTGTAATCGACATTGAATTGAACGCGGATACAGTTCAGATTTGCGTTAAGGTGCTGATAAACTTGAGCATTCACTTAAATGTATTCTTGTCAATTTAACATTACAGAAATATAAACTAGGGCGGTCTAGTGAGCATTCTAACTACCTTCATGACGAGCCGACTGTAAAGTTTGACATCGTCAGGTTTTTTTAAGTCTAAAGGGCTTCACACAAAGCAGCTATAATGTAAAGATGTACATTAAGGCACGATACATCTCATTACATCTTTCCACAGAAATCGTCAGGAGACCAGACACTGCAGCTATAATGTATATTTTTACATCTTCGAATCTCTATGGGAAGATTGATGTCATGATGTTCGACTACAACCCACTGGAATGATCATGAAAATGTTCGTAGCGATGTTTGGGTCTGTTCGTTTTTCAGTTCGACTAAAATTGAAAACGGCGAATGCTCAAATCTATCAGAACCTTTAAGTACAGGGTAGTTCTTCGAAATTTGATTCTTTGACTGATTCATATGGTCCAATTTAAATTTGACTTTCAGCTCAGTAACACATGCTCATATGAAAATAGATATTCCAAATAACATTTATTTGTTTGAGGGACTCCTTTTTGCAAAGTAGTTTTTGAGATATTGACGTTTAAAAATTTTGTGCCCAGATGAATCAGATTTTTTTACAGATGAATTAGAAACAGAAATAAAAATGGGTTTTGTATTAAGAAAGTAATCATAATATAATAACAACAATAATATTTTTTTATAAAACAATTAATTTATTAACAGTGATCGTATTATCAAGGAAAAAATCTGGTCAATTCAACAATAAAATTCTGGTTTTTAAACTAACAATTACAGAAATAAATACTTACATAAAAGCGAGAATTTTGTTATAAATAGGTACTAGATAGTTATTTTAATGCTACGTTATAATATTCTCTCTGTTTACTTATATTTCTTCTCTCTATTTTTTCAAATATAATTCTTTCATTTTTTAATTTCCACGCAGCATACTTGTCTGGATCTTTTCTTATTTTCCATCTTAGAAGGATGAAAAATTCGATATGTTCTGTGATTCTCTTTTTCTCATAGATATGTTTTTTCCATCTTTTCTATTATTGATAGTGGCATTGTTGTGAACAGCAATTTAAAATAAAATAAAATAGATAGAGTTTGACTTATGAATAAATACCGAAGAATAATGTCAAAATTATCTCACACACACTCTACTGATATGGAAAAGTAAAATAACGTAACAAAAGTGCTCCTTTCTGGCTGGAAAAGAGGAAAACTAATTTATTTTCAGATTCATATGGGGTTTTGAACATATGAATCAGGCACAGATGAATCATGATTTTGCCTAAACTCATGCATAACTCATCATTCAAACAGACTTCAGTATTATCATTTTTCTACACGAATCTGTAACCCAAAAGCATCACACGAAAATCAGATTAAAGTTTTAAAACAGCAAAATAAAATTAATAAATTAGGCATTGTAATCAGCAAGGTACCTAAACCAAACACAGATGAATCAGACATTTGCCTTTGTTTCACCAGGTTCTAAGCCAACCAGCCTCACGTCCGCCTTCTAGCACGTCCGTTGTACGACAGGTTTCCCCCCACGTGGGATCCCAGACTCTGATCATTATTCCTCGACCAAGTACAGTCAAGCGAAAGTTACTCCACATGAATCAGTATTATACGCCGGACACTTCTTATTTACTTAATTAAAAACACACTAACGTAGTTATATCTAATATGTATTTTTTTTGTAAGAGGTCAATTAATTACCTTTCGATAAAACTTTAATTTATATTGATGAATCAAAAGGAAAATGCAACATCGACCATTTTGTTCCGGAATATGGGAAACGGACGCCCTATATGAATCAGGAGAACAGACTTCAAAATTTTTTATTTTGTGTCTAGATATCTACTATTAAAAAAATATAATTTGTCCCAGGTAGAGCTAAAGCTAAACTGTACAGAAAAAAATAGTACATGCCGTTTGGTTAGTTGGTTACAGAAATATACCCACAGACATCGAAAATTTTGTCTCCGAAGAACTACCCAGCTATCGGTGTCACGATCTGATTATTCTAACCACACTAACTACTACATATTCATAGCGGTATCAATGCTGTTTGTTAATTGTTAGTTTATTATAGAGCCGTTAGATCGTTTACTTTACAAGTAAGAATCAATGGGCTGAATTAATTACTAGTTGAGTTCGAGCTATCGTGGGAATCTTGTGGGTTTAAAGTCAAATATGTACGTATGTACTTCAGTGCCTTGACTTCAATAGTCGATTTAAAGCGTGAGCCCGTGATATTTAGGTTGATCGACATATCTTGTGATTTAATTGCATGTTCTCACCTTAAGTCGGTTTAAATTAAAGACGTTTAACGTATAAATATATCAAGTTATTTGGTTTAATAGCGATTGATTTGCTATAATAGTATACTAATTGCTAACCGTAAATCTTGATTTGCTAAATGCGTTAAATGCATAAATACTTTGCAGAGGTTCAAATTATACGTATACACTCAAGTTTGGTTCACATGAATAAGCATTTAGTACTTAAAAGTTAGTTTTTATCAACTATTGATCTATTGAACTAATGTCTTGCTATAAGTTTAATTTAAGTCAATTATTCAATGTTGATTTAATGATTCTATGGCTATTCAAATGGCTACCTACATAAAAACGATTTGGACATCAGTACCCTTAGCACGAGTTCTCACTCTTTTACTTTACAGCGTTTTTCCAGTATTTACAACGTTTCTTGTATGAAAAAATGGAACAGCGCCTCTGATGTGCGAAGGAACTGAAAATTGTCAATTTGAAATTGTCAAAGTTCCAGTTTATTTAACGTTTCAAATACTGAAAACTCGTGCTAAGGGTACTGAAGTGTTGATGTAAAATAAAAACAGTATTGGCAATGCCATAAAGCTACTGAAAAGCGTATTTCAAGTTAAAGTCATTTTACAAAAACAATGGAAATCATTGCCACTAGTTTAGGCCTTCTTCTCACAGCAAACAAAATAACCTTCGACCTCACTCAATATAACCTTCCAAAGACGTAAAAACCAATTGAAATCCTATAAATTCCAACTCCATTGACCTAAGGACTGCCTACAGAAAAGAGAAACGCAGTTATTTTTAAATCTCTCATTAGAAGCCTCGACAGCTTTCCATTCCCATAAATCTGTTCTGTACTGGTTACCTACCATAAATTACCTAAATTGTCGACGCGGGCCGCACACCGTGCTCGGGGCCCTGTCCTGACCGGCCCTGAGATATGGGGCCCCCGGGGCCTTATTAAACAGGGACCTGGGGTGCAACTAGCGGTAATAGATATGAATTAGTCGACGGTAGTGGAAGAATGGACAAATTGCTTGTACTCAAGTGATTAAGGAAGTTAAACGTTATTGTAAAACTATTACGGTTTCTAAGGTTTATTTTATTTCAAGTCAGCTGCTTCTCAATTTAAATGTTACTTGATGAATGTTTAAACTTGATATTGTAAATGCGAAAATAGATCTGTCTGTCTAGAACAATTTCTCACATAAACGGTTGAATAGAGTACAATAATTTGACATACAGATTGCATAAACGCCATGAACTAAAAACTGGACATTCCCGAGGAATAATTTCCAAAATCCCTGCAAGCAGAGCCGCAGGCAAATGCTAGTTATCCATAAACTTGATGAGTGTTTATCCGAAATGATGTTCGTGTACAGGAGCCATAATAATTTAGGATATAATAAACTACAATTAAGTGTATTTAAGCTCCGAATGACGAGTAATTAAAGAAAGTTAAGAACAAACTAATTGCCTTGTCAAAGGATTAGTGTAAAATATTGTTATGAGTTCCACGGCAACATGTTATTACAGATGATGAAATATTATTTATTAGTGTAATCGATTTAAAATTAATCATAAATTATAAGTTACGACATAACTTAGATTTGTGGCGCCAAAAGAACGTTGACCGCAAAAAATCTGTCACAGACCGCTCTCTCAGTTGCATTAAGTATACATCAGCAATCGATAACTTCTATCGGTCTTTTCATTCTTCTATAATGCAAATAAACTGTAGCAAACGGCTTATACAAAAATAGTGACCATGTAACCTATAGCAACAACAGCTAAAGTGGCTTCGTGGGAAAATTTTCTCCTACAGAAATAGTTGAAATCAGAAATCATATAAACAAATGAAGGTAAAAATCAGAACATAATATTACAAAACACAGTTTTCTAAAGTACCCTTTGCCAGTTCTTAATGTTTTAGCTAGTAAGAGTGGCGAAACAAACTGTCTAGGTAGGACATACCTCTTTCAATCCACACGTCTGACCGCAAGGCTGACTGGGTTCAACACCTTTGCCTGCTTAAAACAACTACAAAAGAGCGGGAAATGTGACAAATAGGCCATAGTCCATAGTTCCTGTCGCTCAGAGTTAAATATAATTATGTTTTGTTATCGAGAGCTTTTCCAATAAGGAAGAGTGTTACTACGAGCATTGTTGGCTTATGTAACAACTTTCTCTGCTAAAGTTTAATATCGTAGTAAAATGTGTTAAACAATAATTGGTTGGCGCATGAGCTCTAGGTTTCTGTAAGCGTGTGTAATCAGACAATGAGCTTTAATGGTTTGAAAGTTAAAGTTAAAAAAAAAGAGTAAGACGTTAATTATTTCTTCTGTACCTACTTTATATTGATTGATAAAACTCTGGATTAAATTTTCAATTTCCTTGAAACAAAAACATTAAAAATTTTTATATTGTTTTTATTGTAATGTTTTGTTGCCGACTATCACAGGGTATCACGATTACAATTTTAAAAGGACGAGCTTTTCCCCGCGGTTCCATCCCCGCTCGTGTCTTATTAGTCTTACCGTGATGTTACATTACTGCCTATAGTCTTCCTCGATTATCGACTATCCAATACAAATACTTTTTTGTGTGTAGTCAACCAAACCAACAAAAAGACTTTTGAGCTTTATAATAAAACTATAGATTAGTAGAACCAGGGTTGTAGAAGTCACATAGACAGCTGCAGCCGGTTAGATTGGAAGCCAACCCCAATTTAGTTGGAAAAAAAGATGATAATTATGATTAAAAATGTTGTATATTGTTGTTTCAGATGCGTGTGTAGAGGCTGTGGTGCGGAGTGGCGCGGCATGGGCCAGGCTGGCAGCCACGCGCCGCCGCCGCAGCGGGGGCGCCGCGCGAACACGCTGCCGCACGACCCGCCGAAACTTGCGTCTAAGGTATGCTTAATCATCTGCTAGAAAGAACAGTTAAACTATCCTGTTCGGGGGGTATTATTACAACGTTTTAAAACCAGGCTTATGCTACCTGCGAGTGAAAGTGACAGAGCTATACAAGTCGTCTAGCGCCATCTCTTTCACTCACTGGAACAAGCCTGGTTTTAAGACGTTGTAATACCCCCCAGGGCACAGTGAAGTTGGAATGAGACGAACTGCAACCTACTTTGTAGCTTGAAGTTCGTCAGCGGATCAAATATTTCCTGAGATTGATCAAATCTACCGTATTTTCTGTTTAAGAAGCCTCTGTTTTTGTAACAATGAGACTGCTGCAACAGGCCCAAATAACACGCATTTCTAAATAGATTAAAACACGATACGTTAAGAATGTAATGGTTAATTTATACCAACTGTACAAAAGAGATTGTGAGAACATTTTCATCAGTCTTCAGATTAATTGTTGATAACGCAGTCTTCTTGATCTTAGGTCAGCTGCAATGGCATTTTAGTTTGATCTGTTGGTCATTCCTTCAACCTAATCTAGTAGAAAGGAAAACATTCAACTGGTATCTCACAATAAACCCTTCAAAGATCAGTATAGGTACTTAACCAGTCTTTGAAACCCGAAAAGATCCGAATTCCTTTAGCATTTCTAAAGCTTTGAATCTACTAAATCACCGATCACCCATTTTCCCTCCCACGATACTCATGCTTGAGGTTAATTAGAGAAAGATAGCCATAAATTAAAACTCACGCGATAGTTAGTAATAGGTAATTATTAATTATATTGTGTGAATCATTATTTATTTTATAATACCCATATATTATAGTGCCAGACTCTTACGCTGTCAACAGTATTTATAACCATTACTTTCACTGTGTCTTGTAAAATATAATAATTGTAGTTATTATCAACTTCATAATATCAATTACGACCAGATTTTATTGAAGTGAAAACTTCTTTAGCGGCGTTGTACACTTTTTCTGTAATGGGTAAAAAATTTAAAACTCGCGTCAGGGTCACGTGACCAAAACTCGCGTCAGGGTCACGTGACCCTGATCGAAAATGAGTAAGACGTCATTCAAATTAAAAATAAAACATAGTAACAAAAAAGTTTTCACTTCTACCGGCACTCCTGGAGTGCAACCTTTTTTTGTTTATATTGAAGATCTTGACAATACTTCACTAAGAAAAGCTCTTTCTTTTAAAGTGACTTTTATAATCTTATCAATATTTTTAAAAAGAATTCTTGTTAGTTAGTCACTATGCCTAAGGAAAGCTGATTATTGGAAACAGGTCCTTCAACTAGTGCAGGCACTAAATCAGAACTAGCGCTCTTGTTTTTTATTATCATAAAATTTCCACGGACAATTTCAAACTATCACTGAATCGCCAAAAGATCCATGTAGAACTATAACACCATTCTTCTCCACAGGTGCTTCCAACTCTATGCGAATCACCGCGCCTGCGCAGCACGGACAATGGCGCGATCCTGCACTCGGGCGGCACCATCAGCGGCAGGCGTCCCAACACCATACACGACAACGTGCCGCACGGACATGTGGTAAGAAAATAATATTGCAAGATTTTTAAGAGGATTTTACACCCATTTCCTCATGCGTCAATGTTCTTCATCATCATTTGCCTCTTCCTTTTACTGTATGGTTGAGCTGACAACTCGTCTCATTATCTATTTCGTCTCTTTCTCTATTACGTCTCATTCACTAATACGTCACCTGTGACTCTGATCATTTTCATTGACTCGTCTCATGTGTGTATTAAGATTTTCAAATACACATTTTCATTCATACAATTTATTTGTGTTTTCCAGCATGCAAACGTGTACCGGTCGCGGTCAGCGGGCACCTCAGGAGAGAACAATGAGATACGGTCACGAGAGAGAGACCCCCTGCACAGGTCACACACCAACCTGGAGCTACGACATGATAGTAAGTACCTCCTACTCAACTAAAATAGTTTTTATCTTCCATGGAAAAATTGATCAGAGTCAGGAGGATGATTTTGATAATACAGTTTTCAACCATGGCTGCACATAGTCATTTCTTTACATGTTTCACGTTCTTGTGTCAGCCGTATTCGCCAGTACTTACTAAATACATTTTTTTTAATTTTAATTGCAGGCAGCAGTATAAACAAGCGATTTGGATCTGAACCAGATCTGAGAATAGAAGAGGAACAGAAAACGAGAAATGGAAACAAACACTTTCGAAAAAAATACAGAGCACCCCCACCACCTACAACTAATGACGTAAGTAGCGATTATGATGAGATAGTTGATACACCTTCAGGTGCTGGTAGAAATAGTTATAATATTTTCACACATTATTTCAGAACTTCGAGGGTTCATCGCCAGATTCCAGCGAAGGGAACGCGAGACCTGAACCCCAGAGGAAACTAAGACTGTTCAAAACGAGAAACGAAACCAAAAAACTGAACGGTCAAGAAAACTTGCAGTTCAGAAACTCATACCACGAATACAAGTCACTCGATATGACTGACAACGCAGCATTCGAGAGACGATACAGATCTCCTTGCAAGGACAAGGAGCAACACTTCAAGTACCCTGACAACCGGGACATGGTGCAGAGCACCGCCTCGCTCAAGAGAGAGGAACGACTCATACAAACGAAACAAGATTACAGGAAGACGAGGATAGACAGGATGAGCGGCTGTCGAGCCAAGACTTCCAAGAACGAACACAGTGAAGCGTGGAAGACTCCACTACTGAACAGGAATTTCAGGTACTCCGAGCGGTTCAAGAAAGATGACAATGAACTGCCCGCGCTCAGGAGAGAGAGGACATTCGACGAAACCTTGATCGCGAGCGAGAGAGAAAGCGAATCCTCCAGAGCAGCGCACGAGAGCAGGATGAAAACCATCGCAGAACAACTCAGAGGAGGCAAACTGAGCCCCCTAGCAGAGACCAGCAAACCATTGAGAAAATCTCTTCCTTCACTATTGTTGAAAAATAATGAAGAAAAAGATGAATTTCAAGCTGAACTTAAGAAAGCTACGAGTAGAATTAGAAACCAATTAGGCAGTAAAGTTAATGATAGTGAAACCAAAACTAGTCAAGAGAAGAAAGAATTAAGGAGCCCATCGAAAATACCGAGTAAAGTCAAAAAGTCTAGTCCACAGAGTGCTGCCAACAAGACAGAAGCAAAGGTCATCAGTAGGAGGCCTTTGAGTAGAGCAAACGAGGACAAAGCTAGACTGACGAGTAACAGTGCTAACACTAAGATTACGGACAATAAATATAAGATGAGCAGTAAGGAGAACAGCCGCCCGATGCCGGACAGAGGGCAGGCTTCTGGGAAGGAGTCCACGCCGGAACACTCACCTACGAGGAAGTTGGAGTCGTTGCTAAAACAACCTTCAAAGGACAAGTAAGTTGAGATACTAGCCGCCATTCGTCACTGTTATACTACGTTACTTAGATTAGCTGGTACAATTTCTTCCTCTATTTGTTTTGTTTAGTTCTGAATCTCTTTTCGTTATAATATTTCACCTTTCCCTAATTTTATTTTCTCTTAATTCCAGACAAAAGCAGCAACCACCATCGAAGCAGTTCTACTTTGGTATGATCGAGAGCAAACAGACGAACACACACGAGCACTTGAAAGACTTCCCCGGCCTGGGCAGCCCCATCATCGAGGAGATCTCCAACTTCCACCTGATTGAACAGAAGCTGCTCAACTATCACGAGGAAGATGAGGAGTTTGATAAATTCAATGCTAAGATGAAGGAAGACTGCAAGATTAAGAATAGTAAGTAATTTTTTAGTACGGTCAAAGCGACGGAAATAATTGCGGACGCGAAACTAATGAAACATCTTTGATAGTCGGGTGTTCGCAAGAATGTCCATTACCGAACCACAATGAATGCGATGAAACTTTTGAAGAAAAAGACAATGCCGGTTGCTCCTTAGAGCTATGACCCACCAAATAAAATTAGGCTTCCAACTATACCAAATCTAACATTTTATTTGTGCTTTATCAGTTTTAAGTAAAATCATGTTTTATAAGTCTATAATCCTGCCGTTTCTGTTTAATTGGATAAAATATCACATTTAGGTTAGATACCTATGTCGAGCATACGTTAACGTCACGTCCCTATTTTCACAATGCTGATCTAGCCACAAAGCACACACAATACAATACTAACAATCATGACGGATTACAGATGTTGGTGGAAGCTGTAAGATAATTCAAACACATTTATAATTTGTAATAAACAAACACAAAAGCCACCCAAAAATCAAATGACTTTGCCATAATGCCAGTTGTGACATTTTGACACAAGGATAAAATACACAAACAATATACAAAATGGACTGCGCACTCATGCCTTAGAAATGAGGAGATTCGTAGACGAACCAAAGTAACCAAAATAAATGTTAGGTATTACGTTTTTAAATATTTCTTAAAAAAACATTTATAAACGTAAAAACAGTAGTCCGCCGGTGTGGGAGCGGGGTCCAAACTACCGGTGGTTAGGGCTACAGAAACACACAATGCGGGCCGTATTTAGGAACACTGCCTCCAAAATCAGGCCCTTGATCCAACTACCTAGAGAGAGCCTTGAAAGGTATTCGTCGAGGCCCTTTGCCATCAGGCCATTGGCTGTAACGATAAATCGGCACAATGATAGCCGAGCTCACATTCCCACTCCGACAACCGCGCGTGCTAAGTTGAGATATTTCATTTATTTATATTTCTTAGCTTTCAGTTCAGAAGGTTCTCGTCATGCGAGATGGTATCATCGATTATTATTTATAATTACGCGGCGCATCGATCTGTCTATCACAACAATATCAGGGACATTGGCGACATCAAAAATAAAAAAAGAATATTGAAAAATAAACCTGAAAGCAATTTTCAAGACGAAAAAGTAAATAAGGTTAACAAGTAAGAGTTGCCCGGGTGTCACCACTGCGAGGATCGCCCGGAGGACACGGTGGAGCATACGGTGCAGGACTGCCCAGCTTGGGCGGAGCACCGCCGTGTCCTCACTGCGGCGATAGGTGGAGACCTCTCGCACCCGGCATTGGTTGCGGCCATGCTGCGGGGCGAGACGGAGTGGGAGGCGGTCGCCTCCTTCTGCGAAGCAGTCATGCTCGCGAAGGAGGAGGCGGGCCGCTTGAGGGAGAGGATACCGTCCTCCCTCCGCCCAAGACGCAGTGGTAGACGCTCACGGCGACGGATGTCGCGGGACGATCTCCGGCCACCGTAGGCGCGGGCATGCGGGCGGCGAGTAAAGGGCAACTCGCTGCCCGACCATGGACCATGCCCGGGTCGACGGCGCGTTGTGTCCCACGCGCGCCTCAAGGAGCGTCAGCATAGTGACGGGGCCCCCCTATAGAGGGCCACAGTCCTGCCGGGGTTGCGGGACATACGTACACCGCGACTCCGGCACACAAAGGGCTACCGAAGGACACCGTGGGTTTTAGTCAGTACAAGTCTGACAGTCCCTCCCGCCCTGCCCGGGGTTGGAGGACTCAATCGATGATTTTGCCACGTTAAAAAAAAAACAGGTAAGAGTTATATTTTACTATTTCTATCCATACTACTTTCTGGGAATAGGAGGGAAGGGACAAGCGCCATCCAAGTTGCTCTTCTCTTTCGTCATGCTAATTATAGCAAATCAAAGAAAACCTAAACGGTGGCGATTACGGTTCATTTTTGGGTACTACGTAAATTGAAGTGCTCAGTCCAGATTTTATGATAGGGCTATGTTTTGATTAGGTATTTCCGCGTCAATGACGTTTCGTTGTACCTAATCATTCATGCTCAAATGTGAAATATTTTTAAGAGTGTATATTCATAATGTGATTTAGGGTGAAGTACCCAATTATCAGCACTTTAAGAGTTGGTCCTAATTTAAGCCTATTTATTATTGTGAAAAATAGTTCTTTACCCGTTAAGGCAAATTTGATAGTTCTAATATTTAATAAGGAAGACGATATTAAAAGAAAAACATGGTTGAACTCTGTCAAAATTTTTTTAGACAAGTAAGATTAAAAAATGGGTCTCTCACCATTTACTAGCACCATTACCCCCAATTAACAGCACAGAGAGAGCTAATTATCAGCACTTATCTGTCACTGTTAGGAATTGCATTAAAAACAATATTTCCATTCTTAAAATCTGATTTTTATTTTTATAAAGTTAGTAGGTAGGTACCCTGTAATATAAAACAATCACCTATAATTTTAGAAGAGAATTAGAAGATGTGATGGCAAGAGCCTATCCTTTTTTTATTTACTTGTACACTTCCTTGTGTGCATGTTTCTTAATTTTGAAAATTTTGACAATTTTATAAAAGTAATAATCATACTTTGGAAAAGGATAGGCTCTTGCCATCACATCTTTAATTCTCTTGAATGATCTCTAGTTCTAGTAAAGAGTAAGTTTAGTCTTCTTTCTTTTATTCATTATTATTATTTTCAACGGGTCTATTTGATTGTTATCTCTTTGACTGTTATGCGAGGCTCTAGGTAGTAAATTAAGATTTTTTTATTTGGTGGATACTCTTGACAGTCTTTCGATCTTTGACAGTCGTTACTGTTAGTCAGAAGCTCTAAAGTCTGACAACCAGTCTTACCAAGGGGTATCGTATTACCCAGTTACTGGGTTGTGGAGGTCCGACAGGCAGTCGCTCCATGTAAAATACTGATATCCAGCTAAATCTGGTTTGACTGGAAGCCGACCCCAATATAGTTGGGAAAAGGCTAGGCAGAAGGTGATGATGACTCTACTCTGGTCTTCGGCTTTTCTTTTCATATTAATCGGGTTTTCATTTTCATGTGAGGATGGTATATTCGTGTTATGAATCATAATTTCGTGTTTAAATGATGTCTGGTGGTGATTAATAAAGGTCTCTCGTGATTTATTTTCTTTTGTCTCCTGTATATTCGTAGCTTCTGTCTCTTGTTTTAAGTATCTATTGCCTCTTTTGCTTTCTAGGTTACCTTGTTTCTGGTGGTTTCTAATGTAGTTTTGAAGTGAAAACTTCTTTAGCGGCGTTGTACACTTTTTCTGTAATGGGTAAAAAATTTAAAACTCGCGTCAGGGTCACGTGACCCTGATCGAAAATGAGTAAGACGTCATTCAAATTAAAAATAAAACATAGTAACAAAAAAGTTTTCACTTCTACCGGCACTCCTGGAGTGCAACCTTTTTTTTTTTTATTTACTTTAGTCTCTTTTATAAGATTAGCTTCAGCCTCTTATTTTTTAGTTTTGACCGTCCCTTTTTCTTTCTTGTTAATCTTGTTTCTGGTGGTTTCTTTTGTTTTTTTTTCATCTTTTTTAAGTATCTGTTCTTTTTGCGAGTCTCTTGTTCTTCTTCTTTAAGTTTTTTAACTTTTAATTTGTCGAGATGATGAAATTCTAGGAAAACCAATTTATCAGCATGCTTCTGATCCAGTTATCAGCACCGTGCTAAGATTTGGATTTTGATAGTTTATACAAAACAAAATGAATTCTATGCATAAAATAAACACAGTTTACATTAAAAATTATGAAATTAGTAGTTAGGTACATTTTTTCCATTTATCAGCACCAGTGCTGATAATTTGGAATTTACAAAATTTTCGATCCCTTTATCAGCACCACGTATTTTACCAATTTATCACTATAACCTCAGATTCTACTCTTCAGATTATTCTTATGAACTATCTATAATATCAGAGAAACCGTTAGTTTCAATATAAAATATGTAAAAGTTCTGATATATCATAAAATGTAAACACGTGAACTTAACGGCGATCACAAGAAACAGGCAAAAACAGAAGAAACTGCTAGACACAAATGTTTGTTTACACAATTTCCGCCATTGTGTAGTCTTAGAGTATTTTTTTGCCAATAGCAGGATTCCAAAAACATACATTTATTTATTTATTAGTTTGGTAACCCATATTAGTAAGTGAAAACCTTAGAATTTTACAATTTATTCGGAGTGCTGATAATTTGGTGCAGTGCTAGCGTTTGGGTTACTACCCCTATATAAAAAAAAACATTATTTTCGTTTAACACACTTATTGAAAATAATGTTTTATTAAAACTGAATATTGCATATTTAAATCCGAACAATAACACATTAAAAGGTGTCATTTGTCATTTTCTCTGCGTGTAGGTATGCTTAATGCGTAACGCACATGGCCGCGATGAAAACAGGAAGTGGTTTTTGGGTTTTCGAAATCCTTTTATCACTAACTTTTTAAAAGCATCCTTTGCAGAATAACAAGTATGTAATCAGGGGTCTTATTTTCATTTAATATTTTTCATTAGTTTACATTTCCTGTAATAAGGGCTGAAAGGTGGGGCAGCATCTGGCATTGTCATTTGCGTATTAAGCGACCAAATCAATAATCATTTTAGCCATTCAAAATAAGTGGCAAGCGTTCAACGAAAACATTTTGTAGTCTCTAGCTAGGGCATCTCTTGATTTTCTTTCACTTCGAATTGTGTTGACATCGCAGAACATGACCCTGTTCCTAACAGTGGTCCTATATATTTTGATATTCTTTCATTTCCGTCAACTATTTTAAATGAATCATTATTACCTCTCACAGTATCATCGGAGTCAGCTCTATCATCGGACGGGTCTGAAGGTTCCTGTTCGGAAGGCTCGCTGGGCATCGCTCTCCGCCTTCGTCCCACGTTGCCCAAGAAGCAGCGCGCTGTGCCGCGGTTCTCTCCGGCCGCCGCCTGGAGACAACTGGCCTCACTGGATGATCATCTTGCTGCTGGTAATTACTTATTTTCTTCTGGTGATTACTTGAGAGACTTGGGAGCTAAGGTGAAGCTTCTGAGAAAAAAAAAAGGTGACCTAGTCAGTTTACAAGATTTTTAGTAACTATTTAAGAAATTAGCTTCTTAAATCGGGAAGTATTTTCGATTCAAGCTTACGACATGCATGCATATCGTTTTAACGAGTTTAATAGGATCACAAACTTGGGATGTCATTGGGCTTATGACATGGACACCACCCTGGTATACAATATCTCAGTTGATCCCTATGAAACTGCAGAGTAATAAATTATCCCTCAGCTTACTAAATGAATTATAGTGTTTGAACCCATCTTTTTGTCTGTAACAGAGACCCAACCACTAGCAGTCGAGACGAAGATGTCGGGCGATATATCGGCGGAGTCTTCACCTCGATCGGATCAATCGGCTGATAAGTCTGGCGACTCTGGCATTTCGGGGGACCACGCACATTCTGATCACAGGATAGATTCACCTTCTAGACATCATGTAAGTGAACAGGCACAAGATTTATGATAATATGCAAAGAAACCTTATGATAAACAGGGAAACGGTACCGATATTCATATTTTCAGTCATTGCTGGAATACGTACTTCACCAACAGAAATATCAAATCATCAATAATAATTCTGATCGTACGAAAACCCACGATCATGTTGAAGACCGATAGGCAGTTGCTCCATGTAAAATACTGATATTTAGCTGCATCTGGTATGACTGGAAGCCGACCCCAATGTGTTTGTAAAAGGCGGACAGATAATGATCTTGTTTAAGATTTATCCATGTAGGTACAGATGTATCATTGATTTTGTACCAAAACGAGATTTTGCGTCTTTTGGAAGAAGATGAACGACGATCAATCTTCTTTTAAAGCCAATTTTTCGCATTATTACTCGCTTTGTCCCCAGGCTCCAGACTCAAGTCCAGCAGCCTGGACTCCACAACAAGACCTGGGTGACAGCAGTTCAGACGGTGCTGGTGGAGGAGTAGCTCTGCTGGGAGCAGGCCTGGCCACCTACAGCCCCGGACACCAGCCCTTCAGTCTGTCACTACCGCGGGACCAGCAGGACCGGGTGAGTGGGGGGGCGGGAGCCGCGGGCTGTTAGGGGAACTGTAGGGGGGTTTGGGAAATGAGATTTAGACGAACCAAGCGTGAAAGCATGTAAAAAAATCGCAGTCATTCGCAACCAGTTCTACAAATACTTAATGATCTAATTCCATAAGGTCTAACCACTTACGGCTATGACCAACTGCCTAGGAGCTTCGGATATACCCAGCGATTATTCACTGCGTATAGCTTGTCACATTATACAGCAAATGGGTCATACACAAAAAGTGAACATTAAAAAATATTAATAATAAAACTTCACGATTTTTTATTAAATGTTGTATTTATTTAAAGTTACATATTAATATTCTTACAATAATATCACTCGAGATCAGTATTAGATATTTTAGGAAAAAATCACGTTTTTTGTTTTTTTATGCCTACAGAAGAGATTGTGTTGTCTGCAGAAGGGAACAAAATGTGACCTTATATAATCATATCAATAAGAACAAGAATAGAAAAAAAAAAAAAAAAACTTAAAATGGAGTTCACCTCAATCCCTAAACAAATCATAATAAAAAACATATACCAAATCAGTACAAAAAATATTCGACATTTGTCCACAGAACAGACATTATGCTTCTGTAGACATATAAAGGAACAGAATATTAAAATGTGTTTTCCTCCATAATCGTCCCACATGAAATGTGTCGGCCGTTTTATCGGTGGTGAATCTTCAGAAGCTTCAGAGTCGTCTGAATAGATTCTTTTCTTTTGGTTAAATATTTCGATAGAAAGATCTGGTGTCAGTCTATCTGAGAGTCCTGGTGAATTTAGCTCAGTCGGAGCTTCAGGTGTAGCTGGAGCCACAGGAGAATCACTGATAGGCAAATGCTCGGATGAGGAGTCTGGTGGTCCTGATCTCTCAAGGCAATCAGGTGACAAATTGTACAAGGATGAATCAGGAGTGGCTATTGTTCTAGATATGCCAGGCATTATGGAATCCCTGATATGGTTTATTTGGATGCGACCCATTTCATAATGTGGACATATTTGATGAGGGGGACACACCAAACAACTTAAACGTCTCGCGTGGATAATTCCTGGGTTTTTGACACTCCATGATAACTGATGAATTCCAAACGTACCTTTGAAAGGTCGTGTAGTGCTATTGTCTATTATTTGTTGAATTTCAGGAACTAGTGATTCATTGATCCTATAAACTTCAATTCCCTTACAATTATTTTCCAAGCATAACATCATCTCATCGAAACTAGCCACATCATGGCCTGCCTTTGTTCTCTTGGCGTGTAGTCTTTAATAGTCTTAATTTGCCCTAGCTGTTTTTTAGTTTTGTACCTCTCCCTATCCTTCCTTCTTCTTTCTTCGAGAGCTGCTTCATCCATTTTGGCCCGCGCACGGCGTATACTAAGTTTTTTCTGTTCGCGCCTTCGTTTCTTTTTTTCTTCTTCGGAAAGCTGCCCTGATCGACTTCTTCGTGGCATAGTAACTAAAGTAGAAAACAAGGACCGTCATGCGCCAAGAACAAGCAAGCAACACGATGCAGAGCAAAAAACAAATAAATATGCATAAAGTGGAAGGCAGAAGTGAGCAAAATCATCATTCATTTTGCTCACACACACGTTACCATTTATAGTATACATTATTTAACTTCGAAACAACACAAAAAACTATATTTTTAAAACCCAATTTAATTATCTTCAAAATTCATCATCAGGTCTCGAGCAATAACCCAATGTGACTTATATGAATAATTAAAAATAATTTAAAAATTAAGTTGAGTTGAGATGAACCTCTCTTATTTATAAATCAGTAAAAAGCGAGTAACACAACTGTTTTTTTTTCGAATGTAGTGAAAGTTCATTGAATAATCACTTCTGTTGACATACCTCCCTTCTGTAGACAATAAGTCCACAGTAAAGATGTCTACAGGAGAGACACATTTTCATAAATCAAAGATGGCATCCTACCATTAGAGGTTGGAATTTAAGCAATGTAATATTTGCAAACCGCGCCCATATGCACATACTATCTTGATGTTTTTATATATTTGTAAAGTCTACTTTCTTAGGTATTCTAGGCACAGAAAAGACACACTGATCTCGACTGAAAACTTGTGTAATTAAATAAAATTAAGGGTTTTTCTTATCACACGCACTTTACGTAAAATTAGAGCCGAGCAAATGACAGAGAATACAGTGCTACCAACACAAAACACAAAATAATAACGATGCGTTCATCTTTGGCAAATTTAGACTTATTTTATACGTCTACAGAAGTAGACCTAAAATTTGTGAACAACATTTTTATAACGTTTAATTCAAAATTTAGCTTTGCGTATTTTTTTATTCGTTATGTTATGAATATTTGATAATAACACTGATGTAATGAAATGAATTAAAAGTATCGAAAGTATGTGTATATATTTTTAATCATCACTTGAACTCAACTACTTGACATCCGAACAGTCTACAGAAGGAGATGTTTTCAGATTCAAAAGCGAAAAAACATTAAACAAATTTCAGTAAAGCCGATTTTTTTATGAATCAGAACAAGTTTTCAAGAGGAAATAACTATTAAATGTATTTACTGTTAATATACTATATTAAAAAACGGTTTTTAAGTTGCAGGAACATTTTTTTTTCTCTTTTTGTGTTTGACCCAAATACGCAGTGAGTAGACATTCGCAGCGATAAGTCGCTGTGTGTATCCGAAACTCACGACACAAGCAATTAGTTGGGGTGGTCACATTTGCATCAAATATTCATCGAGCGTCAGACTAGATAAAATTAATAATTTGCTTTTGAATAAATTTTCAGCTTTTGTTGTTCGTTTTGTAGCTTTTTATGGTGATGATGGTACGTCTAGATCAGGTTTCTCAAATCAGTAAATTTTAGTAGTAGTGATGTAACCTTTAATGTAGTAATGATTCTAGATATTTGTAGTGACTAACAGTTAACCAACTAATGTCTCCTAACTCCCCGCGGCTGCTGACGAGGAGTAAAGGTACTCACATGTTCTTAACCTTTGTATGGTGCTGGGCAGTAGCAGTGGTGCCGGATTTTATTATTTATTTTATTTTATGGTCTTCCTATACCTAAATATTTTCTTAAGCATAATAAGTAGATTGATTGGTATGAGACATAATTTTGAACGCATTATAGACACTCAAATTGATTTCTTTGACGGTCATAGTTTCCGCGAATAATTTCGAATTGGTAGTTTGTAATATGTTCAAAAATTCCGGTCACTTAAATTTTAATGTTTTAATATTTTACGAATATGCTTGCATGGGGTATTTGTGTAGCTTTAGATGTATTCTTTTATATTCTGCTCTATTTTATGCCAACTCCCTTGATGAGGATCTAAATTACTGTCGATAAGCATAAACTACGAGAAAAAGGACCCTTCCATAGTCACTTTTTTTCCCGTCGTATATTATGATTTAGCTTCATATTCGTTCTCTATACCTACTCGTGTACTCTTTTCCGTACCTCCAAAACTTTTCTTTAATACCTTTGACTCTCTTTGCAACTCCCTCTTCGGATGAACACCTTTATTCCTCATCAGCTCTTAATATACCTCCACAACACAACACTCTTCCCGTAGTTTAAAGCGATGTCGTGTTTCTCCGACTGCTTCCAGGGCAAGCAGTTAGCTCAGGGCTTCAACAGTCTCCAGAAACTTCGGAAGTCGGTCTCAGGGGCTTTAGGAGCCGCGTTAGGTTCTAGAAGATTCGATTTAGAACATGAACCGATGCTGCAGGAGCCGGAACAGAACTGGTTCCTGACGAAGTCTGCGCCCAACTCGCTGAGCAACCCGCTGATGTTCCAGCAACCGACGAGGGCGAAGGGATCTGAGGAGGATGCTATTAAGGAGGAAGAGTCTTTGCCACCATCGGAAAAGGTAAGACTTGATGATTTCTATAGAAACCTAACTCTTTGTTGATGCCTAATAGATATAAATTTTCCCGTCGGCATAAATAACTAACTTCAACAAACTTGTAACTTTAGTTATACGACAGACATCACGTCACATTAGTTAAGGTTGTATGAATGCACGTTGTCCATCAGTGAATTTAAGTTTATCGTCTTCAACTTTATGAAACAAGTTATAATATGGTTCTTAACTAAATTCTCCATTGTTACATGACAGAAAATGCCCATCCTGAAACTTACATTAATGATACAGTGACGGAAGTCACTGAAGACATAATAAAATTATTATTTATCGACATACAGATAATAAAGCCACAAACAATAACTCAACCTATTCTTCCATAAATATTGTTTTATTGATTTGAAACAGCTTTAGAACAGCTGTTTATTATAATAATCTATTGTTGTGCCAGTAACTGCTTGAGGAAGTGTGAAATAAGTACTTCGACATTTTACAACAAATCTGACTGAGTAAAACGGAAGTTCGTCATAAATATTCACTTAATCCTTTCGAGCATCGAGAATGGACACTTAGTTTACAACTCTTTTATGATGTTGTTGTATTGTAAGGAACACTGAGTGCGAGTTTCCTGACTACTCGTATTACAGAAATCAATTGAGAATATAAACACATGTTAGCTAATGTTTTATAATCATAATACATAATATTTTGATTTCTATATTGTATCCAGAATGCTGATGATAAACCAGATAGTAAAATTAAGTCAGAAAATAAATGGCTAAACACACTATGAGAAGTTTATATAAAATTCAGAATATGTCTTCGGCATTGCTTTTCGCGGCTAGGTTTAACAATTAGTGGTATTAGTCTACATTAAATACACTTGTATAAAATGACCTATTTATACAAGTGTGCATTTAATGTAGACTTACTTTATGTTTAAAACTCCCTCTAATTTCGTTCATGTCCAGGAGGAGCTGGGTACTTGGCGACCGGGCACATCATACCTATCATGGGGCGGCCACGTGATGTACCTCCCCCCCGCGCCCGCCGCTGAGCAGCCGCTCTCCATGCTCGGACCCATCGACAGACCCATCAGGTGGGTGTTCAATGAGGAGTTTCACTGCGAGTTTTAGCCGCCAGTGGTGCTACAAGCGCATAACGTAAACAACGACAACTGTAGCTTCGAGTGTGTAGAGTGTGTCAAGTTAATCATACAGTAAATGAAATCATGCGCTGCCAGCGCTATCTGAGCCGAGCTTTGCGTGAAACTTCCCATTACAATACCGTTTAATTTTCATACAAAGCGCATGGTAGGCAAAAAAAAAAGTGTATTTGAAAATCATCATGAACATGACAGGAAACGTTTCCTTGAAGAAAAGACATCAACGCGTCATTTCGTTATTAATTTTATTGTTGAGTGTTTGACAAAATTTTTTGAATTATTGATAGTAAAAGAAACCAATGAAAAAAACCTTATGACAGTATATCCTACTACTATTATAAAGGCGAAAGTTTGTAAGTATGGATGTATGGATGTTTGTTACTCTTTCACGCAAAAACCACTGAACGGATTTGGCTAAAATTTGGTACACACATAGTTTATAATCTGGATTAACACATAGGATAGTTTTTATCCCGATTTTATGTTCCCGTGGGATAACTTTCGAGTAGTAGCGGGTGAAGCCGCTGGCAACAGCTAGTACTGTATAATTAAGGCAATTTTTATATATTTCATCTCATGTATGTTTTTGTTCTTCTATTTACTTACATACAAATATCCTTACAGGCTTAACCTAATGTGAATGAATGATTTGTTAAAACTTCTATGTTTTCCTCCTTAGGAGCAAATCCAGCGGTTGTCTGGAAGCGTCAGCCCGGGCGGCGCGGGCGGCTCTTGGAGCAGAGATGCGCGAGAGAGAACGATCTGCTTCTCCTGACGTAGCCCGAGCACTGCCGGCGAGGGTGCTGCCCAGCAATAATGTGAGTCATAGATATTTAACTCAATTAATTGAAATTATGTTTGACTTAGTATTTGAAATTGCAGGAAACTAAATCCACGATTTTTACTTTACCGACGGAAAATATGAAAAGACATTTGAGCTTTTTCAGAAAGTTTCGAAGGATTGACATTGCAATTGTAGATTGCCTGAGCTACGTGTAATTCAACCAATATTCCAAAGTTTTGCAAAACTATACAAGAATACAACTCGATCAATCGCCCCTTGAGACAGAATCCAAAGTAAGAATCTCGATGATTCATTGAAGTATGAAGTACCGAGTACATATTGTTCCATTTAATAAACTTATTTCATTTAAACTTAATTATCTAACCATCTCCTTATTCAACCTGATATTAGTTAAGCTAATTGCCGAAACTCTATCAATTGATACTACTTAGCTAATCAGTCTCCAACATTCGTTATGTTAATCCTTTTAATTCAACGATTGTAAGCTACAAGTAAGCCGATTGTGTTACCTAAAATTACGAAATACTCTTCTCAAGGAAGAAGTATTAAGCTGTCATAGATAAAGATAATATCACAATAACGAAAACCTGAATAATTACTGGACACGAAACCACAAAAAATTAATGTTATTAATGTCTAAATTAAAACAACTTTCAAGTCAATAAACTACATTTAATAACCTGCAAAAATTCCTTGAATCGATCTCCTTACAGTTGCAAACTTGCAATAATACCTAAACGTGCTTAGAATACAAAAATCTTTTATCGCCATAATCATAACAAACCTTACATTATTTTAATACAGAAATCCTACAACAGTTGAATCACAATATTCCCACAAGATGCAGGAAAAATAAAACAAACAATAAATTGTTAACACGAAGGTCTATCGGTCCATACTAATTGACATTGATTTTCAGAGCTCCGTACATGCTTAATACCTGCATACAAACGTACGTAAGACAATAACATTGATTTTGTTTACAATTGCAACAATGCTAATGATAGTTGTGATGTATTTATTATCAACTAGATTATTGAGAACAAGGTAAAGTGGAGTGAATAAATTGATCAAGTCTTCGTTTTCATGAGACACGTGTAATAATTTATTCTTACCGTTTTGAAGCATTAGACCAATTTTTATCGATACAAACTAAACGAGTCCTTTCATTCAATAGCTGAAAAACTCAATTTACTTTCATAGTTTTTATGTGACCATGCATTTAAATGAAAATGCATTTAAATGCATGGAATGCATGCATTTTTTGCATTACATGCAATAAATGTGCATTTAAAACTTTAATAAGTTTACGTTCATGAGAATCTTAGTCGTCTTTAAAACAAGCTAAGCTTTCAAACTATACTTTTCTAAAGTACTAATTTGTTACTGCAGTAAAATTATAGCAATGATTGACAAGACAAGCATCAAAAAGCAGTTTAACCATCCCATTTCGCAAATTCATTTACCGCTTTCTTCATCCACAAACAGTGATAATGACCTCTACACCTTGACCACTACAGACTCATTTAAATCCGCTCTCAATTTAATGATGATTATTTTATTTTCTTCCATTGTTACCCCGTCCCAGTTCCTTACATCCACAACTTCATTGAGTGCATCACGGAGCAATTTCCTATAGAATACGTTCAGAAACGGTTATAAAAATTAACCCATATTTGGTTGCGAGAGTATTGTGTCGCGCGGTTTGGCGGTCGCGTGTTCCCACGACTAGTCGCATGATTTCCGCGTCTGTCTGTCTGTATTGTAGATGTTGAGTGTTAGAGATATCACATGGCCTCGTTACCTTCCGTAATTTGAAGATCTCGTTGTGGGTGTTACATCTACTTGATTAGTTATTGTTATGTAATTGTGTCTACAGTAGGTGTTACATTGTTGTCTTTAATTAGATCGCAGATCTGTGTTGATTTTCACAATATACTTTAAACCGTTTTTAAGATGATTGAAACGGTTCGCTTACATTTGAAGTGATATTGAAGTTATGTTGGCTTCTGTGCCGTCCATGTGTTACAAGTTACTTATCCTACCAACAAAATATGTTCTGAGACTGTTTATGGAAGACATTGGGAAAAATAAAACATGTGCCAGAACCAATAGGCCTACGTGGATGGATGTGACCCATTCCCTTTCATAGGAAGTTCATTTCCCAGCATTGAAAAGGTCATGGGCGATGAAGGAGTATCAGATAACTGAACCGTTTTCCTTATGGATAACGGATCTCCAAGCAAAGTTTATTGATCTACGATCTCATTACCATCGATCAAAACACGATAGTGGTCAATCCGCCAGAAATTGTATGTAAATGTAGGAATAATTCAAACTAGCTCGCTTTGTATGCGCGTACGCAGGCTAGAGGGACATGTCGGACATGTACAGAGTGGCTAACACCACTCACGCTCTGCTCCTGTTCCTCAGTCGTGACACCAGTGTTTGTAACATCGTGGATAACAATGGAGATGTCGATGTTCACTTGTCACTTGATATTTATTACTTCTTGTGGATGTATGGACATTTTTTCCCATCATGTTGTGTCTGCTCTACATCCTTGGTATAGTTACGTTTGGAAAGAAAATTTGACAAGTTGAGCGTCTTATAACTTGAATTTTAAAATCTCTGTCTACTCACACAAAATCATAACAAAATCATTTTGTGGTTGTTATCTTCTCCGTGTGAGGCAAGAAGTGTCGTAAATTTTATTTAAACTACCTATAACAAGGTACATAAGGTATATCGGTCGTCTACCAGATTCAAAAGAATCTGTTTCAAAAAACATAATTTAAAAATTGCTCTTTTTATCAGTTACTTTTGGAGCTGATAATTACACTAATTGCTAACAAAATAGTAAAAATTTAACTGATATAATTGACACCTACTTTTAGGTAAAATATAACAAGACAATAAACATCATCATAAATACGTGAATTACAATATAGCACGTAGTCGTGAAAACATCACCAACTTGAATCAACATCTAATTTAAACTACAACAAAAATAAAATTGGAATTTATGTAAATGCCAACATTTTATCGCCAATAATTATTTTTTATTTGCTCCAATCGTTTAAATTTTACTACGTTCATAGATAAATACGCGTTTTAAGTATTTAGAATGGCGCCCCGGTATTCATCTAGTTTTCACGTCTCCTTTGTAAAATTTGAAAAAAATAACAAAAATTTAAATAACTATGCGTTTCTTTTCATAACGACTTAATCTTTGTTTGCGTCTATTTGATCTTCAGCGGTTAATTAATCAATACATTCAATAATAATTTATTTAAGAACAACAGCGATTCATTAACATGTTAAGTTTTTTGTTTATGTGATATTTCAAATACCACAAAGACAGCTCTATCACAATTGGGGACTGCTTTATCTGTAAGAAGCGTTATTTAAAACAAAAATGTTGGTACATGTTTAACGATTACAGGTTTCGTTTATTACTTTGGGCATAGATAATTTAATTTTGTCTATGCAAAACAAGACCTCCCACTAAGCGTGCTGCAGGCTCATCAATAAAAACCCACTCTTTACACAAATACTTAGCATCATCTTAAACCAGACAATCATCCATGACATAACCTACATAAACAGGTTTACTAAGTACATTTAAATAAGTAGAAACATCTATAATGATTGATTGAAACTTGTATCTAGGACCATTGTTGTCGGACCACGCGAATTCCTGACCCCTACCAAAGTAACTCTGTCCCTAGTTAGTATTCTATATACACGAAGATCATAGAGAATCGATTCGGAATCCGTTCTTTCTGAACGGTTCATGGTGGAGAGAGCTGCCAAATAGAATGGGTAATAAGTTATTTTATGTTAGGTTATGGTAACTATGGTGGCGCAAGCCAAAATGTATAAGTTAATCCTGCAGGCCTACCCTGAACTAATTAAAAACGATTAAAAAGCAAGACATTTCAGTTTGAGTTCATAAACTGCATCGCTAAAACTCGTACCCTGACGTCCAATAAGCTGAAACGTTTTCGGGGAAAAAGAGACAACGCTATTTAATAATAGCATTGTCTCTTTCGACGCTAATATCTAATTGGCCATGCCATCTGACAGCAATTGTGCCAAACTGAGTCGCAAGTTTTGGTTTCATTCATTCAATTTTGTACCGCTTTGGTACCTTGATGTCATAAAGCAGCTCAACTGAAACGCTCAAGTTGTCAAAATAAGCAATCCAATAAAAGTTACTATTTCTTAAGATAAACTGAAACGTTATTGATGAATAGCAAGTTTTTAGAGGATTTTTTGCAAAAACCGACGTGAGTGTACTTTAATCTTTCTTTTAAAGTTATAATACCTATCCTACATAAATTTTTTCAACCACATTTGGTTTTCTGTAATAGTCTAATGATTTATTTTATTGAGTTTTTGAACGTAAGAGGCTCCAGTTTCGCGGTCAGTTGGACCCCTTCAATAACGATGATGCCGAATTCATTAGGCATTACCTAGTCTATCCAAAGAAACAAAGTTTGTCAAAGTCGTTTTGAAACGTTTTTGGTGAAAAAGAGACAACGCTATTTAATAATAACGTTGTCTCTTTCTCACTAACAACGTTTCAGCTCAAAATTGCGATCTTTCATTCACTTATAACAATCGAAATATCGCTGAGCGTATTGGACGTCAGGGTACGACTTTCAGCGATGCAGTATAGGAACTCAAACTGAGATGTCTTCCTTTTTAATCGTTTTTAATTAGTTGCCACAGTACATAATTATTTATTTACCTTTAGCTATTAAATACAAAAAAAAAAAACTACGTGCAATAATAAAACCTTACATTTAGGATTTTGCTAGAGTAGAAAAAAACGAGCAAGAGCCTGTGAACCCCAGACCTACGTCATTTTATAAAGGCTGAAAGTTTGTCAGCGGGTGCTCCCAACACTGGTAAGACGATGGACCAATTATGGAGTTTGGGTCATGGTGGCTTTGGCAGGTAAGCGGTACTAAAGGTGCGTAAAATGTAAGTTAACTTACGTCATAGTATAAAAGCTGATTTTTATGTATAATACTCAGGTAATATGTAGATGATGTTTCCTCATCAGCCAGACACTTATCATGGTGGCAACCCCTTGCCAGACACCCTTAATGTTCAAGAAATTATATAAGTTTACTTACGTCATAGTATAAAAGCTGATTTTTATATATAATACTTGGGTAATAGGTAGATGATGTTTCCTCTTTAGCCAGACACTTTTGATAGTTCCAACCCCTTGCCAGACAAACATTGTAAATAGCCCAGTCAACGGATGTTCAAAACAATGTATAGAGGGAAAGTCTTGGAACACAATTTTTGACTACGCAACTTTGTTTGTACTAGTTAGGAAGAGAACATATCGAAAGTCCCCATCCCTAGCCCTTGAGCTAAGGGGGAGGGAGGGGTTTGAAGGTACCACTTTTTGGTTTTTCGCTTATGTCTCGGAAAGTCGGAAACCGTAGGTCCTAGCGGCCTAATATGTATGAACAAAATAAAAGCTGAATAAATTCTCTATAAGTTTAATCCAGTAAACATTTCCAGGTCTTGTTTAGTTTTCGAGATATCTGCTCTTGAAAGTCTGTAATAATATTGGTTAAAATCATTTTTACCTCTTTGCATGTGGAAAGTTGTATTTGATGTCGCCAAAGGTCCAGAAAGCATGAGCAGTCTTTTCAGACCCGCACTTTACCACCTGCAATGAATAAAGCCAAGTGAAACCTGCATCTTGAGGCGATATGAGACTCCAGCCAAAAGGGTCTCTTGCTGTGCTCAACAAAGTTATAACAAATTCTTGAATTCGCGGTAGCCATCATCAAGCTTGATATTTTTTGTTTTCCTTCCACCGAGGGAGCAGTAAAAATAGCTCAAACACATTCTAGATTATAATTACATATTAGGGGTTTCGATTCTAAGTTGACCGTTAAGGAGAAATCCGCATCCATAAGAGCTACAGAAAAACGATCTTAGGACCTAGAATCTAGAACCTTTAGCTTTTTATAATGTAAACAATTTTAGCATATTATTTAATTTTTAATCAAGTGCGAGGTGTCCTGGATAAAAATGAGTTGACAATTTTTTTAATGCCCTTCGACTCTCTTTCAGGTAAGGATCGTTTTATTAAATTGGAATAAAATAATCAAGAAGTTGGTCAAATTCAGCAAAAAAATTTTTCATACAAATTGTATGAATGAAAAAATAATTTATTTTTTTATGATGCTATTTGGTTAAGTGTCATGTTAGGATAATTTCATTGTATGAGAAGGATAATATCCGGGCAACAGAATTGTGTCAAATCTTATAAAACGACTCGAATCTAACGAAATACGACTTAAGTTGTAATGTAACTAATATAAATTAAAATGGCATTCGGCGCAACTTGGAGGGTCTGAAACACTGATGCTGTTTTCTGGAACTTTGGCGACATCAAATACAACTTTCAACATGCAAAGAGGTAAAAATGATTTTAACCAATATTATTACAGACTTTCAAGAGCAGATATCTCGAAAACTAAACAAGACCTGGAAATGTTTACTGGATTAAACTTATAGAGAATTTATTCAGCTTTTATTTTGTTCATACATATTAGGCCGCTAGGACCTACGGTTTCCGACTTTCCGAGACATAAGCGAAAAACCAAAAAGTGGTACCTTCAAACCCCTCCCTCCCCCTTAGCTCAAGGGCTAGGGATGGGGACTTTCGATATGTTCTCTTCCTAACTAGTACAAACAAAGTTGCGTAGTCAAAAATTGTGTTCCAAGACTTTCCCTCTATACATTGTTTTGAACATCCGTTGACTGGGCTATTTACAATGTTTGTCTGGCAAGGGGTTGGAACTATCAAAAGTGTCTGGCTAAAGAGGAAACATCATCTACCTATTACCCAAGTATTATATATAAAAATCAGCTTTTATACTATGACGTAAGTAAACTTATATAATTTCTTGAACATTAAGGGTGTCTGGCAAGGGGTTGCCACCATGATAAGTGTCTGGCTGATGAGGAAACATCATCTACATATTACCTGAGTATTATACATAAAAATCAGCTTTTATACTATGACGTAAGTTAACTTACATTTTACGCACCTTTAGTACCGCTTACCTGCCAAAGCCACCATGACCCAAACTCCATAATTGGTCCATCGTCTTACCAGTGTTGGGAGCATCCGCTGACAAACTTTCAGCCTTTATAAAATGACGTAGGTCTGGGGTTCACGGGCTCTTGGGCTATAAGGTATTTTATTTTGAATTAAATTTCAAAGTTTTCATTTTTTTAATTTGCGCATTTACTAAATGAAACGGTAGCCTTTGACACAAAGACCTCGAAGCCATTCTAGAAAAAAAACGGTAGCCTCAATGATGATGTTGCGTCATTGTTGACGGAAGACAAGGCGGTAAGTTCGAAAGACTATGGTAGGTGGGGCGGAAGGTACTGACAGACTCTTACTGACTAAAATCCACTCGTGTTCCTTCGGATGCCCTTTACGTTCTGGGGCCACGGTATCCTGGGTTAAGAAAAAACCCGCGACCCAAGCAGGCATTTGGCGCGAAACACGACGCGCCACCGACCCGGGCTTGGTCCCTCGTCGGACGGCGAGCTACCCATCACTCACCGTCCGCAAGCCCGCTCCGCCGCTGTGCCCTCTGCTGATCAGAGGGACACGTGTTGGAGCGTCCACACGACAGCTATTCGCATACGGGCGAAGACCCCGTAGGCACACAGTGCATAAGGGTGCTCCCACATCTAACGACGGGGATTCGGATTTTTCCCTCGCCCTTTCTCTTTCTGTCGCTTAGAAATGCCATTTGCTAGAGCGAGACAATGCGATAGCATGCGGCCGCCTTTGGGAGCACCCTAAGGAAGAGTTTTGCCCGCATCCCGGGGTGCACCGGCCCGAAAAACTGGTCTTCCCCCCGACGTATCCGAGAGGGAACTCCAGTCCACAGGCGCACGTGAAGGTTTCCTGTCTTAGCACCCCCGTCATTGCATATTGGATAATCGAATACCACATAAACTGATTCTGACGTTATCAAAATGGCTTCAAAGCATTTGCGTCAACTTAAGCGTGAAATATGATAATCAAAATAATAAAATATAGGTATATTTTTAGGGCACTAACGGATTTAAGATTTTTTTTGTAATTTTTTAGTACTTTATTATCCAGTTTAATTCAAATGAGACACTTTTTGAAAAAGGGTTTAATACCCTAGTGTCAGTTTGTCTAGTTATTCTTTATGTAATCTGTGGAGTTGTGATTGTGGTAGTAAAAGTACTCTGTGGATTGTGGTTGTGATTTCAGTGGAAAATTTAAGTGAAGTGGGTTTTGATTTCAAATAACACTTTATATACCATAATTCAAAAAATGTCGTAAGTATTAAACATTGTTTTGTTTATTTACTGAAACTAAATAATTCCTTCGAGAACCTAATGATTTATTAGAAAGACAGCTTCTTGAGGAAAAGCACTTTCGAACTATATTTTAGTTCGAAAGTGCTTTTCTTCAAGAAGCTGTCTTTGTGATAAGAAATTTAAGTTATTTTCTGTTGCATTCTAGTCGAAGAAGGAGAGTAACATTCAATCAGCTGGAGACGTGGGAGTTTATAAACGACAATCAAGCTCTCGCAACGGGCTTCAATAAAACATCCCAAGCTGGAGAGCATGCAAAAAAGATGTGGATAATAGAAGCAGACAGCTTAATTCTCACGGTGATGGTGGAGAGAAAGATTGGAAGGGTTGGTGTAAGGTAAATGAATTTCATATTATGTTTTATGTTACTGAAATTGCTTCACAATATTGTTAAATACATTCAGGTACTAACATGCGCCATCTTTTCAGTACTGGAATGACTATAAGTGCAAGCTTAAGGGGGATGCTCCAACCAGCCCGCGAAATTCAAATTTTTTTACGTTTTTTGCAATTTGCAGGCCAGTGACATGTTGTAACTTTATAAATATTTGTGTTGCGCAAATAACAAGTATAATTTTAAATATAAAAAATATCAAAAAACTCGCTCCATCAGCTCTCACATAGAAAAGGTGCATCATGTTAAAATCTCCGAAATCTAACTACGATGCACCTTTTCTATGTGAGAGCTGATGGAGCGAATTTTTTGACAATTTTTATATTTAAAATTATACTTGTTATTTGCGCAACACAAATATTTATAAAGTTACAACATGTCACTGGCCTGCAAATTGCAAAAAACGTAAAAAAAATTGAATTTCGCGGGCTACATCGAAGCAATCACCTTAAATCTAAAGTCGCCAGCGCACGCACATGCAGCTACCCCGCCCCCTCCGCTAGCGCAGACCCCAGCCCCTCCATCAGCCACAGCAGCGGCGCCACACGCCTCGTCTACTCAGCGCCGAGTTGTACCCATGTCTTCAGCCACAGCAAGGCAGACAATGGTTAACATGTCTAGAGAAAGACTTAGGATTGAAGACCGAAAACACAATTTTAGAAAATGTATTCCTCGAACTCGGAGAAATAAAAGGCATTTTAAATAATAGGTAAGAAAATAAGTTTCTATTTTAAAATAGGACAGCGTCCACCGCACAGCCCAGACGCAGTGGTAGACGCCCACGACGACAGATGTCGCAAGACGATCTTCGGCCACCGTAGGATCGGGCGGTGAGTAATGAGCGACTCTCTGTCCGAACATGGACCATACCCGACACGGGCATGGTCCATAGGCGCGTTTTGTTCCACGCGCGCCTCAAAGAGTGTCAGCATAATTACGGGGCCTCCTTTAGAAGGCCTGCCGGGGTCACGGGATTTACCGAATTACCGTGACCCTGGAACGTAAAGGGCTATTGAAGAACACCGTGGATTTTTGTCAGTACAGATGTGACAGTCCCTCTCGCTCTGGCCTGGGTGGGGAGCACTCATTTGATGATTTAACCGCAATAAAAAAAGAGTTGATAGGTATTTTTTTAATTAATATTATCACTGTTTTGATGAATCTCTGGTTTTATTTAAAACCCAACCCTCAACGTCTACAATATATACAAAATGAAACAACAGCTTATTACATTATAATAACTTTGTTTTTCAGGCTTCCCGGATTGCCCACAGCCGATGAACACGTCTAGCTCTTGGCTGCTATGCACAACATCAACATAGTCATGTTGCATTTGAGCTTCTTGGTGAACCTCTTCATCTGTCAGTTCTGGCACTGAAAATTAAGCCCGAATGTAAAATTATATTTTTTAGTTTAAGAACAAATTGTTGACACAGCACCTATACTAGGGGCGACTTTCACCAAAAGTTAAACATGTTTAAAATTTTATTTAATGTCAAAATTGTATGGAATTTTTACACTAAATAAAATTTTAAACATGTTTAACTTTTGATGAAAGTCGCCCTAGGTGTAGCCAACAACAATTTACAAACAACAATTAGGGTAACAATTTGTATACAACAACAATATGTATTTGATTTTATTTTATTAAATAATGTAATTGAAAAGGAAACTTTTATTTAACAATTATTTATATTTCATCATGAATCATTCCCAAGAATCCTCTGCCTTGAATCTTGCGGGCAGCCGGGCGGTGGCGGCGCGGGAGCAGGGCAGGCATCGCAGACCCGTTCTCGAAACTAGCGGGAAGATCGCCCGTGACTATTGGCACCGTGCACGACGGCGGGCGGCATAATGCGATTATAAAAAATAATTATGTAAAGTTGACAGAGCTGAATGTACTCTGAGACAAAGCTGTCGGCACTTCTACTATTCGCCACAATGAACGCTGCAATCGAATAGTACTGCCCCCACCTAGTACTTCGCACCCAGCGAATAGCCGCGTACCTAGCGTTGTGATTGTGTCATCAAGATATTGGTTTTTATTCGCGAACGAATTGTCTGAATAACGGCGGCAACATCTTTTTCATTCAAATTTATTCCTAAGGGTGCTTGTACACGGCGCATGTAACCCGCGCAAGTAAAGATGCGGGTTACCCCCGCGAGTAACATGCGCAAGCTACTTGATCAAGCTACCCGCGGGGTGCTTATACACGGCCATGCGCCGTGTATAAGCACCAACCTGCCAACTCGCGCAAGTAATGGTGGGGGTTTGCGGTTTACCCGCGCGAGTAACATGTGCAAGCTACTTGATAAAGCTACCCGCGGGGTGCGTGTACACGGCGCATGTAGCTTGAGCATGTTGAGGCACTTGCATGCGCCGTGTAGAAGCACCCTAACGCTCGATTTATTGTGGGCAAAAGAACGAGCGGGCGGTCACCGTTTGACATAAGTACACTGCTCGCTGCCCGCTCCCGCCCCGCTGCTGGCCGCGCCACTGTTTTCGAGGGCCGGTCCATTTTGATTTTACGCATAAGATCCTGCTGTTACCACGCCGCCGCCACCGCCACCCCGCTGCCTACAAGATTCAAGGCACAGGCCTGAATGCAGAGGGACGATACACGTGTACTGCGGAAAGTAGTAGCGTCAACTGGTGGAAGTGGAAGCATCTTTAGGTTTTACTTTATTATTCTTCGTGCTGAACAATATAAACCCACAAAATATTGCTTTGCTTACTCTCTTCCTATGGTATTCCTCTCCTCCAATGTGCTTGGGAAAACAATGTATTTATTTCTCATTTGAGGAGAATTTAAACCATTGTTTATTTCATGCAATACTGATGACACCGTTTGTTGTGCCACTGAATGACCAGCTACGTCTCCGGCTCCTCTTTGATAAGATCCTGTGGCATAGAATGCCAGTACAATCTAAACCTTGAACAAATTACAACAATGATTGTACACCCTAATAGTACACATTAATGTAGTTGTAAAAATTGGATAGACTTAGGTATGCAGTTTCTCAAATCTTTTCTCACAAACAAACTAGGTTAGGTTTATGAATAAATTATACGAAAGAGACAAGCAGTTATTTATCTACCTTGTTCTCTATACGGTTAAATCCGTTGGCTTGACAGGCTCCTTGATCAGCGGGCTCAACTCTGAGCACAAATTGAGCACTACGGATACTTTGGATAGCCTGTAGCGCCTAATGAAAGGGTCCAACGGCCGCGTATCTGAAGCCTCTTAAGTTTTTGTGCGTAGTGTGAGGCAGAATCTTCCTCCAAAAACTCAAACAACAGTAGATCATCACACATCTGTTAGAGAAAAACACATGCGGTAAAAAAGGCACCTATGTTATGTATTTCAGACTGTCACAGCAAGATTAAAGTACACTTTACTTTGGTTTTGATAGAAATTCACTAAAACAGCTCCAAATAACCTTATATTCGTCAAGAATCCAACAAACGTTTCAGTTAATATGAGAAAAATAGTAACAGTGACAGTTTGAGCGTTTCAGTTGAGCTGCTTTATGACATCAATGTACTAAACCAGGGGTGCGTTTAAATCTTCCGACGGTATTTCGCTGGAAAAAAATTAAACTAGCGAGGGTTCGCTAAACGGAGTCATTAGTTTCTGTCAATGTTAGCTGTCAAATTCAATTGACAGCTCAGTTTTTGAAACAAATAATCAATTTGCCGGTGTAATATTAATTAAATCCAAAATCCACAAATAATATTCACTCTCTAAAATAAAAATATTCGTTTTACGGCGCGAATGCAGCAAAACAACAAAACTTAATGTCAATCTGACAGCAGGATAAAATTTTGCGTGGTAAAAAGGTCGCAAATATTTATTCCTTTCAGTAAAAACTTATGCCAGCGGACGACCGTAAACGGGAAAGATTAAATTTTAGTTAGTTTCATTTTTCACCTCTCGGTGTGCTTGAACGGGGTGTTTGACATTTAGTCAGTATAAATTTAAACTGGATAAAGGATTTAAACGCAGCCCAGTACAAAATTGAGTGAATGAAACCAAAACATGCGATTCAGTTTGGCACAATCGCTGTCAGATGGCATGACCTACTAGATTGTACGTTAAGCTGTTGTCAGGGTACGAATTAGAAGAACAGTTCAGTTCAGGTCATGAACTGGATCGCGTTAAGAGCTTGGCGTAAGGCCCCTGATATATAACTAGTAATGAGTTAGAAATGGGTGAATGTCCTGTTTTTACGATAGCTCTATGATAGGTAAATAAGCTTAAATGTTATGTAATTATGTGAAGATAAAGACCACGGAAATGGGGGTGAAATATACATGCATTATAATAAACATATAATTTATTAAAATTAAATCTGGGTTTTGCTAGATAAACTGATAATAACACAATTCATGATTACTATTTCTGTAGATCTTTTAGATGACAGCTAGATGTTTTGAGACATTTTGTCTTATTTTTTTGTCAAATAATATTGTTTTATTTTAAAGAAAAATAGTAGGTATCAAGAAGCCGACAAGATGTCAAGAAGAATAATATAGATTCTACATAATTTGGAAGGATAATATAGATTCTACATAATTTGGCTAATATGCCTATCCAGATAGAATCAAATGCGTAGATATTTTTTTGACACATTACCATTTTAAATAACTTTTCGCCACCTTTCCAAACTAGTTCGACTGGAAAACGTTTATAATTATAGATACCAATTTAATTTAACCAGTTCCTAATTTATCCAGAAGGTCACATTATATTTCTTAATGACAGTAATTATATTATACGTATCATTTTATAACAGAAATCCCAAAAAATGTGTTTAAAGGGCTTTGAAGATTTGTGGCATACCTACCGCCGCCATTTTGATTTTTTTTTCAAAATCGCGGCCAGCTATGAAACCTTTATAAATCGTTAGCTGACATTAATGCCAACAAAAAATATTATGACAACAACCCGCGTAAAGTTTCTAGTTTCCGAGATAATAACCGTGAAAGTTAATCACGTGACATTCACAATTCTAAGCTAGTGTATGTGTTCGAATGTATCAGGATGTTAAAATAATAACTTTTTGAACGTAATATGTATGTTGCATTTTATCTGGATGTTATTTAGACATTATACGTCTGATATAATCTACTTTTTGAACTTAACAACTTATTTTTAGACCGCCTGCACTTGTTTGAATGTATTACCTTGTGTTGTACTTCCTAGCACGTCCATGAACATATTCGTTATAACTTTTGTTGGCAATAAATTTATGTTATTTTGTACTATTTTATACCACTAATTAGCAATTTTGTACCTCTCAATTACCGTAGATATGCAGGTCGTGCTAGGAAGGCTGCTTCCCAGCATGACCACGCTAAAATTACGGTTCGCATTGAAGTTGAAGACACGGGACCGTGCCTAATATTTTGTACTCATTTATACTCCGATTTAATTACCGATATACTGTCTTAAATTGTAACAAAAAAATAAAATTAAAAAATTATGCCCATAATTTTATTTAACGCCATCTCGTGACAAGTTTAAAAATGAAATGCAGGCTTGTGGGCAGATTTTTTATTTTATTTTTTTTCTTACAATTTACGGGTAATTAAATCGGGGTATAAATGAGTACAAAATATTAGGAATGGTCCCGTGTCTTGAACTTCAATGCGAACTGGAATTTTAAGGTGGTCGTGCTAGGAAGCAGCCTTCCTAGCACGACCTGCATATCTACGGTAATTGAGAGGTACAAAATTGCTAACTGGTGGTATAAAATAGTACAAAATAAGATAAATTTATTACCAACAAAAGTTATAACGAATATGTTCATGGACGTGCTAGGAAGTACAACACTATTACCTTCATATGATTTAACTGTAAATGTAATTAATACATAAGACAGGTTTACACATTCAGTCTTAAATACAACTGACAGTACTCGTTACATTTATACAGTGATATATTTGTATAGTGTGATGGTTCTGTGGTTACTACAATTTCTAATTCTAAGCATATAACGTAATAAACTGGCATCAACTCGCGAAAATTGTCTTCTATTGGTTGCATAAACCTGTATTTCTTTCTAATATACTGGCACAAATAGGGATAGAAAAATTAAAAATCCGTTTTAAGAACATTTTATGGCCTATCAAACAATTTTAGGCGTCTTTTTTTTATTATAATATTTTAAATACTTCAAACACAAAATTCTTATTTGTAACATCGGTAACAAAAACCACTTTTTTAACATTCTTGCGCAAGTGAGACACATTTTTATTAGGCTGGCCGCATACACACGTTTTACGTATTCGATTTCCGAATTCGTTTTCTATCCGTACACAGTGAATTCATACAAATGTGTGTGCATGATTTGTGTGTGTTGTTCAATTTCATTCATCATTTCGAATTCCGAACGGAAAAAAAACCGATGTATGCGGCCGCCCTTAGGATAAGAAGAATTTAAAACGAGAATGAGTCACAACCAATCAATAAACCAACATAATGTTAATACAACCGATATTTGCCTAACATGAACATTCTAATCATAGTCTAATATGTATTACGGAATATTATATGGTCTAGAAACCCGGCGGGAGGGTTAGGAATTGTTTCTTGATGTCTCGCTCATGCCGTGTACCATATAAAGGTAAGAAAAAAATATTAAGCTTTTGTTATTCCGAATTAATGTGGTCAACTTTAACACTCTATATCTCAGAAACCGGTCACTTTACGAGGGTTGGTGTCGTAATATTTTTTGTTGTTATTGACGTCAGCTATCGATTTATAAAGGTTTTATGGCTGGCCGCGATTTTGAAAAAAAAACAAAATGGCGGCAGTAGGTATGCCACGCTCCATAGTAAAATCTTCAAACCCCTTTTGTTGTTCTAAGTACCTAGGGCGTTTAATAGTAATTTGGCCTAGCTTTTATATCAATGGTAAGGGTCGATCCGATCAATTATAACAGCTTTAACTTTTTAGTTTTTTTTTTTTAACGTGGCCTCACACTAGGAATTTCTCCTGTATCGTGGTTGCGTTTACAAACATAGAAACACACATACACAAACAACTAGACCCAGAACAAATATTTGTAGGTCATACAAGTATTTGTTCCGTGCGGGAATCGAAGCCGCGACTCGCTACGAAGCAGTCCAAACGCTTAGCCACTACGCTAATCGTGCCGTCAAATATGCACGATAAGCAGACGTAAAGTTTATTGTACCATCTTGTAACATATATTATTATGAAATGCATTATTGTAATAACTTGACATGATATAGGTGTATAGTTACACCTACAATATCGCTAACTCCTTCGGGGAATGAAGGGTTATGTTGGAAATCTAAAAGAAACAAACAAATTGTTTATCTTAACAGTAATTCCAATATTTTATACCACATCCTCTATGAAGTAACATCGTAATATAATATTTTCGTAGCAAGCGTTGTTAGTCAATAAATTATTTTCCAGTGTTAATAAATCAATTAATTTATCAATGCGTCCGTTTTTCTTTGATTTCTGTAATTCCTGCGATTTATTGCCGATAAGAAGCGCGAAGTTGCAATAAACTAGTTCTAATGGCATGCACTGTAAAGGTAAACACACATTACAGCACGCTCCGCTCTTCATTTACCATATCGATAATTCAATTTTTGTCTATAAACGAGTATTCTTCATGATCATTACTGTTATGATTATCATGTGGATATGATTATTTCATTGAATTATATAATTTTTATAAAATAAAATTATTCTAGCGCCATTTAAAAAACATCTAGACTTATAAGCAAGCTCAATCTCGACTCCAAATTGCATTCCCTGAAAAGAATTGATAAAGCAGTGTTTTTATGCGGCTTGGCAGACCAAATGTGCATCACCCTTTACTATGCGTGTATGACGTAGCACGCGTAGTGGGAGGATGCGCGCGCCGCGTCGTCTGCGCATTGACGCGCACGTGGGTCGGCGCGCGCGCACCTGTCCCGCGAACCTGTGCGATCATTATTTTATTGTTATTATATCGACGTACTTGTTGCGAATAAAATTAAACCTTTGTACTGCACAACATTGTTAGATCGTGCGATTTGGAGCGAAGTGTAAGTTTTGTAAGGTTAGTGATTTTTTGCTTTAAATATAAATTCGTGTGCTTAATTGATAATTTTTCAGTAACATTTTTTAATTTTACCTTCCTTACCTTAGATCAGCGCTTTGATATAAACAAATATTTTAAACAATTTAATCGTTCTGCGCATTGCTGTTCTTTTAAAATATTGGAAAGTAAAATAAAACATAATGCTTAAAACTTAAACTAAAAGCAGTTGCATAAAAATAACATTTCACTATTTTATCATCGTGAAACGGTTCAGTAAAAATGAAAACAGTAAATTAATAATAGGTAATATAAATAAAGTGAGAGTGAACATACGTATATAACGTGCATAAAATTATACATAATCCTATCAAATCATCTTATCTGATGTGCAAACTAATATAATCCCACAGTCGGATGCACTCGAGGAGTCTCGAGGAAGAGCTGCGCGTGCGCACTTCCGCGCAATTATTTACAATAAATATCAAAGTCTATGCTTCTGTTCATCCCATTTGCATAATGAAAGCGTAGCGAAGTGTGCACTTATCTAAACATCATCACTTTCCGTTTATTGCGGATTTTTTTCTTTGTTTACTTCCTTACTTTCTTTGTTTGTTGTTTATTGAATTTTTCTTCGGATGTTTTGTTTCTGTAAGTTGAAAAAAAAATCTTCAAAAATACCAGACATGTTTTTCAAATAAATGGAGACGCTTATTTAAATCAGATTACTTTGACATTGTTTTTATTTTAAACGAGTTTATTGTTTACCAAATATTTTGTGAAGAATAATACGACGTATTTTGCAAATAAAAAAAACTCATCCGTCTGCGTAAACAAGACAGAACACATGATTGTGACAAATAACAACATTAAATAAATTTTATGGATCTTTAGGTTCTTACTATCAGGGTAGAAATATTATCTATCCACCATCTTTATATCAAACATAATTTTATTAACTAGCGATGAAAACGCATCTTTTACCACATAATCAACCAATTAGTCCCTGGTTATAATTGCCTCGTTAATTTATTCTTAACAAATACCTTGTCTATCATCGTTTTAAATACATTTATTAGCAATAGCTAAGTATTGACATAGGACTTTAATCAAATAAGTTATAAGAGGTTGTTGTCCTTGCCACGTTTATGATGTCATGAGAAGATGCACCATGTACGGTAAGCAAAAAAGTGATGTATATAAACATACCTAAATATTGTCCTTTACACTACGTTATTCGTTATAACACTTCATCCTCCTAATGAAATGTGAATTGATCGAATTCCAAGCTATTATTTAGGTGAGGAATCTTTTAGCAGCAGGCCAGCCTAGAGTCTAGAATAGTGTCTGGTGGATCTGGATGCCATAAAACTTGCTACATAATTATAATTATGTGAGTCGAATATAACTAAAATCGTGCAATGCCAGTACCCTTCTGTCTATCCCCTAGTTATGTGGTCAAAACCTTTTTCTTTACATTTAAACATCTCTGTGTATGTACTTACTATACCTATTGTCCCAGTACATAATAATATGCTAGCCGTGTAGGTGGTACCATCATTTATAATTATCGTAATCACATTTGTATGCTAATTCATGCAATCTTCTTTATTTACAAAATCGATTATATTGTTTTAATCGGTATCTTCAAACTACCTGTGTGTATCATTTAATTAAGTTGCTAATCGAGTTATATTTTAAAGACTTAGATGTATTATTAAAATCATATAATATTAACGCGAGGTTAAGGTCAGGGTCCGTTGTTTTATAAAACAAGAATTTTAGTAAAATGTTAGCGTACGTAAAAACAGTTCGTGTAACACGACATGTGTTTTTTAATATTTGGATCGAATGACTATTGGACTGACTATGAGGAGCTCGTGGCTAAATAATCACAGCCGCACAAGCCGATCTTCCGGGTTAAGCCGCGCTTGCCGAGGTTGGTCTGTGGATGGGTGACCATCTATCATAGCGAGTTTCCTCCGTGCCTCGGAAAGCACGTAAAGCCGTTGGTCCTGGCTGTCATTTGTAGATCTTTGACAGTAGTTACTGTTAGTCAGAAGCTCTTAAGTCTGACAACCAGTCTTACCAAGGGGTATCGTATTACCCAGTTACTGGGTTGTGGAGGTCCGACAGGCAGTCGCTCCATGTAAAATACTGATATCCAGCTGAATCTGGTTTGACTGGAAGCCGACCCCAATATAGTTGGGAAAAGGCTAGGCAGATGATGGATCGAATGACTATACGAGTAAAGCACTTACTTAATTAATAAAAGAAACCCGCGAAAGACAAATTACCTAGTAATGTAATAAAAAACAGATTATACCTAGATTTACCATTGATATGTGTAAATATGATAAATCAAACGATCAAAACAAATACAGTCATTAATGTCTGTCAATTTTTTGTGGCAAAATCATTTGTTTTGTCCCTTATCGTTGTAAAACATTTTTCTTAGCACTGTTGTACATTTTTGATTAATATCAAAGTGTCAAAGCTGCAATATCAAATAATATGAAAAATATTAACATTTATAATATAATTTATGTGGGAATGGTATAATAATAATTCATAATATTTCACTTTTCAAGTTAAGAAATATTGTTAGACGTTGTGCTTAACATTATGGCTCTCTGGGTTAAGTATGGTTATATAAAATGCTGTTAAAGTAACCAAAATGCCTACTAATTAACATATTCTCTACATTTATAAGACATGATAATCGTGCTACTACTTCAACCTATTTTTCTAATGTTGTTTTGTGGCACATGTTTGAATTTATAAAGAGCTTTATTATAATTTCTTTGACATAAAAAAGTGTTACGAATTCCAAAAGACGCAGAGCGTAGAAACAAAACGATGGCCCGCTGGAAAACATTAATTCATGAAAAATACAACAAACGATTCTTGAATTTTCCAAAAATAACTTTCTTATTGCGAATACAGCCTTATAATGTAGGTTTTCTTTCTTTGTATGGTATAGCAAGTAAAAATCTTCTTGGATAAAATAAATGGTGAACACCATTTATTTTACCCATAGAAGATGTTTACTTTCCATTCTTTGTTATATCTTTAACAGATCTAAATAGGTATTTTCGACAAACTTATTAAATAAGCCTCAACTTGGTATTTTGTATCTGAGAACTAAGACTCGACTACAACTCCAACTTCACCAAACCTTTTGACAATCGCAAGCGTGCTGCACATAGAATTGTAATGTAAATGAAGGGCTACCGTCATCGTCTATGTACAAACACTTACGAAAACTTATTGTACGTGTCTTTAATATAATATTCTATGTTAAACGCTATGCTAATACTACAACACTTTGCTTGTTCACTGCTTGGCATTCTACTCGTTTGACTGGAATGCGTGACAATTCTGGAAATATTTCGTCAAACTTACATTTACCTCCTGAGAAGAAGAACTTCTTATAACACACACGCGCGTCTTATTTTTTCTTTTTCGAGTTAAAATCATTACATCAGTTCTCTTTCCCCGAGTGGAGCCGAAGAGACTATCAGACTCGTACTGACTAAAAACCACGGTGTTCCTTCAATAGCCCTTTATGTTCTAGGGTCACGGCTATCTGTTAAGACAGTCCCGCGTCCCGCGACCTAGGTAAGTTGAGTTCTGTATTAGATATTGACTACCAGTGTCTGGACTGGCCTACTCAGTAGACTGATTAACCTCATTGTTTAAAAGCATTATTTGATGAGAAACAAATACACACAAAAAATCTACTTTTTATTAATTTCATCGAGTAATCTGTGCCTAACAGACGGATTCATGTTTTAATTGAACCAAAAAAACCTCCTCAAATGTTTCGAATCCTCAGATAGAGTTGTGTACTCGGAATACAAAGCAAATTAGATTTCTGATTCTATTGCTCATTCGAGGACGAAGACTAGTACCAACAGTCCAACACATTTCAGGTCACAAGCAATAAACCTGTAAACCTAAAATTGATTTTAGCAACAATTTGCAACAATCACTTATTAAACATTGTTGCAAAAGCGTAGTGCTGATAAAAACAACATTATTTCACTTTGTATATCTAACACTATCTTTATGGTTATAATTACCTATTTCAGAATAGCTGTTTGACTGCTTCGTTGGTTCTTCCTGGGTTCAATTCCCAGGTGGTTGGACAAATAATTAGGTTTTTCCATCAGATTTTATTCCGACGACGAACGGCTCCAGGCTACTAAGCATGGAGTCGTTTGGTTGATGGCATTGGGCGAGCACCCAACGTCAAGAGAGTTAATAAAATGGTAAAAATGTAGGTGTACTATGGGCCTCTGCATTACCCTTCGGAAATAGTACAGTCTTTAAGCTGCGTGCGCAATGACAGCGCTTCCTTTATATGACCACATCATTTAGGGACATAGGATCTGCCAACTTTTACCAACTAGATATTTTGAGAAAGTATAACGGCTTATTTTTCATTAAAATTTTAATAAAACCTCAAAACGTACTTATAAATATTATGGTGTATTAAACTAGACACGTACCTCAATCCGTGGGTGTCTCCAGTCAGTTCATACCGCGTGCTGCGATTGTTTTTATATCTACAACCGACTTCACACATAGACTAAACAAGTACCTACGTGAAATTTAATATCTACGCCATCTACATGATCACAATAATTATGATTCTAAGTTTTTGTGTGACATACACAGCTGATGATTTCATAGCTTATTTACGTACGTGATGAGACGAGTTCTTACGTAATGATCACGTTTAGCTCTCCCTTACATTTAGTAACTATGTTAATTAGTACAGAAGTAAATGTTTACCTGGCACTCCGTGTTTGATGGTGGGCTTGATTAGCTAAGAGGCTTTTAATTAATAATGTTGGTGTTGTAAGGTTTTCGTAATTTGTAAGGTTACAGAAAAAATTACACAAAGGGATCTACACACATATTATAGTCAACTCGGCGAAGATCGTCTGGCGGGTAGGACCGTACAATAAGCAATAAACAAAGTCTGAATAACCACAGCAATTAAACGAAGAAATGGTTAATTTAAACTGTTAAAACTTAATGTTTTGTAGTTCGGGTTGTCTTGCTGTGGTTATTCAGACCTTGTTGTATTGCTTATTGTACGGTCCTACCCGCCCCAGACGGTTTTCGCCGAGTGGACCAAACTTTATTCTGCCCTTTATTTATGAGTCTAGGTAGATATTATTACAGAGAGCCATAATGCTAAAATCCTTAGAAATTCATTTCAGCTCATCCACTTTCATACATCTGGTCATACAAACACGCTGATTGTGAGTATTACGCAGCCAACCTTTCTGAAGCACTTCACAAAGAGATCTGATTTTTTAAGAGTTTTTTTCTGAATATTTGAGATATTTATTTAAATCACTACTACCACTAACTGCTACTTTACTAACACTAGAAATTTATAGTAGATTATGCACCGAGGGGCTAAAGTTGTGTCTTATGTCACGGGGCGTCATATTGAATCTCGAGCGCAATGAAGGATTCGGGATTTAACTCCCGAGCGTAGCGAGGCAGTTAAGAGTTTAACTCACGAGCGAAGCGAGGGAGTTAATACAAGAATCCTGAATGCAGCGAGGGATTCAAGCTAGCCCAAGGCAAAGACACCTTTAGCCCAGAGGAGGATACTCTACTTTTTACACCTACTGTGAGAAAATAATAGCCATAGTACGAAAAACAAAGTATTTATTAAATAAAAAAAAAGAAAGAATAACATTTAGAACTAGTTATACATATAGGTACACTTATATATTAATTCAAGTTAATTGTAACATTTGAGACATTAGTCCAGTTGTGCAAAGATATAGTTATGTTTTTATTTGTTTTTATTTTTACTAAATCAGACTTGGCTGTATATACGGGCTCAGCTCCCTTTGTCTGCCCCAAAGAGGGACGAAAAGAACCAAAAAAAAAAAATCTAGGCTGCATGGGCTAGATAGATCCCTTTGTCTTCCCAAAAGGGAAAAGAAAATTAAAAAAAAAAAATCTTTCTGGCACCAAAGGGTGTTTGTTGTTTATAAACATATTCCAAATTCAAATCACATTATTGACCAGCGGGTAATAATGAAATCCAGTACAACATTATTGACCGGCTGTGCCCTCGGCCACTAATGACTCACTTTAGGTTAAGGTTGCTTGACATATAATTAGACATTTTCGAGCAGGTGGTAAGAAAAGGTATTTTACTAACACTATGGATTTTTTTGTTGTCCGAAAAATTGAAAATAAATTATTATTAAATCAATTTATTAGATTTTTTAAGTTGACGCTATGAAGACTCTCAAATTCACTCTTATGACTTAACATAACACATAAATATCTTCTGGTTTTTACTATCATACTTTTTTTATTTTACGTTTTTTTGCTGAGACTTTACAAACGATGACAATTTCCATTAATCCATGCACAGCTTACTTTTGTAATATCTCTCTTTATTGCCCACCCGCAAGGCCTAAGGGAATGTCGCGGGATACATTGTATACCGAACCCCCGGTACACAAAGGGCTACTGAAGGACACCTTGGATTTTACTCAGTATGAGTCTCAGTCTCTCCCGCTCTGCCCTGGGTGGGAGGACTCATTTGATGATTTTTAACGCCTAAAACTATCTGTTTCATGAACTGCAACCAAAAATAACCTCTAATTAATGCAAATATGTCACCATAACACCGTTACATATGAAAAATCTCAACAAAAACCGTATAATTGACAACGTAAACACACTAATCGTAAATGTGGGGTTTACGGTTTAATTTCACCGCACTATGAATACCAACTCGCCAAGGGACTGGAAAACAGCCTATGAATTAAAATTCCTATCATGTAGGTATCGTTCACATCTATGTGCTAAATAGATACTTTTTGGTTAGGGCCATAAAATCAATGTTTTTTATTATTAATTGGAAGTTTGCAATTAAGAATCGAGATTTTAAAGTGCGATGTTCTGGTCACCTTAATTCAATCAGGAAATTAGTTGTAAATTATAGTTTGTGAAAGTCAGAATTCCTTTTGATATCCTTTTAATAATAATGATCTTCCTCTCCAAAATGAAACAGAAGAAACATCCTCACAATCTCATTGAGACAAAAATCTGAAGCACGTCACCATTTGCATCTACCCAACAATCTTTTTAACTACCAATATTTAATATGGAGCGACTTGTTATTCCACCTCAATTCCCAAGTTACTGGGTTATGGATAAAAACGCATCATTATCCTTTTTTCCTGATCACTTTTAGCGTTTATTATCCATTCTAAAAGTAGCCCTAAACTGCCGTCCGTCTAAAAATACCGTCCCTGTGGACTCTCACGCAGCTTTCTCAATTACTTAATTCCCATCATTTATCCATTTAACTACTGGTTGCTCCAACAGTTTAAAACTTCAACAACTAATGATAATAGCGACATGTATTCAGATATAACAGTTTACGATAATCATGTTATGTGATTTGATGTGCTATAATTGCAATCCAATCCGACTGCCAATTACACAAGATTGGTGGTGAACAGTTATTTTGACGCACACTCGTTACAATTAGCTACATAACTGGTACTGCTTGGCCATGAGTTACGCGTTGAAGCGACACGCGTGATAGAGGCAGCGACTACAGAGAAAACAGAAATAAATCGTTAAAGGTCACAAACTAAGCGGACCAAATTCGGGGCAGATTGCAATAAGGATACTATGGAATAATCTACACAAATACATATTGCATTTGAAAGTCCAGTCCGTAGAAAATTGGAGACGCACGACGGACATAACTTGCGAAGTAACAATAATCACGCAAAGGAACCAAGAGACGCGCGCGCGTGTAGCATCTCTCGTGGTTGTGCCCTGGGTCTTACTCGCGGTAAATGGTTAATTGTTAACTGTTCGTTACCGCGGGGTGACGATCTGATTGAGATTATATGATAGGTTTGTAGCACGAGACGGTTACTGCTTTATAACTGTCTTGAACTTGGTTGATGGCTCTAGCGTCAAAGAAACTGTTCTGAAGGTTATGTTCAATTTTAAATCAGCCTTCACTGAGAAAACTGTCCTCAAAAGATGAACATCTTGGCAATAATCCCTAGATCATTTAATGTGGCTTACATAATTAAGAAAAAAAATAAGATTCTAACCTCTGTCTACACCTCTATCGACGTTTTAACATCTTAGTGTTGAAAATTGATGTCGTGTTATCGATCGACAATAGGCGGACGTCGTGAAGGATTATGTGGCTGTCAGCAGAATGGCTACCGGGATTATCTACTAAAGTTTTCAGAAAATAAATTCTGATGACTGTTTATATTATCAGTTTAATTAATTAGTTATTTCATTATCTGATAAAGGAAAACAATTAAAAGAGTCATTAACTTTTTTAAACGCTAATCTTTTTTGTGTATAATGTTACATTTTTTCAAGGAAGTAGAGTTAAGGAAAATTTCTTTTTGCGACAAACTCTGAAACGGAAGTCTTCTGGTTGGTTTTCATACAAAAAAGATCAAAATGAAATCTACAAACATTATAATTCTTATCTAACACCATTTTTCCACTGATTTGTTAGAAACTGTTAGAGAATAAAACCCTCTTTGTATAAAGATATACATTATTGTAACTTCCTGACATAAAGGTTAGTAGTCGTCCAGTAATGCAGTGGATGCTACATTGTTAACCTTTGAATTAATTTACTGTTATTTATTGATAATGCATATTTTGTGACTCAGATATTTTTGCAGCCGGTGGCATTTTGGATTTTATCACACCTTTTTATTGATTTTCAAATTTAAATATATTTTTGTACAAGTGATAAACGATCGATAAGAATGTCATTGTATAAAATCTATAGATAGATTTAACAAGATTCTATACAACAATGCAACGATTATGGTATACAATAAAATAAATATTAACAAGCCATATAAACGATCCTTCGAATTTGTCAAACAATGGTTAATTTACGAGTACCTTACCAACTTAATTAAGACACTTATTGATTTCTAAAATCGCCTGGAAACGAACCAAAATTGAAAGTTCAACACAAGAGAGATTATATGTGTCTGATTGGCGACATGAATCTTATGGAATCCCATTGTCTTTGACAGTTCTTCTCAAAGCCTAAATTATTACAGTCTTATTACAAAAACAACGCAAAACCTTGGTTTAGACCAGGACTATCAAGTCTAGGCTTAAGTGCAAAACCAGGGTCTAAAATTATCCGTATTACAAAACATAAATAAACCTCGGACTTCTTAGTACCGTCATTTGAACCGTAGTCTAAATGCCAACCACAGATTAATACAAATTTCATTCGTTCATCATGATATCATTCGATTGCAACGTTTCGTTTTTCCAGAAAATAGAATTTATTGATAATTGTTTATGATTAATTAATGTTTAGAGATATTAAAAATATTGATATGTCGGTATTATTATAGATCTAAATATAAGTCATTTCCTATACTGCAGTTTGATTTTTTAAGCGATTATTATTTAATGTTGGATTCTTCTCTTACATAACATCTAAAGCGCGTAATGAAACGTAACATTCTCGCGCGTAACCATGACAACTATATTAGTTATTTTTTGGAATTATTACGATGTTTCGTTATGTTTTTAAGTATTTTTAGAACATTTGTCTCTTTCTAATAATTTCACCTTCTTAAATGGTGCTAATATTACTAGTGTACATGCCGAAATAAAGTATGTTTGGGATAAGTATGACAGGCAATATAGGTACCACGGGAACATGTTAACGAAATTAAATTAGGTACCATGTGTGTTGATCTAGGATATAAAATATGTAATTAAACAGCAGTTTTTGTGTGAGATAGTAACAAACATCCACACATTTAGCCACACAAACCTACAGATACGTTACTGTCAGTAATAAGATGTGTTGTGATGGTAGATGAAGCCGCAAAAGAAACTTATTGTAGGTGTATTTTAGGAGACACAGGATATTTCCATAATTAATATTGAATAGTTTCATAATAAGTACACTATTTTATTGCTAGGCGTTTATTAAAGCTATACTTTTGCTGAAATCTTTATTGGATACGAGCAAACCCGGCGAACTCAGTCACTAGATTTCTTCTTCTGGCTTCGTTTTCTTTGCTATAAACCTCACGGAGCCCGAGACCTTTCCAACGAATGCAAAACCGTGGAAATCGGTTCGTGCGTTTTGGAGTTATATCGTCAGGAAGGAAAACCCGACTTATTTTTATATAGTAGATAATTCCATGAAGGCATTGACTCGAACATGATTCTGTTGTGTCGGCGTAACGTTAAAACAACTCGCCAGCTTCAATATCCTCATTATCAATGAAGTAAATCATGTTTTTTAGGTAAAAATACCACAAAAAAATAACAACACAATGAAAAATATGCAATGAAAAACTGACATAACTTTGACAGCTACGACTTAGACCATCGCTAAACTAGGGGGCGGCGGGTTTTAAAGTTAGACCCTGGTTTAGTCCTTGGATTAACGCAAAACCACGTTTTGTAATAACGTTTCTGTGTAAACCATAGTTTTACGTGATTTAAACCTGGGTTTTTAGTTAGACCTCGTTTTGGAATAAGACGGTTAGTGTTTACATGCAGTGACTATATATTTTTTTCCCGCACCGTGACCTGCACTGCGTCCGCGTGGTGGATTATGGCCAACTCTCTCTCACAGAGAGGAGGCCTGTGTTCCAGCAGTGGGAACATTATATTCTGATGATGATGATGATGATACATTTTTTATTTTAATCTATATTGTCCCACTGCTTAGCAGTTTGATCTTCCCCATAGATTTCCACTCTTCCCTTTGTGTGGTTTTCGCCGGGCAATCTTTCATAAACTTTCTAAGTCATCACGCCAGCATTTCCTAGGCCTCTGTCAGCAGCAGTATCTACATAAACAGAACTCATTGAAAATTCCAATACGTACTGTACCGTGTACATTTCGTAACATAACGAATTTTCCTCGCTACACTAACTTCAACAATATCTCCAGGACTAAGACTCAGCTGAACAAGCACACATATTTGCATACCGATTCGCTGTGACGGTGAGTGGTGTGCTGACACTGGCTGAAGTATACTTGGAATTCGGCGGCTATGTGTGTTGGGAAATGTGTAACATGTGTTACCTTCGGAGTTGTTTGAAGAGGCCTCAGCGGTTTCACTGAAGTAGCTCGTTTATTTAATGTTAATACAACTGCTTCTATTAGTATTTCTTTACCTTCAAGCTTGAAAGCAGAGTAGTAGCATTTTTCTTAAGATAAATATTTTGTTTCTTTTTCTATAAGACACGTATTTGGTTCCAAAATCCGCAATCTTCTCTCATAGTAGCTGCTGTGAATGAATAACCAACGTAACATCAACCATTTTGGTAAAAGACTGTTCGAGAAGTTTATCAGGATCTCTTTAGATCTGATCTATTATCAACGCATGCTGTATCTTACCTCCAAAACACTGGAAGTTAGAAGTGGAAACTACGCAGTTTCCCCACTCCTGGACTGTTCTTTTCTGATCAACATCGTTGCAGGATCCAAGACAGTTAAATTCATTCTCTGAGACGTGTCGAGCATAAACTAGTCATCGCTACTGTTGATTCTGGATTTTAGAAGCTGCAGTGGAATAGTGCGGTGGGATTGACCCAAAAAAAAGCCGTAACTGGGTGAACATATCCGTGTTCTAATTATATCTAGTGTGATTATTCCACAAAAAGCTTACCTATTGCTTACCAAGTGATCAAGAAAACAATGTTCACCTTCAACACCGTTCCATTAAACCCCAGGTCATTGGTCCTCCACTCAAATATTTCAAACGCTACCTTTTTAGTAGATATCAGGGTCGGTCCGTCAGTCTGTCGGGCCGTTTGTGTTACTATTGTGTCCCACAAAGGAGTGTCCTTGCCGTGTCCTGTATTCGATACAAATAGAAGCAGTACTAATAATAATTGTGGGACAGCTATAGAATAACTATTGAGTATTGATGTCACGGAAAACTTGACGCGAGTGTTTTGTTGTCCTATTAGATGCGCTGTCGTTGATGTTTATTTGTTTTTCATTGGAATTATGTTGAGTTTACAAGGTGACATGCTGGATTGTTATTATTATGTCTAGGAATTGATTAGATTGTATTGTCCCACTACAGGGTCTCTCTTTTAATTTCTAACAGGAATTGTAACTTATCCAACTGCGTTTGGCTTTTTTCAAATTTATTTTGTATCCGACGACTATTTATTATTTTCAGTTTCATTTTTTGTTCAAAATGACTGAAACTGAAGACTGCTATGAGCACACACCTGTTATCTTCGTCTTTATAGCTATCATGTCTCTATACGCCGTTTGTACTTACGAGTAGACGCTCGGTTTTTATGATAAGTATTGATAATGCCCCCTCTTTAAGCGGAGACTACTGACATATTTCTGTGCTCTCTAGCTAAATACTTTCTATATTTGCCTATAATTTTCCCGGCTAGCCTATAATCATGCATTTCTGTGCAGTTCCAGTACCTATATGTAATTAAATAACAAGTATCATAAGTGCATTTAATCACCCGTATAAGATCTAGTACAATAATCTTCTTTATCTTTATCTTTACATATAATAAAATCGTAGAGCTGTCATTCCTGTACATTGAATATTTTTTTCTTTTTGTATTTTTTTCGAGATAAGGGATCGATTCTGATGCCAAATCAACTTTTTTTTTTTTTCGAAATTTTTTATGTTTTTTTGATTTGATCTATCTCTTAAACTACTGTAAAGTTGTCGATCAAATTTTCCTCAAATAGTCCTAATAATATGCTTCTTTTAACAGGCTATGTATTATTACGCTATTTTTTCTGGGAGATAAGCAATTTTGAATTTTGTTGTTTTTATCTGTTTGTTTTTAGTTGGAAGCTAAACTACTGGATATTATTTAGTCATTTTTTCCCCAAATATTCCTTAAACTGCTCTTCTATTAATAGGATATGTATAATTACGCTATTCCCTTTAGGGGATTAGCAATTTTATAATATGTTGATTTTTAGTCATTGTTGACATTTGTATAAGAACCGCTATTTGAAAATCACTGTCAGCGTACTAGCCAGTCTGGTTGGTATCCTGCTTGACTTTCGTGTAAGGGGTCTCTGGATCGAATCTCGCAGTTTCTTTTTTTCACTTTTTGAGATTTCTTATATTTGTCCTGAGAGTTTCAAATAATGAAAAAAAAAATGTGCATACTTTTATTTCAATATTATTCGCGATTTTAAATTATTACTATTTTTTTTCAATAGTTCTCTAGGATATTTAAATCTACACTGATTTAAATTGTAGGTAGTAAGTTGGATATTTTTTTAAATTGTAATTGTTTCGAGGTATGGAATTTAAAGATTAGAAAAAATTGTGTCTATTTATGTTTTGAATTGGTGATCAAACCAGTGCATAGATTCTGTTTTAAACGACGACAAGTTGTAAGTACTCATCGAGTCAGATATTTAGTTATTTTTTAGGTATCATGCGGAATGCTAAAGGGAGAAGAGCAATGCTATCGTACGTTCAATTTGCAGCGATACTGTAAATCAACCCAAAAATGATAGTCTAATGTTTAAAATAAACACGGTTCTTTGAAATTAATGTCGCTCAAATAAGGACGTTTCCTATGCAAACTATGTACCTAGATATAACATTATTGATCCAAACTAATAATAAAAATGCAAGTATGTTTGTTTTTTACCTTTTCACGCATTACTACCTACTGAATCGCACGTCCCAAAATTTAGCATATACGTTGTCAGGAGTATAGACACGGATATAAGGTATCTTACATCCCGAATAATAGAAGAGAGCTGTTGTCGAGAAAACAATTACGTTCATATTCCAGATGGCGCCACACGATCCATATTGTTTCTCAAATTCTAAAATAACGCATGCGAAGCCGCGGGCAAACACTAGTAATAAATATAATTAGCACCTATTACAATTAACGAGCATTCGTTAGTTGCATTTGTTCTTACGAACCTTGAGCATTGAATTCTTAGAGGAAAATCTGTACCTGAATGACTTCAGCAACGCAAATAAATTAATGCGATGATAAAATATGCTCTTGCGCAGATTTTTATATAAAGAAACTGTAAAGTTAGATTTGATTTCGCGAAAATAGATCATAGAATTTTCACAATAATATGCTGATGTTGTTTTCCACGTTATCCCGACGCAGCTTTTAGGTATATGATTGGAATATATATTTGACCTCCAAAACCCAAACCAAATATGTAAAACTAAATCTTGGAAAAAATTCACTATCTTCGAAATATTTGAAAAAGCACTTAATTAGTCGATAATTACCAAGTTACATCAAACATTACTTACCTACTCTACTTACCTAATTATGGATCAAAAACGCGAAAATATTCTAGGAAATATACCTTAATCCATAACACAGGAATTTTCTCTATAAATATTCCACTAATATTGAGTAAACACGACACAATTTCTAAGCATAAGAAAGTTGAAAAGATGTCAACATGAACCAGATTACCCTGACACCTGCATCTCGTACAAAATAGCCATAACAGGAAGTATGTAAAGTTCAAGTTAACTTGGTGGTTCCCATCTTCCATTGTTACTCATATTACCGCATTACATTAGTACGGGTAGGCAGCGGTCTAGCTTTCACAACTCGTTACTTAAGCGTTCTACTTTAAATTGAGTAGGTACATTAAGCTATTGTCCCCTAAGTGTATAAATTAGAATTACTTAATACGCACTTAACGGTGTATTGTCTGGGCCTTCATAAAGTTTAGCAACATGACAATGATTTTAGTTGTGAGGCTTGGAGAAGAGGAGTTATACTCTACTTACCTTTACTTGCAATAGGGTTTAGTGCTTGACTTTTGTTACATTGTCATAAGACCCATATTGGCAAAGTCTATTCCACAATATTTACTCGTCATGCTACTCTCGAAGCCCAGAGTTTTGAATCACAATTTAACTGCAATAGTAGAAAAACTATCCAGATTTACAATGGGACTAACCGTGAAATATCAAAAACTGTTGCTGCTCCGTTTACAATTATGTTCCCATAAGGCTGCTTTTCCACCAGAGATGCGCTATGCTACGTTGCTAAGGATGCGTTTGATATCCACCAATCATATTCATTTGTTTTCAAAACGCACACACACATAATGAGTATGATTGGTGGATATCCAACGCATCCTTAGCAACGTAGCATATAGCGCATCTCTGGTGGAAAGGCAGCCTTAGGCCCGGTTTCCACCAAAGCGGAAAGCAGGAAATCTGATTGGTTATTCAAAACACATCTCCTCTAGTCTCTGCTTCGAAACTGGGCCTTACTCAACAAAATGTAATGAATGTCTTTCTTCCAAACACCAGTTCAATTAACAAAAGAAAACCTTCAGAAACACTTCAACCGTACATAAACGACAAAGCCAAACATCCAGCCTCTTTGTCCCCCCCTCCCCCCAAGTACGCAATCATTCCCAGCGTGCCCTTCCCGCATGTCACGCTAGCAACAGATCACGCTGCCAATGCCCACGACCGCACAGATGTATTTTGCGTGCCCAATCTTGATGCACGTGACAGCATTTACGTTCAACCGCATGTCTTAGTACTGAGCTCTTAAACTTGAGATCTTAATCATGGTTTGCTTTGTTAACTTGAGTCGTTGTCAATGATATACGTTTTGTTTTTGTATGTTTTTGCTGTGGTTTGAAGTCTTGGTAGCAAAATGTTAAGGATGATCGAAATGATGTTGAAATAGCATTTAAATTATTCAAGTTTAAAAGGAGCTATTACAAGACAGATCCACAAAACTGACTTTGGCTATTGCAAAGTCACAACCTTTATTATAAAGACAGATTTTGACTACATCCCGTTTCTTCACTTTATTAGATGGGCAGAAGGAATTACCTAAAAAGAGTGGCTTTTCACCACTATTTTGTCAGTCCCGTTGCGACACCTATCCACCATTTCAACAAAGTCATCGACAAAACGGTGTTAACCTGGCACAGAATTAAGAAAAGGTCATTTCTATATGCTTATGTCATGCAACTCATAATAAAATACAACAAGTCAGAATCTTTATTATTTTAACTCCCAGTTTTAAGGTGATCATTTGGACAGTCAAATATTTGTAACGCGTGATTGGCGATCTAAAGTCAGCATTTGATATTTATACAGCATGCGAGTCAATATTAACTGAAACCGTGTCGTGCCCAAATGGGGACAATATCGCAATTAGTTTAGCGTCGAAGATAAATATTTACATGGAATACTTACTTGTTAACATAATCTACGGATTTTTAATGTTCTCTTTTATTAGTGAATCGTGTAGTGTGGTAGAATGTAGGTTAGTTGTTTGTACTAAATCGATGTAGTTTCGAATGCCTTGTCATCTATTAGTATTTTAGTTTTACTTCATTATTGTAGATTTTCTTTAACATGACATTTAACAGTTACCTATAGACTTTTTCGGTAAGGTCACAAACTCACCCTAATTTAAATATTGCTAATTAACTGTATCTGGTTATAACGGTCTGTGTAATAAAAGTACTATGAATCCGCTGACAAATTCCTAATGGACACTACCCAACACGAAAAACGAATCGAATACATTCTTAAACCAACGATAAGAAACATTCCCCCCCAATTCATATTACTCCAAATTAATTATGAGTCATTCAAAATCCAACCAAAACAGTAGCACCAGCTACTTCAACTAGTTCACAAAGGTCGGTTGCGCAAGCGCTCCACGCGAGGATGCGCCCGCGCCGATAGCGATCTACTCGTATGAATTAGCGCATCATAGTGCGGCATCCTCGCGGTGCTATCTGTGACGTGCACTTCCTATACGGTTATTGTTTGGAGGCACACCATCCAAATTACTCATACACCACACATCACACGTTATAAAACTAGCATTATTAATTTGCTGCCTTTTTGTTGGCATTATATTTATAGCGGCGATTTCAAAAGACTTTCAGTCAGTATGTAGTTTAATTTTTCGCAAAGGTGATGTGAAAACTCACGAGTTATACAGAACAGAGACATTTCATTATACTGTCACAGTTAAAAAATACATATGGATGTCAATGTTTGTCCGAAAACTGTCCTAATTTAGAAGGAGCTTAAAGCTTTCCGTAGGTGTCTGAGGACATTTTACGTTATAACAATCTATTTACCAACCTTTCAACAAGCTTAAGAAACACCTTATCCAGTACCAAACTTAATCTAAATAACGATTTCTGTCTCAATCCATCTAATTACAAAACACATTAACACATCAGCGCGTCTACGATACTTCCTACTGAGTGCGCCGGCGCAGCTCGCGGGTCACACGCTCTGAATACAGCGTCGTAGTCGGACTGAGCAATCGCACTAATATTCACACCTTTTACTTTCATTGAACATTACATGGATAAGGAAAAGAAGTTACAGACAGGTAGAAAAACAATGAAATGAGAAGTTATATAAAAAAGAATGAAGAAAATGATGGGGGGGATTTTTTGGGGAGAAATATGGCGACGTGCAAAGGAATAGCTAAGGAATCGATGGATGGACCATAATTATAAAGGATAATGTAACTACAAAGGAGATGACTATTAAGATGAACAGTAATAGAGAAGTAAATTAGGACTTATTCTAAACTTCTTTCTCTTATTCTAAACTTCTTCTTCTTCTCATGATCACTGTCTAAGGAAAAAGTTTTATATTCAACTGTTTTAGTTTACTTAGTTCTTCATCAACCCCTCTAGTAGTCGAGGGCTGGATCTTAGAGACATTCACATCTCAAAATATTCAACTCTATTCCTGGCAAGCCTCATCCACCTGCTACCGAAGTCTCTCTGTGAAGATCTTAATTACTTTTAAACATTTCTAAATAAATGTTCGATACCCAGCTGAGCCAGCACGTTCTTAAAAATAAGCCTTTTTCTTTTCCTATCTCGTGTCCATAACGATCAGCTGCTAACCAACTTCCATGGTGTGAATCGCCCAATCTGATACGTAGAGCTTTTGTACTGACAAACAATTGATTTTCTGTGTTACAAACTCCTTGGTAGTTTTTTTACTGTCCATTTCTATTTTTCATGTTATTTTTTTATAAAGAAAAAGAACTGTCAAATTGTTTTTAGCTACGATTGTAAGAAATATTTTTGCTTGCGAAATTAGATTATTATTGCCATTCATTAGTTTTATTCCACCTCACCTCAACCATATCTCATACAGTCCATGCTATCGTCTATATTTTTGGTCCTTCGACGGTTTTATTTCAACCACATTTTTTTTTTGTAATTTTCACACCAGTAGTTACTGTTTTGTTTCATTTCATTAGCATATTTTCTTTAGTTCATTTCATTTTATTACGACATGAACACACGAAGTAAAAGTAAGATTAAAATGGCATCTCAAAGTGTCGCCCCTCATTCATCTGTAGAACCTTCATCAACCGTTCACGAGCCCGTAGCGTCTAGAGTCAGTGCCGGTGACGATGCGAGCAGCATGCGCTCTGCGCAAACTAATTCAAGCGCGTCATCCACCACGCTGAAAGCACGCAAGGCCGCCGCTGAAGCCGCGTACAAGCGTCGCCAGTTCGAAAACATGAGGGCGCTCGCTGAAGCGCAGCAGCAGGCCGCACTACAGCAACAGCAGGCCGCGCTACAGCAGAAGCTTGCGCAGCAACTCGCGGAAGTGGAGGAGGCCGAGTACCGCGCGGAGATTGAGCAAATTGAAGCGGAGGTTGAAGGTAAAAGTAGGCGAAGCACGACGAGTCACAAACGAACGCAAGCATGGGTAAGAAGTATTTCAACAATTCAAGTGAACGAGGGAAATAAATCAACAGAGGTCTCACAGCCTGCTCATTTGACAATGAACCCTCAGGCTGCTGCTCCAATATTAGCAGCACACCTCGATAAGCAGGCAGGTTTTGCTCCCCAAGTGCCCGGGCTGGCCGCCACGGTGTTGCCGCCCTCATACGTGGGCTCTGAGCAACAGCGCCACAATAAACCTGCATGTAGTAATGAGTTTTCTCCCTTGCTGTTACAAGCAGTCGCAGACACTGCCGCTGCAGCGAAGTTTTTGGCTGTCGCACAAAATAAGACACAAAAAGCGAAAATAGAGCTTTTCGCATTTACTGGCAATGCGTCACAGTGGCTTCAATTTAGGAAACTTTTTGACACTACTAAACTCTCATATACCCCCGCAGAGAATGTTGCGCGCTTACAGAGCGCGCTCCGTGGGGCCGCACGCGAGTCCGTCGCGTCGCTGCTCATCTCTGCAGAGGACCCGGAGGAGATCATGCGCGCCCTCGAGCGAAGCTTTGCGTGCCCTGAGATGATCGTCTTCGGTGAGGTACAGATGTTGAAGCAACTGCCACGACTTAGTACTGACCTCAAAGAAATAGGTACCATTGCGAATAGAGTCAGAAATAGTCTTTCTACGATAAAATTACTTAATCATCGTGACTATTTACACTCACCAGAACTTTTCCACATTATACTGGGTAAATTAAACCCTATGATGAAAATGAGATGGTCTGACTATGCGTCAGAGGTATCAAACCCTCTGTTATCAAAGTTAGAGGTTTTGTCGGAATTTTTAACTCGTGAACATGAGCTTTATATTAAGTTTGCTTTGTCTCCTGACTTATGTCTCTCGCAAGCATCACATCAGTCGCACGTGAGTTCGGCTGTCAATAAACCATTAAAACGTGAAAACATTCATTCTGTGTCTCACAATAAAACTAAAACTAACGATAAAACAGAATGTGTTTATTGTAAAAAAAGCCACAACGTTAAAAATTGCGACGAAATAAAGTCTTTGTCAGTTGACGAAAGATGGCGTTGGTTGCGTGAGAACAAGATTTGTTATAAATGTCTTAGGCGTGTTTCTCATCAATGGAAATCTTGTAAAGTAAATCCTTGCGGGGTCGACGGTTGTTCTTTTCGCCACCATCCTCTTTTACATGGTAGGCAGGATACGTTAACGTCATCGCCTGCATCCGAAAAGCAGTCGTTAAACAACACTGTGTGTGCAGCTGCGTCTCTTAGTGACGTTCCGAGCACGTCATCCTCATCAGCCGCCCCGCTCGCGCTCCAGCCAATGGAAGAAAAGGTAACGGTTTCTAATACAGGGATCCATGAACATTTTAAGACGTCATCACAAACCAACACGTTTTTAAAAATGGTGCCAGTTGTTGTATCTGGTCCAGCTGGTGATTATGAAACATTCGCTCTTCTTGACGACGGCAGTACAGCGACATTGATTGACTCAAACGTAGCTGCTCGTATAGGGTTATCAGGACCGCAAGAACTTATAACTGTCAACGGCGTCGGTGGTTTACAGAAAAGTACAAACATTTCATACGTAAATTTTTACATAAAGGGTAAACATGAAAATAACAAGTACTTAGTTAGTCGTGCTAGGGCTATGCAAGCACTAAATTTAAGCACACAAACACTGCCCAACCAAATGGTTGAATCCTACAACCACTTAAAAGATTTAGCTCATTTTCTAGTTTATAGCGACGCTATACCGACCATTCTTATCGGCGCTGAGCACTGGCATCTATCGATAACTCATGAGGTCCGCACTGGGCGCCGCAATGAGCCTGTCGCTTGTCGCACTTTGTTGGGTTGGACATTGTATGGAGTAGCTTCTAGTAAAACTAAACCAGTCGAATTTATTAACCACTGTCAGTTAGACCAAGCCGAGCTGTCGGAACACGAACGTTTAGAACTTCTCATAAAAGAGCAGTACAAGCTTGATTCCCTTGGTATTTCCAAGCGTGAGACTCTTCATAGTAAACAGGATTTACGTGCTATTGAGATTTTAGACGCAACTACTACACGTTTGCCGACTGGTAGGTACGAAGTAGGACTCCCATGGCGAGATGACATTCATTCTATTCCCGACAGCTATCCTCAAGCTCTCTCACGTTTCTTGTGTCTAGAGAGACGCATGCTCCGAGAACCAGAGTTTGCTGGTGCTTACAAACAGTTTATTGATAATATGCTTGCTAAGGGATATGCGGAAGAGTGTGATCCTACCACTTACTATCGTAATTTTACTGGTCAAGAAGATCTTAATAGTCCAATCATTCTCAGTTCAGGGTGTTCTAAAAAGACTGCGTCTTTTTCGACAACAAATCGTCCTGGGACAGTTGCTAGTTCTGATTCAAGTACGAGGATTAGGTGGTACTTGCCACATTTTGGCGTATATCACCCACAAAAGCGTAAGCTTCGGGTTGTTCACGATGCGGCTGCTACGAATAAAGGAGTGTCTTTGAATTCCTTACTTCTCCAGGGGCCTGATCTATTAGAGAACTTATTAGGTATTCTTTTTAGATTCAGGGAGGGACGTGTCGCAATGTCTGCTGACATTAAGGAAATGTTTCCTCAAATACAAATTCGAGAGCAGGATAGGGACGCATTACGTTTTCTTTGGCGTGACGTTCAATACAAAGGTACAAAGCCTATAAAAGAGTATCGTATGACTGCTGTTATCTTTGGAGCGTCCTCCAGTCCATTTACTGCTCTGTATATTAAAAACAAAAATGCCAGGTCTTATCAAGATATGTATCCAGAAGCAGCCAACGCTAGTCTCTATAGTTGTTATATGGACGATTATCTTGATAGTGTGGACGACGTTACCAAGGCTGCGCAGCTGTCATCTAATATAGTCACTATCCATCGTAACGCCTGTTTCGAAATGCGTGGCTGGATCTCTAATAATCAGGCAGCGTTACGTCTTATACCAAAAGAATTCCATGCAGCACATCCGACTGAAGTGAAACTTGGTAATAATTCCACTATTGTAAATAATGTCTTAGGCGTTTCATGGGATTCTTTATCAGATACTATAGGTTTTAGAACTGGTTTAGAAGATTGTAAGTTTCAAGGCTCTTTAAATAAGCGAAAAGCGTTGTCTCATCTTATGAAAATCTACGATCCGTTGGGATTACTTGGGCCAATCGTTGTTAAGGGCCGAATCCTGCTCCAGGAGGTCTGGAGAAAAAATATTGACTGGGACACACCATTTCCACCCTCAGAGGTTATGAGGTGGAGTGAATGGTTAGAAGAGCTCATTGAAGTATCGTTATTTAGAATTCCACGTTGGTACGCTAATGAAAATGGTGAACCGTTATACAGGGAACTGCATGTGTTTGCTGATGCGAGCGAGCTTGCTTATGCCTGTGTTGCTTTTTGGCGTTTTACGTATTCTAACGGCATCATCAAACTCGCTCTTATTGCCAGTAAGGCGAGAGTTTCACCATTGAAACCAACATCGATTCCACGCTTAGAACTGCAAGCCGCTTTGATTGCTTCTCGCCTTGCTGTCACAATCAAAGATTGTCACAAAAAGAAGCCCATCCGTACATATCTGTGGACGGACTCGAGAACCGTTCTTGGTTGGCTGAGGAGTGATGCTCGAACATTCAAGCCGTTTGTGGCTCATAGAGTCGGGGAAATAACCGAAAATTCATGCGTTCAAGATTGGCGATGGGTCCCAACCGACTTGAATGTCGCTGACGATGCCACTCGTATAAAGCCTCTACACCTGAATCCCAACCATCGATGGTTTTCGGGTCCTTCATTTCTTTTAGAGGCCCCAGAAGATTGGCCTATAGAACCAGCTGGCCAGCTTATAGTTCAGGAGGAGTGTAAACGTTCTCCTGCGCTTTTGGTTGCTCATCTGGTTGCCACAGTAAATTTCAGTCGTTTCAGTGACTGGCTTCGTTTGCTCCGCGCTACTGCTCGCGTTTTGCAGGCTGCGGCCAAATTTCGTTTATTTTTGGACCGTACTAGACTCACTGTCCCTAACACCGATGTTAGAGACCGCAATTGTGTAGGTTTACCTGCGTCCACCACTCTATTACTACCTTTGTCAGCTGAGTTAATGGAAGCCGCAGAAAAGCATATCCTACAACGCTTACAGGCAGAAACGTTTGCCGAAGAAATCCAGTGCATCGATCGAGGCGAAACAATACCCAAGTCTAGCCGCTTGTCAAAGCTTTCACCGATGATGGGAGAAGACGGTTTATTAAGATTGGTCGGAAGAATCAGAGCCGTCGAAAATGTCAGCCCCGACGTGAAACGCCCGATACTGTTAGATGGTCGCCACCATGTCGTCCGTTTGTTGGTGCAATATTTCCACCGCAGAGCTGGTCATGCCAATAATGAAATGGTAATTAATGAGTTGAGACAAAAGTATTGGATTCTCCGAATTCGCAGCATCGTCCGGAGTGTAGCCAGCCAATGTTTGTTCTGCAGGATAAGGAAAACAAAGCCAATGAATCCAAAGACAGGAGATCTCCCGGCAGAGAGGCTGGCTCACCATCGCCGTCCTTTTACATTTACGGGCTTGGATTATTTTGGCCCCATCTTAACTGCAATTGGCCGAAGAAGAGAAAAACGATACGTTGCCCTTTTCACCTGTATGACTTCCAGAGCCATTCATTTGGAGCTTGTGCATTCCCTCTCGGCTGATTCTGCAATCATGGCCTTGCGTCGTTTTGTTGCAAGAAGAGGAACTCCCGACACAATTTATTCAGACAATGGCACGTGTTTTGTTGGTGCGAACCGAATACTTCGTGATTTTTACCGACCAGAAATTGAAAATTTTGCCGCCAATAGAGGAATAAAATGGAAGTTTATTCCTCCCGCCGCACCCTTTTTTGGTGGATGTTGGGAGAGATTAGTGCGCAGCGTTAAGGTAGCTCTAAATGCCACTTTGGATGAAAAAGCCCCCAAGGAAGAGGTGCTTATAACTCTCATATCAGAAGCCGAAGCAATTGTCAACTCTAGACCTCTCGGCCACGTTTCGGTATGTCATGAAGACCAAGAAACGTTGACACCTTTTCATTTTCTGCTCGGGACGTCTTCAAACCAAATTCTACCGTCGTCTTTAGACGACCGGGACTTGTTAAAAAGAGTTGACTGGCGGAAATCATTAAGGTTGGCTGACCATTTTTGGCATCGGTGGGTCAGAGAAATTCTGCCCACTATGCAACCTCGGCAGGTCGGGGACAACAGAGAGGAGCCAGCTTTGAAGATTGATGACTTGGTACTCATCGTCGATGAAAACTTACCGAGAGGAACTTGGCCACGAGGCCGTATTTCTGCAACTTTTCCCGGCAAAGATGGAGTTATTAGAGTGGTGGACGTAGCCACCTCGGGTGGCATGCTTCGTCGGCCGGCCAAGAAGGTGGTCAAACTTTCCACTTAGGAGGCCCATCGCATTTTGTGCACTTTCGTGCACAAGGGGGTGGTATGTTACAAACTCCTTGGTAGTTTTTTTACTGTCCATTTCTATTTTTCATGTTATTTTTTTATAAAGAAAAAGAACTGTCAAATTGTTTTTAGCTACGATTGTAAGAAATATTTTTGCTTGCGAAATTAGATTATTATTGCCATTCATTAGTTTTATTCCACCTCACCTCAACCATATCTCATACAGTCCATGCTATCGTCTATATTCTGAGTTATTTAAACATTAAGATGTTGTCTAAATTATCACCTTTTCATAGATAAGTAAGAAACAGTTGTAGATAAAACCAGGCGCCATTTCGAAATTAGCGTTCTAAATTCAATTAGTGCCACATTATCTGGTGTTGGCTTTGCTGGCTTTGTACGTTTTTCATATTTCCTGATTTTAGGTACTTAGGTATAGTCTTAGTGCAGGAAATAATATTCCCTTATTCTTGGTCGGGCGCTTTCAGCAATCAGACGTTTTAGTGATGGAATCATGTTCCCCAATTCGTGTTGAGGCACTTTGAGCAACCAGAAACAAGAATCAAAATGATAACACGGTCAAGTGCGATGTTTATAAGGATTTTCAGAAAAATACACAGCGTTAGACATTAACGTGAGAACCGTTACACAAATTCAGCATTTAATTTTAGAGACATTGTAATAAAATATCAAAGGGGTCTAAACTTGATGATAATCTATATGATATCATAGGGATAACCATTGCTAATTATGCCAACAAATACTACTAATATTTCAAATAATTGTGACTTCATAATTTCTTTCCCATCCTAGAAAAGATTACAAAAAAGCAAAGACGGTTAAGTTATCTAAAACGTGATTTTCATGTAACAATGAATGAAAACGTTCGTTCTAAGTTAATGCCTATGTTTCACAAGGTCGGTATGTGACCGGGGCGCGGCCGTACTTGTAAGTGGAGGCATCGCTACTGGCAACCGAGCTATCTTGATGTACCGGCTGATAGCAGGCCAGGGGTCACATAGCTACATGGTTACCATAATGAGCGAGTTAACGTTATCAAGTTAAATAATATTAAAAGTTAAAAAGAGAAGAATTTTTAAGTTGCATTACTTGTAGCATGATTTTCCCGGATCTCAAGCTTACAATAAGATGGTTAGTTTTTATCCTGGCCCACACTACAAGAGAGACTATAGAGTCTAGAAGATCTATTTTATTATTTACGAAAATGGAACAAAGTGCAGCAGACGAAGTTAGTGCGGCTTGATGTCATCACGTAAATGTCGGCTGACGCTGTAAACAATGCAAAAAGTTGAGAGGAACAACCGCTTTTACCTGAATGTGACACACATTTTCCATGCACTTGCTCTTTCAACATTATTTATTTTTTATTTATTTATAAAGCATGGAAGACTTACAGCTAAAATAAGCAGAATAAAAACAATGTGTGGGACAGACAGCCAATTAAAAGTCTTCACTTCTAGAAGCAGATTGCAAAAATGAGTGAGAACAACACTAAACAGTACAGCTACCAAGATATCAGCAAAGCTTAGCCTATTTTACATTTAAACACAGTCATAATTACATAGAATAAAAGCTAGTACAGACAAAAACTTAATTTAAAAAGTCAAGGCTCATAATTTTCTTTTCAGGCTACTGCTCAGTCTATAACGCATTTATAAAGAGCTTAATTGATCGTAAATCTACATAAACTAACTAACAGTACCTTATCTTTTGTTACAGCGCTCCTCGAACGCAGCAGGTCGCGGCAAGCGCTTCACCTTCCAGTCCACCGTGAGACAGCTGGAGCGACGCCGCCTGGCTGAGAAGCTGTCGAAGGAGGCAGATCTGAAGGAGCAACAGAGACGCACCGAGCTGGAGGCCATGAGGAGGTATGTGAACTACCCTGTAGAGGAACAGTGTATAAGACGGAGATGCGGGGTATGATGGGAAAACACACCCTTACGGCAAACTTACCATAATATTAACGAAGCGAAAGCCCCAACAGGACACCATATATTGTTAATGACCTCTTGGAAATAACGTCCAGTTGGCGCTTGCGATACGTTACAATTGTGTTAAGGGTGCTTGTACACGGCGTATATAACCTGCGCAAGTGCCTCAACATGCTCAAGCTGCATTTGCGCCGTGTACAAGCACCCCGCGGGTAGCTTGATCAAGTAGCTTGCGCATGCTACCTGCGCGGGTAACCCGCACTTTTACTTGCGCGGGTTACATGCGCCATGTGTACAAGTACCCTAAGTTTGCCCTAAGTATATGTTTCCCATCATACCCCGCGTCCCCTTCTTATACGCTGTTCCTCTATACCAACAGTGCCTGCAGAAACTCAATATAGATATTATTTTACATTTTTTTACAATGTCACAATGTGAAAATAGAACTATGACTTAACGTCCTCGTCTATTTACAAACACATCGTAACAAAGTATTCAATAAGATAAAAGTTATTCAAACACAATCCTTCATGTAAGACGTAAAGATGTTAAAATGAACGTTGTATCCACAGAGTTGAGGAAGAGTTCCAGCGCAAGCGCGCGCGGGAGAAGGCGAACATCCGCCAACAGCTGCGGCTGGTCAGCAGCGGCGCCAACAGCATGCCCACACCCACCTCACACCATAACAAGGTAACTAACTTTAGCTTTGAAAAATAACAGGGTTAGGCCTGAATTCCTCTTAGGGAGCTTCTCCATAACGCGATCCGTGCGATTTAAAATAAAAATCGTCCTTGCTACTACGACTATTATGATGCAATTTGATTGACTTGACGTCGTCGTGGCGTGCGTGTTTTGTTTTTATTCTACCCGTAGACAACCCCACGTTTTACGTTTTAGTGGAAATGATTTTTCACTTGTAGTTGGAAATTGTTCCCTTTATTCGCGTAGCGGTCGGTTGTGTACATCTGTCGCATGTACTAATTTTCATTGTGTTCTTTATAGCACCATACAGCCACGCTGAGAACTGCGTACGTAGCCACGTGTGTCTTGCTGACGTACGCGACATCAACGTTAAAAGTTCAGGCCTTACTTAGGGAACAATAGTTAATAGACGATACCTCTCGAAAATTTTAAATTTAACCTCTGAAAATTATCGATAATATTCGTCGTTACAAAATTTCCCTTTAAAGAACTCAATGTTATCTGCATTGATATCACTTAGTTTTTATAAAAATAATCACTTAGATTACGAATAACATCGCACAGTCGGCGGTAATATTTTTACTAATTTCAACGATGAGCAGGAATAGAACGTACTATTTGTTGACCGCAACAACTCCATATCAACTACAAAATACCCGGCAATTAAACTTAAAACAAATAGGAAGTCCTTAAACAAACATTGACGGGTAAATTGATTGATTTGGTAATTAGACCATAATGAGGCACCGTGAGACGCATCAATCATTTGTCACACGTCCTTACCTTGCCTTTGAATCAAGGCGACATGTGGTAGAGGTACTGCTAGACCACAACATAGAACGTCAAGCGATAAGCGTGTTACGACAATTATTGGAGAACACTGATGAAAGAAGTTTCTTAGAGATGTCACCCGCCAAGACGCGCCGACCCTATAGCTTCAACGATATGAAACGTGCGACATAAGGGCCAACAGCTTCATTAAGTGACGCTAAGGCCCTTCGTACGCAAGGCGACTCAAGTCTCCGATACCTTACGACTTTGGTATCCAAGCGGCTATCATGTGTACAAACCCATAGAGGTTCGATCACAAGCATGCGTCAATGAATACCAAAATCGTAAGGTATCGGAGACTTGCGTCGCCTAGTGTACGAAGGGGCTAACAAAACTGCTCACACGCGCGTTTAAGGGGGATGCTCAAGCCAGCCCGCGAAATTCAATTTTTTTTACGTTTTTTGCAATTTGCAGGCCACTGACATGTTGTAACTTTATAAATATTTGTGTTGCGCAAATAACAAGTATAATTTTAAATATAAAAAATATCAAAAAACTCGCTCCATCAGCTCTCACATAGAAAAGGCGCATCATGTTAAAATCTCCGAAATCTAACTACGATGCACCTTTTCTATGTGAGAGCTGATGGAGCGAACTTTTTGACAATTTTTATATTTAAAATTATACTTGTTATTTGCGCAACACAAATATTTATGACTTATTCGTCAACTCGCCCGCAATTATCTCGCCCGCTCGGGCGAGTTGGCACCTTCTGATTTTATCTTTTTTTGTTGTCGTCAACTCGCCACTGAACGAAAAATGGTACAGTCATCTATAAAAGTGTTATAATAAATTCAATAAAGAAACCTACTTTATAAGTATAAGGCGTTGTAGGATTTAAAATAAAAGGAGTGTCGTTTTTAACCGACTTCAAAAAAGGGAGGAGGTTATCAATTCGACTGTATTTATTTATTTTATTTTATTTATTTTTTTATGTTTGTTACCTCATAACTTGCGACTGGGTGGGTGAACCGATTTTCATGATTCTTTTTTTATTCGAAAGCTGGTGCTTCCCGTGTGGTCCCATTGTCACCATTTCAGGATCTGATGATTGGATCTTGGAGAAATCGAGGGCAACCCTCAAATTTTATTGGCTGACACATAGTTTTTCGCAAATTTTTTGAAGTAATTCAAGTACTTGCGTATGGAAATCATCATCTCATGTGGCTGAGCTGATGATGGAAGATACAACTCCTCAAGTAAGAAAATTATGTTTGTGTTCGTATATCTCCGGAACTACAAGTCCGATTTAAGTAATTCTTTTTTTGTTGTACTAGGTATCGTTCAACCTAGGGAATACTGCAAATTTCATCAAAATCGGTTCAGCAGTTTTTGAGATAGGGAATGAATGAAAGAGATGTTAACGATGTTATTACCGGTTCTACGGATTACAAAATTCTAGTGCACATGTAAGAAATACATCATGTATTTGACAATTAAATAATTTTGGTTGAATATTTAAACTAAAAAGAGTAAAATAAAAACTTTTTTTTTTTTAAATGTGACCGCCTTCAGTACAACCACAAAAAAAGGGTAAAATAACCTACAAATCTTTTCTTTCGGAAGTCGGTGGCAAAAGAGACAATGAAATTAATAAAAAAGTCACCGACTTCCGAAAGAAAAGTTTTGTAGGTTATTTTACCCTTTTTTTGTGGTTGTTTTTGAAGGCGGTCACATTTTTTTTAAGTTTTTTTAATACATATATTATGTATTTATAATTTACAACACATGCCAAACAAAAAAAAACTCTTATTTATGTTACCTACATTTTGAAGACACATACTTATTGACAAATTATACAAAAAAAAACTTTAAAAAAAATTAACCGACGTCAAAAACAACCACAAAAGAGGGTAAAATAACCTACAAAATAACTTTTCTTTCGGAAGTCGGTGGCATTTTCAACAATGTCACGTTTTTTTCTTGTTTCTTTTTCATAGATAACCTAGTATGTAACATGACTAAACTAAACAAATATAACAAAGTGAAATCAACAATGTCAAAATACATTTGGTTAATTATTATTTAATACTACTATAAAAAATCACAGTCTTAGGAACTATAAAATCACAAATCAGGGTTTGTTGTAAATGATTTTTATAACAAACGTTAACATGTTACTTACTAATGAAAAGAATCACAGTCTTAGGAACTATACAATCACAGATATATAATTATTTACTGATTTTAAATAAACAAATAATTATAAACTTACCACCACAATACATACAAATCACTAAAAACTTCCACATTTTTACCACAAACCCTTTAAAATAGCATTTATCAATAAAAATATAATGCGCTGTTAATGGCAGCTTGGCGAAAGCGACACTAACCATACTTAAAAAACAACGTCAGTAACGGGTTTGCAACACGAATTAGATGGAGTAGCAATAGCGCTATCTCCTTCTAATTCGCGTTGTAAACCCGTTGCTACTTGCTAGTATGAGTTCCTATAAGGATTATTGATTATACATAATAATATGAGGTATAGATAAATAATTTGCCAAATGGTATATTTGTTGATTATCATTTTTATTACCTTAACGTATGTGACACTAACCATTATAAAGAAAAGATGGAGATTGCAATAGCTGTATATCTCTTTTTAATTTGTATTGTAAACGCGTTGCTACCTGCTAACCGGCCGTAACGCACATAGTAAGAAATAATATTTTTTTTTCTATGTTCACGAAACGATTATTGATTACTATACATATCATTGAGTAATTTAGCCAATTAATGGTAACTTAACAAAAGCTTTTCTTTAGAAAGAAAGATTCGAACCGCGAGTAGAATTTCACCTTTAAGACGGCCTACTGGTCCTCAGTTAACCAACTCTACAGTCGTTTAGTGTCTTAAACATGTGAAGCAGGTTCAATTAAATTAAATGTTAAATTTATAGAAACACTTTTGTAGACGACTGTAAATTTGTCAGATTTTCGCTCAGTGGCGAGTTGACGACAATAAAAAAAAATAAAATCGGAAGGTGCCAAGTCGCCCGAGCGGGCGAGATAATTGCGGGCGAGTTGACGAATAAGTCATATTTATAAAGTTACAACATGTCACTGGCCTGCAAATTGCAAAAAACGTAAAAAAAATTGAATTTCGCGGGCTACATCGAAGCAATCACCTTAATGTAACGCGAGTAGCAACGTCTGAGGTTGTGATTGAGGTGTTAAGACTGCCTTGAACCAAAGCGACATGCATCTACATCAGACGTATTATATGAACATAACGAGCGACATAAATGATGTAATTACTGTTTGTATAAAAATGAGTACGATTCCATGAGTGACGGTCACCTTGCAACTTAATAGTGTGTGAATTAGTGTGTGTAACCTTGAGAGATCTTGGCTCATTTTTGTGTTATGGTGTAATTATGGAAGTAGAACTAGAAGTTTTTTTAATTAATATGAGTCGTTCACTCCTTTATGGGCAAAAATTGCTTCTGTTTTTAAAACACTAACTCAAAGCATTTATTTCAATTTGACTATTACACGCACAGTCACGCACTTTTGAATTGCTGTTTCTATCATGAAGCCAGCTATAGTTCCAGCCACAAAGCATAATAAAAGTACGTTAGTTGCCCATTACAAATCGTGTATTTGTACCAAAAATGGAAAACGCATGCGACGCGCATCGTAAAGCTGATTTTTGAGTTCAAATCCCTAACGCAACTGATTTTTTTCTTTCTTCAAAAATCATTTTCACCGTTGATAAATCATCAAAAGACTGTCACACTTGCACTGACTAAAACCTCCCTATGTTTATTCCAGCCTCGCGATTCTCCCGATGGATCTTGTCGCGAGTCCCCAGCGCCGGAGCGGTCACGAGAATCTCAACGACACAGCAACGCGTCCTCAGACATCAGTGGACGTAGCAAGAGTACCACACCCGTATGTATAGCATGCTCCTTTCTTTGTAGAACCTTTTTTTATCGTGGTAGAATAATCAAATGAGTCCTAACCCAGGGCAGAGCGGGACGGAGAGCCAGACTCATACTGACTAGAATCCACGGTGTCTTTCAATGCCTTTTACGATTCGGGGTCACAGTAATTCGTAAGTTCCGTGACCCAGGCTTTGGTGCTCTAAAGGTTTTTGGCGCCTCGTCATCATTGGTAGAAGCTTTGGAAAAATCAATGTATGGAGTCAATAGAGCTAGTTCTGAAGTGAGGACCAACGTGATGCACGAAGCAGCGAGAGCTACCAATAACTTGGTAAATGTCATAGGAATCGGTCGAATGCAGGAGTCACAATATTATAGTCGTTGTAGCAATCTTGACGAGAACTTTTTACAATGAAACGCTGAACGTCTTCCGGCTAAAAGATCATGAAGACAAAATGTATGAATATGAGGACCGAAGTTATCCTTGTGATTTTGTTATTTACCATCTGCCTCTTGATGACTATGTAGGGTGACCGGGACCTAAAACACGAACTTTCTCCCCAGATCCGCAGCGTAGAGCTGTCAGCATGGCGCACGGGCGGCGGCGCGCGCGTGTACCGCGACTGGTCGGCGGCGCACGCGCACCCGCCCGCCTGCGCTCGCATGCCCATCGCCACACACACCATGTACAACGGTAAGTCTACTTCAATGACAATTTACTGGCTCGAACTGGGCTCAGTCAAGTTTTATAATATAGGGGTAAACAACAGTTTTTTTTTTAATGTAAATTCTTCATTCTTCCAAATTAGGAAAAATATGGTTCATACCATTCCCACTTTAAAAAGTTACTTTTTCTCACTGAAAACAGTGAGTAAAAAGCTCTTTTTCTCACTGTTTTGGTGTTTGAACACATTGCTGCGGGCCACCCCCGTCAGCCCCCGTGTTGCTAGGAACATGTTACTCTTTATTTCAATCATTGTTCAGAGTATCATGTCAATTTGTTGGCTTAGTGACCGAGCGATAGGACTACTACGTCGCGTGCAGTGGGTTCGATTCCCGCACGGAGCAAATTTTCGTATGATCTACAGTTATTTGTTTCGGATCTGGGTGTTTGTGTATGTGAATTTAGATGTTTGTAAACGCACCTTTGTCTTTTTTTTTATTTGTTAAATACCTATCTATTATCGCTTAATTATTATTTTTCTTGTGGTCATGGTATAAAGTATCGTATGTAACTCGTGAATAAAACGGATTTAAATCGAGGGCCTGAATCACTCGCGTCGCTCAGGATTTAAATACTTGAATCACTCGCTTCGCTCGTGATTCAATCATCATGAATCACTCCCTGCGGTCGTGATTCAGTCATTAAAATCCTTCACTTGCTCTTGATTCATATATCATAGATCAACGAGTGAATAAAGAGCGGATTTAAAGCGAGGGCCATCCTCGCTTTAAATCCGCTCTTTATTCACTCGTTGCATAATATACTATTATGCGACCTTAAGTTTCTGGCGAGAGTTATAAAGTTACTGTTAATGCAAACTTATCATTAATTTTTCTATTACATAACAATTAACTTTCCTATTAACATGAAATTCATATTATTAGCCAGGAAAATAGACAGACCTTTGATCCACATACATAACTTATGCCATCAAGTTACTATTATGTCAGTTAGAAAGTCTACCTTTATATATGGGTAATCAAATGCAGGCCTCGCTCGTCCCCGATGTATTGAGATCTGGGACACTCGCTCCATAACCGACGGAATAGACGTTCAATATACATACCTACTTGAACTGTAACCACGAAGTACTTACAGTATCATTGTTGCGATGATTTGAATGCTTATTACAGAAAAATCTACCTTAGTAATAGTTTTTCAATGTGGACCTGACACAGTAAGCGATAAGTCTATTAAAGCCACTGACTTGAATTGATCAAAGCGAGGCCTACGCCCAGAAATGGGTAGCCCAATGGTACTTATTGTATCAATAATATAACAAAGTATTCTGAAAATCGAAATTACAAATGTGTATTGGAATATCATTCAAAAATGTAATTTAATTATTTGAAAAATTGGTTTGAATGTTAAATAATATGATTAATTAATTAAAATTAAATTAAATAATTAATTTTTCAAGTAACCAATTTTTCAATTATTTAAATTACATTTTTGAATGATATTCCAATAACACATTTTGTATAATTCGATTTTCGTAATACTTTGTTATATTATTGATACAAGTATATATTATCATTGGGCTACCCATTTGTAGGCGTAGGCCTCCTCCAACTCTTTCCTATGCTGTCTACCTTGTGCTTGGTGAGTCCATGTAGATCCGGCTACTTGGTGGATGTCATCACTCCAGCGTCGTCTAGGTCGGGCGTTTGTCTTCATAGGAATACCAAAGTAGTATCCTTTCGCTCCATCTATTTATCGGTAGCTCTTGCTGTATGTCCAGCCCATAGCCATTTCAGTCTGCTTGCTAGCTGCGGCGTCTGTTACGACCTGCTACCGACCCTAACAACTTCATAAATTTTACATATCAGTAAAAATAAAATGTATGGCTTGGCTGTTGTGTTACTTTCTTCAGAAACTAAATATTCGCATCACCTCCACGATGGTAACGAAACGGCGAAGGCATACATTAAAAAAATATGTTTTTCATACAAAATGAGAAATTGATCGGGCCCATCAGTATTAAAAATCTTTTTTTGGCGGTTTTCCAAAAGTCTTAGCACAAATATTGTTCAGTAACATGGGCTGAGTTACCCCACGAGAGGCTTTGTGCATTTACCGTTACTCGTTGTATATGATCCCGGCCGATTTCGGCCACAGCGTGTTGGATCTGCCTATTGAGAGCATCGCTGGTGTGCCCTCTGGTGACTGATATAGACAAGTAGTAAAGGAATTGAAACAAAATAGAAAACTAAGACTTGTATCTATTGAGGTATTCAATAAGTCCGTGCTTATTCAGCTTAAGGCGGCGCTAGTCGCGAGCTCGAACTCACTGGCAGGCATGGTCAAAAACCAAGATGTTTCACCTGAAATCGATCCATATTGTTCATGTGTCCGGCTTTGGAAGAAGGGGTTTTATGAAAAAACCACTGCATCAATCAATCTCAAATAAAATGTATGGAATTCTTCGATAAATGTGCTGTGTCGGTACGGACTTTGATTTGGAAATTTGATGCTTCTTTAATTTCTAATTTACGCCCAAAGTTGTGTTAAAATTAGCAATAAAAACGAATCTTTGGAAGCTCGTAACTTTTCAATGGCTTGTTATTTCAAAATTCTGCTTCCGTACAGACAAAATTAATAATGAGACAAAACGATACCATGTTTAACTTTGGATGTACCTTGTCAAATAGTGGAGTAAAACCCCAACGAAGTTTCTGGAAAAAATGTTGACTTGTTTCACCTTAAGTGTACGACTCCATCACTTATTTAAAAAAAAAAATTGCAAGTTACGCCTGCGCCACACGAGTTCGTGTATTAAATTATTGTAAAAACGAATTCACCTAGCTAGGGGATGAGTCTCAACGGATCGTAGAAACAGTACTACTCTACCGAGCACAACACCCCGCCAGGAACGTAAGTCGTCTACAGACTATTCCGAGCTCCGACATCGAACTGAGTTAAATTCGGACCTTCAGAGCCGTGACGCACGTGTTAAACGAACAGCATCGATCTCCGCGGACCAAACGGGCTTCGACGTCGCACCTCACGAAGTGAAGCGCGACTAGCATAGTCACATTGTTTAGAGCCTCCCGACTCTCGGAGCTCCACATTGATATCCTTGCCGAATTTGACTAGATGGGTTTCACTCTTAGAGGCGGTCAGAGTTGCTCCCTACGGATGATAGCTTCGCACCACCGGCCGTTCGACCGAGTGCATGAACCAAATGTCCGACACCGTTGTTATTGTGGGACTAAACGGTATTACTATCGCAACGACATGCCATCAGTAGGGTAAAACTGACCTGTCTCACGACGGTCTAAACCCAGCTCACGTTCCCTGTTAGTGGGTGAACAATCCAACGCTTTGTAATTTTCGCTTCACAATGATAGGAAGAGCCGACATCGAAGGATCAAAAAGCAACGTCGCTGCGGTTGCTAGGCTGCCACAAACCACTTATCCCTGTGGTAACTTTTCTGTCACTTCTTGCTAAAAACTCTTTAAACAAGAAAATCGATAGGCCGTGCTTTCGCAGTCCTTATGCGTACTGAACATCTGGATCAAGCCAGCTTTTGCCCTTTTGCTCTACGCGAGGTTTCTGTCCTCGCTGAGCTGGCCTTAGGACACCTGCGTTATTATTTGACAGGTGTACCGCCCCAGTCAAACTCCCCGCCTGGCAGTGTCCTCGAACCGGATCACGCAGTAATTGGCAACAAGCGTTCCCGCTACGTCGCCTCTTTTACGTTTGAATCACAAAAACCGCAACACTTGCCGACATTTCGACAGAGCACAGTTTCCGCCCAATCGAGTTAGTAATGAAACGATGAAAGTAGTGGTTTTACAGCGTCGATCGCATGAACGATCTCCCACTTATGCTTCACCTTTCATGTCTCTTTACAATACCAGACTAGAGTCAAGCTCAACAGGGTCTTCTTTCCCCGCTGATTCTCCCAAGCCCGTTCCCTTGGCTGTGGTTTCGCTAGATAGTAGATAGGGACAGTGGGAATCTCGTTAATCCATTCATGCGCGTCACTAATTAGATGACGAGGCATTTGGCTACCTTTGAAGAGTCATAGTTACTCTTGCCGTTTACCCGCGCTTACTTGAATTTCTTCACATTGACATTCGGAGCACTGGGCAGAAATCACATTGCGTCAACACCCGCGAGGGCCATCGCAATGCTTTGTTTTAATTAGACAGTCGGATTCCCCTTGTCCGTGCCAGTTCTGAGCTGACCGTTAGCGGCGGTTGTTGAAAACTGCATCGGTCACGTACGGGACGAAACCGACGCAGGCTCTCAGCTGGGAAAATCTGCACGATGTAAGAAGATTGAACCACAGACAACACTAGCGCCTGAGAGGCACACGTGTATCGTCTAGGTCCAACAGTCATACGTTCTGCTTCATGTCCCGAGCCCAACCATCCCGGTCCTCAGAGCCAATCCTTATTCCGAAGTTACGGATCTAATTTGCCGACTTCCCTTACCTACATTATTCTATCGACTAGAGGCTCTTCACCTTGGAGACCTGCTGCGGATATGGGTACGAACCGGCGCGACATCTCCACGTACATCCCTCACCTGAATTTTCAAGGTCCGCAGAGAGTATCCGGACACCATCACAAGTGCGGTGCTCTTCGCGTTCCGAACCATATCTCCCTTTTATAGGATTCCATGGAACTCGAACGCTCAGGCAGAAAAGAAAACTCTTCCCGGACCTCCCGGCGGCGTCTTCAGGACACTTTGGGTTACCCCGTCGAACACTCGTTATAAAAACGAGGGAACGATTACTGAACGGTTCCGCTGCCGGGTTCCGGAATAAAAACCGGATTCCCTTTCGCTCAAAGGGCGTTATTTATCTTTGACATATCATTTTGATATGTTATTGACAAAACACGCCACATCAACATTAGAATTCTCTTTGAGCTTAGGATCGACTCACTCGCGACCAACTACTGTTTACGCGAAACCCTTCTCCACGTCAGTCCTCCAGGGCCTCGCTGGAGTATTTGCTACTACCACCAAGATCTGCACCGACGGAGGCTCCAAGCGGGCTCACGCCCAGTCTCTTCTGCGCTCTCCGCCACGCACGTCCTACTCGTTACGGCTTAATGATGTCATTATAACACCGCACATGCTCGTAACGGTAGTGTATAGGCAAAACGCTTAAGCGCCATCCATTTTCAGAGCAAAACATACTATTCAGGTGAGTCGTTGCACACTCCTTAGCGGATGCCGACTTCCATGGCCACCGTCCTGATGTCTTGAATGCTTTACGTCTTTTGTGGTATCTTTGAGTATTTTTTGGGCGCCTTAACACTACGTTTGGTTCATCCCACAGCGCCAGTTCTGCTTACCAAAATTGGCCCACTTGGCACCGTCATCAGATCTCCGGCTTCATCGTTCGAGTAAGCCGGAGTACTCACCCATTTAAAGTTTGAGAACAGGTTGAGGTCGTTTCGGCCCCAATGCCTCTAATCATTCGCTTTACCGGATGAGACTGTTCAAATCGGCGCCAGCTATCCTGAGGGAAACTTCGGACGGAACCAGCTACTAGATGGTTCGATTAGTCTTTCGCCCCTATACCCAGTTCGGACGATCGATTTGCACGTCAGAATCGCTACGGTCCTCCATCAGGGTCATCCCCTAACTTCGACCTGACCAGGCATAGTTCACCATCTTTCGGGTCCCAGCATTTATGCTCAGAGCGCGTCTGCATTCACGGATTGGAAACGAGACACCTCGGGATTGCGAGAGCTCGACTAAGATCGAGGCTCCATCTTCCCTCAGCACACGACTAGCGCGCGCCTTCACTTTTGTTGCGCCTTTCAGTTTTAAATCTCAATGACTCGCATACATGCTAGACTCCTTGGTCCGTGTTTCAAGACGGGTCCTGCGAGTGCCCAAAACTGAATCATCGCAGACAAGGATGCGCACAGTCCGAGACAACACGGCAGCGACAACAGACAATCCACATCAAGATCCGCACTATGGCGTCGACGTTGAACGCAGACTTGACTTGCGTCGGGCCGGACGCGTCAAAAACGCGTGCGCTTTACCTCAGATCTACCGTCTGACGGCCGGTCAGCCACCGTCGCGGTCCCATTGCCTCAAAGCAATGGGGCGAGGAGCCGAACAGCGCTTAGACCGACATCAAACGGGTCGCGATGTATTTACTAAGAGAGAAGTGCATGCCGTCCACAGTCGTTTACAGATGCCACTTGTGCTTACCAACAAAGTCAGAAGCATCAAATTAGACACCCAAACGCTACGAAATGACACTGAATCTCTCCGTTCGTTCATTCGAGTTTCGCAGGTTTACCCCTGAACGGTTTCACGTACTCTTGAACTCTCTCTTCAAAGTTCTTTTCAACTTTCCCTCACGGTACTTGTTCGCTATCGGTCTCGCGGTAATATTTAGCCTTAGATGGAGTTTACCACCCACTTAGGGCTGCACTCTCAAGCAACCCGACTCTAAGGAGAGTCCCTCTCGCTGCTATCATCCGTCACTACAGGCCTGGCACCCTCTACGGGAAATGGCCCCGTTCAAGATGAACTTAGACAAGATCGATAGTAACGAGAAAATGGAACCTCCCAAACACCACATCTCCTGCCGCCTGAACAACGGTAGGATTCAGTGCTGGGCTTCATTCCTGTTCGCTCGCCGCTACTAAGGAAATCCTGGTTAGTTTCTTTTCCTCCGCTTACTAATATGCTTAAATTCGGCGGGTGATCTTCCCTGATCTGAGGCCAACGATATATTAAAGAAACAGACTCTATACAAAAGTAGACACATTAATACAGCCGTACTTACAGTTTTGGTTCATTTAAAACAAACGTAAATGAAGCACATCAAAAGTTGTATGTTATATGCTGCCCTCGGGTGCAATGTTATGAAAAACGACCAAAGAGTCCAGCATACTTGTGTTAAGCAAACATTAACGCGTGTCCTCGTCGTCAGGTTTGACAACGATACGCATTGTAGATCGCTCTACACGCATACCGCTTTTGAGTTCATCCATTTGTACAGCTGTGTGCTATTATGTACACAGATATATTTTTAAACGGACCAAAACGAGGACGTTATGCACATCCACGTTAAAGAACCGTCATTTGCACTTAAACGTCTACGGCCGTCATCACAACCTGTGAAGTTCAGGTGGAGACAACCGTGATCGTATAGAAAGCGCAATGTGGCAATGTATTTATACAGCCGGCCCTCAGACAGGAGTGGTTCTGGATATGTTTCCATGAACCGCAATGTGCGTTCGAAATGTCGATGTTCATATGTGTCAGTTCACACTATTTCGCGCAGTTAACTGCGTTCTTCATCGACCCGCGAGCCAAGTGATCCACCGTTCAGGGTAATAGTTTACCCCTTGGTAATTGGTACATAAAATAAATATAATATCCAACATTTCAAAATATATAAAAATGGCAGGTCTTGATCAGTAAGCCCCAGAATTCATTCAGACAAGCCACTTTTTCATCAAACCAAACGTATTTTAGATTAGAGAAGTCATTTTTTGTCGGTGAATATTTTTTAGTACACAGAATCGATCGGCATGCCCACATCATGCAATCAAATAAAGGCGTCGACTTCGTGGCGCTCTACGATAGAGCAGTCGACTGATTCACCGACATATATATGCCAAGCGTCGAAACGATGATATCGGTATTTTGTTGAGCCAAACATGAAGGAAAATATAACAAAAAAAACTTAAAATAACAGCATATTTGAACTTACAACGTTGTAGCATGTCTGAAGTCCTTATGACAAAGTTTTGGAAAGAAAAATAATTTGTTATGTTACTGGAATTACGCAACACACACAGCAAATTCCTGACTCATTATATTTATTTAAAAAGAAGTGTAAGTCAAATATTATATTAACTAATCAGATTTATAATAATCTCAACAAATATTAAATATTTAAAAGTAGTTGTATTGGCATAAGCAGTAGCTAGTAGATGGTGACGTAATACAAACAAAAATCTAAGGCTGGTCAGACTGTCAGTTGATTTTACTTTTCACAATATTCTATTAAACTCAATTCCTATAATTGAAGGGCGATTTATAATCCTGCCTTCGACCTAGAAACAATTTATCATTAGAGCAGTGGTGGTTCAGTGTTAACACCACACACCTTACGTATTCTACATTTCGTGGGGTCAAACACGGTGCATAACATTATGTAACTCATGATTCTGCTCTCAAGAATATCAAGGAAAACATCACAGTATTTGGTGAACAAGGATATTATAAAAACCAGCAATCGACCTTGTTAAAAAAGCAAAAATCAAATTCTATCTTATCATGCTAACGCTGACTCAGCGCTGTATTACCACTTGAAGATAAAAATAGAATTTGTAATCAATGATAACAAGTAGATACCTAGCACGCTGTAAAAACACCGGGAGAAATTGAGGTAGGTTAGTATTGAAAAAGGAAATCTTAAAATGTATGTTTTAGGGTTTGTTTTTACATGCCAGAAGACTTTCAATCATTCCCAAGTCATCCGAGTGCAATTTTGATCGGCCTTCAAATTATTGCGCAATTCTGTCCGTACATTGTAAAAGTATTGCACCATTAATACAAAAAGATTTTAATTCAGGTAGAACATATTTCTTATATTGGTTCAGTGTTTTATATGATTAAAACATGTGAATTATAATTTTATTCATTAATTTAAAATTTAATAACCGTAGTTACTTAACAACGAAACAAATCAGCGCCTACCAAATTTCTTAGAGCAAAGATATTCATTGCCTCAAAATTTAAGGTTTATTAACACCAAAGGCGTCGCTACCGCCGTATCAGCTGTATCAATATTGGAATTGGAATTGGAAAATGGGATTGGAAAAAAAAGATGTTGAGATGTTATAAAACTTCTGCCATAAGATGTCATAATATTTAACCAGGTCGAACGCCCTCGAGAGGTCGAGGAAACATGCATAAGTAGGTGTGCTCCTATCGGCGTAGTACTTGACAGTTTGCTTCAAACACAAGACAGCTGACTCAGTAGCCAATCCCGATTTAAAACCAAATTGAATATAATGTGTGTTTACATAATACATAGATACATACATACTACGTAATACATAGAATAGTATCTAGGTACCCAAGAATTATATATGACTAACCTGTACTGCGGCATTATCAGGCAGCATTCATTTATTAGTTCCAGTTCCTTCTAGCTGAATTCTCTCAATCTAAACACTCATAATTGCTGTCGCGGGACTGTCCGGACCTATGACCGTTATCCTGGAACGTAAAAGACTATTGAATTTCAGTACGAGTCAAGGCTTTAGGACTCATTTAATGATTTTACTATGATAAAGAAAAGTATCTTCCTTGCTTCTGGGCTTGAAGCCAAATGCTTCCTCAATTCTATGTCGGTCTCGAATCTATACGATCACTTGTGGATTTCACACGAAACGAGGCTTCCTGCCATTTCCTTCGTGGTCTACCGGTTCCATCCTGTTTTATAAATTAAAACATGGTTTCTAAATGGAGAAATTATCATTAGATATTTCCATAATTAGCTTTACGTCAATATGTGTATGTCATAAAGTGCATTTAAAAAAACTCTTAAGGGCCAGTATCTTTGTGATGACATGACGTGATGAACACAATAATTATATTCAGCCTTTTTAAGTTTTTTTATTGTGATTATCATGGTAACATGTAAATCGTAATAGTTATTTATGATACTAGTGCGGTAAGTTGGTATTTACAAACGAGTAGAAGAATGTAAACCCGAGGCGAAGCCGAGGGCTTACCATCGTCACGAGTTTGTAAATACCAATTTCTGCACGTGTGTCATACAATGTTTTTCAACACATTTGCGAGAAAACAGTACAATATGTAATTAAAAAAAAAATATTTAACAGTAGAAAAGTCGCAACAATTTTTGAAGTTCCTAAAATATAAAAATGGCGCGAATTCGCAAATGGCGCCACATGCACGTGGTGGAAATTAGAACTACATCTTTCGTCTCATTTACTCGTAGGTGTTAAAGTGAGACAACGTATTGAGCAAAAGCGCTTCCAAGGAGGTTCGATCAGTCAGGCTGTTTATTCTCAGAACGTGAAACTCTTTGGCGGAATTCTTTTTATTTTTAATGGAAATTAAAAAAAAAAACCGTAAAGAAAACGCACGGTGCTATACAATGGAGCGTGCGGTAAAGTAGGTACTTAGGTGAGAGTACCTATTTTACCGCACGCTCCGTTGGCTTATACAGGCTTCGTAAATGCATTTTTCGAGCAAATGTGTTGAAAAAATATTGTTATCTTATTTTGTTGTTGTTTCTCCAAAATAAATTCGTCAATTCGTCAAGTGTTATTACAATGACAAGTTTTAAATTTATTACCTATAGGCAAAGACATTAAACTATCCCACCAAAAACATTTCATGTAGTGTTGCCAAAACGACCACATAAGGTTTGCCCTACTCAATTTTTACAACAATAAATCTTGTTTGTTTTTTGTACAAACACAGAATATTATAATAGTATGGTACAAGGTAATCTGACATAAGGACCAATAACTATCGCAACGCCATCTACGATTAGCTTTGATTTACCATCCCCAACGAAAACTTGTAAATATTTGACAGCTATTAGCGACGTTGCTAACTTTTTGGTTATGCGCCCTTATCTTCACGTTTTATGTCATGTGGTAAGGATGATTTTGTCTTGTGGTCGGAATCGGTCGAATTGAATCGCATCGCATCATGGAGAAGCTCCCTGACAACTGCTAGTGCATTCACTACAAGTAAACTTAAACATATTCACTTCAAAACACGGCGACTATTCGCTGCGAATAGCCTGGCGTATACAGCGAATACCAACCCGCACTGGGCCCGCGTGGTGGATTAGGGCCCACTCCCTCTTACAAAGAAGAGGCCTGTGTAGCAGCGGGAACATTTATAGGGTGATGATGATGATGATACAGCGAATATTCGCGGCGAGTGTCTACTCGCCGCGAATATTCGCAGCAACTAGTCGCTGTGTGCGACCGAAGTATTATACCTACTGACCTCCCTGTCTCTACCTCCCCCCAGGCGGCGTCGAAGCAGAAGCATTCAGCGGCAGCCCCCGCTCCGACAACTACCGCCTGGAGTTCGCGCGCGGCCGCAGCTCGGGCTCCCCGCGCACGCCCCGCACCCCGCGCGCCCCCCGCCTGCTGTCCGCCACCCGCGAGCCCAGCACGTCGGGCTCCGAGCTGTCGCTCAGACAACCTATTAAGATCAGGTATGAGAATTAACAGAAAGAAATACTTATTTGTTATGCAAGGCTGCAAAGTTGTTTTATATAAATTGAAAACTGAGCGAGCGCAGGATTCTAAGATCGAATTAGCGAGCGGTTTAAATGAAGAATCCTGAGTGTAGCGATATTTTCAAATTTACGAGACGCAGGAATGGAGTATCACAATCATAGTTGAATATTACGAAATTCTTTAAAAGCGACCTTGTTCCAAGGAAAAGGAAAGTCTCATATGGAACCAGTTCCGAAACTCGTTTCACAGTTTCATACGCGGCCGAAGCGGTTCTGGCAACGATTTAGCGACCTTTGTCCAGCATTGGACATTTCTCAGCTGGGATAATGTCGCTGAAAACGTATTTTACCTCAGCTTTCAGGACAATTTCCCATTTCCGTTTATTTTACTGAAGGAATAAATGAAATGAATAATACTACCTACTTTATACTTTATTGTTCAGCTTTAAAAAAAAAATAGAATTATCCAAAAATTACTATAATGTTAATGTTTACAATCATTAGTAATTTGTACTTTTGTGCATGTAATATTTGGTATTGTTTATAGCATGCGGAAAAAACAAGCTTTAATTAAATGACTATTTAACTGTTTAATTTAAAGCGAAATTGATTAGCTTTTTAATGAACTAAGTAAAAAATCTAAACGGTCATTTACACAGAGCAATTCATTTGACTACCCCTAAATACGCTGCTGTCAAAAAGTTACAGTATCGATTTGAATTCATGGACAAATTCATATATTTTGTTATTTAATTTGTTTAACAGTTAATTTTTGTGAGTAATTGAGATTTCTCCAGTCAATTAAATAGCTCTGTGTAAATAATTTAATGTAAGTAGATGTGTTACGAAGTACAATCGGTGTTATAATGTTGTTGTATGGTGTTTCCGAAGGTGGTGATATGTGGGAGTAGCGCTATTACCTAACACTAACCCTGCGCGCGCGCATACAAGGTGAGTGCTTGCCGTACGCTTACATCCCTCTCCCAGACCAAAACCTAGTCAATAATTAGGGTATTTTTTTGAAATACCAGCATAGTTTAGTATCTTTACCATTTCAAAGTAATTATTACTGCTTTTTGAAACCTTTATATCGTAATGCTTGAATCTTTTATTAGATCTAATGCTCGTATCTTTTGAGTATACTTTAGTAGTAGAAAACTGCATGTTCTCAGTAGAAAAACGTTCATACATAACCAACGTTTTACTAAAATACATAAACAATGCCATGCTTTCTTACCTACTGAAATCATTAATGACTCTTACGATTTTAACTCTCTTATAACACAGCATAATTCTTCGCACAAAAAGAATGCTCAATATATAATTGTTTTTATATTAAACCCTTCACTCACGCCTACAGTGAGCCAACGAAAGAAGAGCCGGAACCGGACGAGCCCGCCATAGTACCAACGCTGCGACCGGCTGGACCTGCGCGCACCGCTCTGCTCACTCACTGACACTCGGACACACACTATGGTCTCCTTCACTGAGTCATTGACACTCACAGAGTCACCTTCACTGAGTTATCAACACTCACAGGGTCACCTTCACTAAGTTGTCAACACTCACAGGATCATTGAGTAATTGATATTCATGGGGTGATTTTGTGTGGCTCACGTTCACTCACTGGCTCATGGGTAAACCTCACTGGGTTACCTAAATTCACTGAGTCATCGACACTGAGTTACATTGTCACTGATACACCAAGTCAGTGATGACAGTCACCGACTAACACCCGACGCAATTTGACCGCGTCGTAATTAAGAACTTAAAACCATAAAAACTTGTATATGTTGAATTGTAATCTATGTAAACTTCTATTTATTTACTTTAAATTCTTGTTAGGAGTTTGTTACCTGATATATTATTGGTTTGGAGTATTTAGAGACTTCGTTAAGATGGCCAGCATAAGTGCCAATCCAAAAAATAACATATAAATGTAAGATACTAAAAAAAATAACTTTTAAATGGAAGAAACCCTTTTATATTAGTTTTGGAAGTCATTATTGCCACAAAGGCACCTGAATGTCCGGTGGTAGCCGGAATGGGAGTGTTAGTAATCTGTATGTAAGCTGGTCACGCGAACTGTGGTTGTTGAAATTTGGGTCGGCGACCATTGTATTGTGTTATTTTTATTTACCCTTTACTTTTCTTGTCTTGACCTAAAGCTTGAGAGGTCAGGCTGTCTAGATTTTTTTCAGACTACTCTTTAAGCCTGTTGGCTTGTAATTTTTCTGTAAACATTTTTTCTTTCTATGTTTTTCTACATTTTCTTTCCTCAATCTTAAATCAGCACTATCGCGTGAGTTACTCGAGCATACGGATTATTAAACCTCCTTTTTCAAGTATGTTAAATTCATTGCTTTATTTTCATAAAAATACATTAGGAACAAATCTATATAATTGCATTTCTGTACCCTTTTTTTTTTTTTTTTTTTTTTTTTTTTTTTTTTTTTTTAGGTGGTAAAATCATCAAATGAGTCCTTCCGCCCTGGGTGGGGCGGAAGGGACTGTCAGACTCTTACTGACTAAAATCCACCCGTGTTCCTTCCTATGCCCTTTATGTTCCGGGGCCACGGTAACCTGGGTTAAGAAAAAACCCGCGACCCCAGCAGGCATTTGGCGCGAAACACGACGCGCCACCGACCCGGGCTTGGTCCTTGGTCGGACGGCGAGCTACCCATCACTCACCGTCCGCAAGCCCGCTCCGCCGCTGTGCCCTCTGCTGATCAGAGGGACACGCGTTGGAGCATCCACACGACAGGCTATTTGCATACGGGCAAAGAGACCACTTGGGCACACAGTGCCCAAGGAAGAGTTTTTGCCCGCATCCCAGGGTGCACCGGCCCGAAAAACTGGTCTTCCCCCTAGACGTATCCGAGAGGGAACTCCAGTCCACGGGCGCACGTGGAGGTTTCCTGTCATAGCACCCCATTTCTGTACCCTTAGCACGAGTTTTCACTCGTTTACTTTACAGCTTCTTTCCAGTATTTACAGCGTTTCTTGGATGAAAAAAAAGGAACAGTGCCTCTGTTGCGCGAAGAAGGAACTATTTTTTTCCTTGAAAATTGACAATTTGAAATTGTCAAAGTTCCAGTTTACGTCTCAAACAGTAAAAACTCGTGATAAGGGGGTACTGAGCTCTTCAGGGCTTACTTTTTTTTTTTTAGTGTGCAACAGGGTTTCATTTTGAAGATTTTATTACTAAAAAAACATGTATAATATCGAGCGTGGAGTGCTCCTAGTGTTAGTGTAATAACGAACACAGTATAGTGAAGTTATTGACTCCGAAGAGTGCTTTAATTCGCATCTGCTATGTACTTAAGCTATGTAAAACTTTGTATTGTATTTAATTAAGTTTAGGCTTACTATTCAAGCTGTTTTCATAAAAAATACTGTAGATTTTATTCTAATAAAACTCTAAAATTCAGATATCTCAAATAAAAAAGAATGAGAAAATAATCAACATATTTTTTGTGTAAAAGCTTTATCTAGAAATACTTATGTTAAAAGTAAGTAATGGTCTTCCATTGTAAGCTAAATACTGAAGCTTTAATATAGACTTAACGCTAGACTTATAGTGGTGCTATTAGCGTCAGGGTGTAGCGCTGACGCTACAACCTGACGCTTTTATTGTTAGGTGCTGAATTATACCGATTTTATATATTTATCATTTATGTAGTCAATGACATTTGGATACTGTATATTTTTAAAAACTATTGAACCAATATTTATATAAATAAAAAAACAACATTCTATGGTGCAAGAATAATCTACCGCTGATTTTAAACTTTTCTGACAGCAGGCCTGCGAAAGTGTTTTATTAATTTAGACTGATGTGAGTTCTCTATAAAAAATATCATCACCAACCTATAGCTTATAAGTCGAAACTAATGTATTATCAACTTGTAATAGACTCTATTGTCACACCAAACCTTAATCCGAGTCATCAACAGCCAAGCCCAATTCCAACCACTTACCATCAGTATTGTGTCTCCTAATAGAGACTTCCCCTCACCAACCTTTAGGGTCGATCAATCATACCCGGGTAATTCCGGCTAGGATGGACCGGGTAGGTGTGTCGTGACCGGGTTACCCGAAACCGCGTGGTCAGTGGGTGATCGATTGTCGCAGTTTTTATGACGTGTAAAGTAATATTGGGCGGGTGTTATTGTAATAATTTTGTATTGTTAATGGCCTGGTAATAATTTGAAATGTGTTAGGTAAAGGTGTGAAATGTCACTGTCGCGGGTTTCGAACATGTCAGACGAGCCATAATACGGATTTGATACCATTGAAAAAATGAAGTTTTGGATTTCAATATGGTTTAATGACATAGACAAAAGATTCATGCAATGTTCAAGTTCATGCAATGGAGGTCAAATATATGAAGCACGAATATTATTGAAAATTACATGCTAAAGACTGTAAAATTTAATTATAATCCATTTGAGAAACTCACATAAATAATTACATCTATTATTTTATCATACAGTCCCATTGTAAATGTTAAAAACCATATTTCTAATACATGTTATAAAAATATACAATTAATATAATATACAACACGAGAAGTATTTATGTGTAAGAGTAAAAATATAAATCTAATATAAAACGGCTCAATTGTATATAACTTAATGAATAAGCATTATTAATATCATATTCATATTAATATTGTGTAATCTGTATTCAAAATATAACTTTAGATGGCGGAAACATTGATGGGAAACTTTTTAAATATTCCTGGCAAAATAAAATTTGCCCTAATATAAACTGAAAAAGGTTTACTATTGATTGGCCGTCATAATGTAGACTTAAAACTTGTATGATAAATATAAAACATAGATTACTTCTGTATATAACATAAGCTAATGTTCGGTGCATGTATATAGTGTAGAATGTAAACCGTTTATCTACGAGTAATAAAGATTTGTATAACAATTTATATGTGACTTTTTACTATCAATTTACCATCCATACACTAAGCCAAATTTTCAAAACCACAATAACTATCTATCATGATAAACAAGCAATTCTGAAAACATGGAATTAATGAGAAGTTTTCTTTTTGGAGTTTAAAAAAAAGTAGTTTCCAAGAACTCTATAGATGGCGTTGAACTGACGGCGTTACTCTAGGAAAAAGATGTATGCCTTCATTTTTGCACAAATCCACGAGGCACATACTTCTCTTCTTTTTCTCTTGGGACATTTTCTTTCTGGCGTGGAAAACTCATAAATTAAAAAGACTGGTAAATGAATATTTTTTCTTTTTCCTTGTTGTTATTTATTTTCAAAATGCCATTTGTGTGATGTGATGTGACTGACAATGACATGACATGTACTTTTTGTTTTACGATCTCAAAATTACACCCAAGTGAAAAAAATCAAAAAGTGACGTGACGTTCCGTTCTTTTCAGTAACATATTATCAAGTTTAGCGCCATCTATCCATTGACTAGGGAAAACATAAAAAGAAAATCCCTCATTCCAAAGCACATGTAGTTATTTCCGAAACATAAAACATGCAGTTTACTCTTAAACATACACAAAGAAAATTTCATCCTTAATAATACCATCAGTTAATATTGCCTGATTCCCCTCGATTACTCTTACTCGCCCTATGAGCTCCGGAAATTGTTGCTTAAAAAATTTATGACATGTGTAGCCATGCTTAAAGAAAGCAATTACCGGTCAACGCTCTCGCGAGCCGGCTGAAACTTCATAAAAATAAAAGAAAAAACCCCACTACAACCTTTTAGAATGCTTATATTCCCGCATTTGCATGAAATGTGAAGTTTCCGCTCCTATAAAAGCGGCGATGTACGACGAACATGTTGATATTAACAAGTAATAAAGGTAGACATGCGCAAAGGGGTTTCAGAAGTAAGAGCTTGGTGAAAAGTTTTCAGTTATAACGCGAGCTTTCAGTGAAGTGTACACACAATACTAGAAACTGTTTTGGACGGTGCCCAAGTAATAGAATTAACTGTTGAAAATACACTGTGATAAAGTAAAATTGAATTAGGAAATTATTTACTAGAATAAATAAGAAACTTTTATCTATGTTATCGTGCTCAAGACCAAAAATAAAAGTACAAAATTAGACCAAAAAGTGTAATCAACTAAATTGACCATACGTAATTACTTAGCCGATTATATTTTGTGATAAAAGTACTTACGATTGAAATCAACCTACAAAAATAAACCTATAGAAATAACTTACTAACTTCAACAAGGCAACTTTTCTCATTCGTCCGTAAAACTTAAACCAACAAACATCTGGAAAAAGTTAATTTAAAGGAAAATCGTCCAAACTGTTTTCTTCAAGAAATCCTAAAGGAGTTTGCCTACTATCCTCGACCGTGGCCTTTGAGGACGTTCCGCTTGGGTCCGGCGGCGCTGCCGTCCCGAACCTTAACCGAACGACATCTAGACAGTGTCTGGCTTGCGAACACAAAGCCAAACTGTTGCCGGACATCCCCGAGCCGGTATCGGCTCCCCCGATACTGGTACCGACGTCGGTTCCGGCTCCCCCTCCGCCGGTTCCAGTGATCCAGGAACAACCGGTCTTCACGAGCCGAGGGACAGTGATGACGGCAAAACCGGAGAACGTGCATGAAGCCCTAGAAGATAGGGACCCTAATAGTCTGAATCAACATGTGCAGGTTTGTATGAAGACGTTCAAAAGATCCTTGACAGTTAATAAGTAGGTGAAGAGTCTCGTGAATTTTTCAGTGGTCACTAGTATGTGTGTGGGTTTATTATTGAATGTAAACAATCGAGGATCGATGTTTACAATGACCTTGTCAATAACAGTAGGTTGGTGTAGCTACCACTTATAAAAGTACAAACAATAGTTACATTTCTGTTTGTACTTGCTTAGGTATAGGTTATTTTGTAGCGTAGTAAAATCATCAAATGATGAGTCCTCCCACCCAGGGTGGAGCGAAATGGACTGTCAGACATGTACTGACTAAAATCAACGATTTTCCACCAATGGCCGTTCAATAGACATTCCAGGGTCGCGATGACCTGTTTAGTTTAGACAGTCCCAAAACCCCGGCAGTCTTTTGGCGCTTTATGGCTGAACGCTCTTTGAGGCACGCGTAGAACACGCATTGTCGATCAGGGCATGGTCCTTGATGGGACAGCGAGGCACCCATTATAACATAATATAGGTAGTCTGGTTGAACATAGACAGTTTGTGTACTGTCACAGATATAAATAATAATCAGAACTACATAGGTATGCAGCCAGCATGATACGCAACTTTGCAATTTGTACCCTTAGCACAAGTTTTCACTCTTTTACTGTACAGTCACGAGCAATAATATGTAAACACTTGACAAAATTCAAACGCAATTTACTCGTAAAATATGAAATAAGACCTATTTCGTAACAGTATGACTTCCAAAATAAAAGTCAAATGAAAATGCAAAAGTTTAATAAATATGGTAGCAGAACATCGCTTTTGAATACTGCTTAGTACTGCTTATACATACTATTGCTCGTGACTGTACAGCGTCTTTCCAGTATTTACAGCGCATCTTGTATAAAAAAATGGAACAGCGCCTCTGGTGTGCGAAGACGGAACTAATTTTTTCCGTGAAAATTGTCAATATGAAATTGTTGAAGTTTCAGTTTACGTCTCAACACCTGAAAACTCGTGCTAAGGGTACAGTTAACTTAATTGTTGCAATAAGCAATCACTGCACTTTCTTATAGCCCACACGGATTGTGTTTGGAATCTACCAAAAGTGTAGCACCATCTTACACATGCGTTATTCTAGGTAATATTAATCCTTACATCGGTAAGCGGTATAGTATTCATGAAACTCTCAAAATATAATAAAATTAACTATTCATACTTTAGCACCGGAAACACTTTACTATTTCTACCACTTACAAGGGGTTGTTAAAATTGTGTGACGTGTAACATAATAAAAGAAAACCATGTATTATGGAGTTATTTATAGAAACCTCGGATGCCTTGAAGTTTAGAGTGCCTATTAAGTGTAAAAAAGAACCTTGTACCTACAACTTATGGTAATATTTCGCACTAGACTTGTGACGTCACAGTAAACTACTATAAAGTGTAGTACAACTACAAAATTATTACCACAATAACTTACATACAAAGATTACAATCAGCTTCGTAGATCTAGGCCATGAGAATGTCGCCAACGAACAAAGAGATATCCGGCTACACTATCATAGATAACTTAGTAAGATCTTTTTTTCAATATGCGTTCTAAGCCTTGCTTTTATCTATAAGTAAAATGAAAAAAAAAATGCTGCATTGCTATACCAACTACTGTAAATACAACAATTAATGGAAAAGTCTAGGTCAAAATACGCGTATTTCCAACAAAATTGAATTATTCAAGTGGCAGTAATATTGCGAAACGTAACAAAGTCGCCGGAGAACAGATCTGTACATAAGTAATTATTGCGACAAAAATGGTACGATAACTGATAAGTATAGAACACCTAATAGTACTAGCGATAGGCTCCTTCACAAAAAAATAACGCTAGGTATATAAATTATCAAATTAAAATAACTCGTATTTTTTTATTACATAAATCAAAATTAACAAGGTTACAACGTTTCTGAAAATCACAAAACGTCCGTTGATCGGTATAATTTTACAGGCGTTATGACGTCACAAGAAAACGCTTCTAAATTCGGGGTTACTCCCGATATTTGAAGCGTTTTATCTTTGTCAATAATCATGGATTTAAAAAAAAACGTGTTTATTATTTTCAATACTCAACGCATAATTGTGCAGTATGACCCTATCACCTGATTTTCTTAAAACATTGTACATAACAAAGAAACAATATACCCGAAGAATTTTCTAAAGTTTTCCCTACCGCAAAACTATAACAAAATAATAAAACCGTAACTTTATCTTTCAGTTTAATAATAAATAACCTACAGCCCGATGTTAAGATCCATTTCTTTCCAATCATAAATCAGTGTCAAGGAAAAAATCAACATCATTATACACACAAACGACTATTAGTTCCGAGTGCTAGGAAATTGGGATATAACTGGGTTACCCCGAAAGCCTTCAAGTGTTTTTTTAAGGTTCTACGTAATTGCGTTACCTATAGCGTGCCTATAGGTAGTTATTTAATGAAAAAAGCTTATATGACATTGATGTTTTAATCTGTAGATTATATGTAGCCGGGCATTTCAAGTTGATTTTCGCAATACCTAATGGTTTTGTAATTTTAACGTCATTTTCAGTTGTGTGGGTCCCTATTGTAAGACTTTACCTCCTGAAAAACGATGGAACGCGACGAGATGTGGCCAGCCTACCAACTAACAGTAGGCAAATATTCTTGTGATACGAGTTGTTTAGCTACGGTTGTTATGAGATATTTACAGATTTAGAACGATTCGTGATATCTTTATCTTTATCTTTCTTTTTCTTTATCTTTATCTTTATCTTTTCTTTATCTTTATCTTTATCTTTACATATAATAAAATCGTAGAGCTGTCATTCCTGTACATTGAATATTTTTTTCTTTTTGTATTTTTTTCAAGATAAGGGATCGATTCTGATGCCAAATCAACTTTTTTTTTCTTTCGAAATTTTTTATGTTTTTTTGACTTGATCTATCTCTTAAACTACTGTAAAGTTGTCGATCAAATTTTCCTCAAATATTCCTAATAATATGCTTCTTGTCATAGGCTATGTATCATAACGCTATTTTTCCTGGGAGATAAGAAATTTTAAATTTTGTTGTTTTCATCTGTTTGTTTTTAGTTGGAAGCTAAACCACTGGATATTATTTAGCCAATTTTTACCCAAATATTCCTTAAACTGCTCTTCTATTAATAGGATATGTATAATTACGCTATTCCCTTTGGGGGATTAGCAGTTTTATAATATGTTGATTTTCAGTCATTGTTGACATTTGTGTAAGAACCGCTATTTGAAAACACTGTCAGCGTACTAGCCAGTCTGGTTGGTATCCTGCTTGACTTTCGTGCAAGGGGTCTCTGGATCAAATCTCGCTGCTTCTTTTTTTCACTTTTTGAATTTTCTTATATTTGTCCTGAGAGTTTCAAATAATTAAAAAAAATGTGTATACTTTTATTTCAATATTATTCGCGATTTTAAATTATTACAATTTTTTTTCAATAGTTTTTCTAGGATATAAATCTACACTGATTTAAATTGTAGGTAGTAAGTTGGATATTTTTTTAAATTGTAATTGTTTCGAGGTGTGGAATTTTAAAGATTAGAAAAAATTGTGATTATTTATGTTTTGAATTGGTGTTCAAGCCAGTGCATAGATTCTGTTTTAAACGACGACAAGTTGTACTCATCGAGTCAGATAATTCGTTATTTTTTAGGTATCACGCGGAATGCAAGGGAGAAAAGCAATGCTATCGTACGTTCAATTTGCAGCGATACTGTAAATGAACCCAAAAATGATAGTCTAATGTTTAAAATAAACACGGTTCTCTTTGAAATTAATGTCGCTCAAATAAGGACGTTTCCTATGCAAACTATGTACCTAGATATAACATCATTGATCTAAACTAATAATAAAAATGCAAGTATGTTTGTTTTTTACCTTTTCACGCATTACTACCTACTGAATCGATCGTCCCAAAATTTAGCATATACGTTGTCAGGAGTATAGACACGGATATAAGGTATCTTACATCCCGAATAACAGAAGAGAGCTGTTGCCGAGAAAACAATTACGTTCATATTCCAGATGGCGCCACACGATCCGTATTGTTTCTCAAATTCTAAAATAACGCAAGCGAAGCCGCGGGCAAACACTAGTTCAATTAATAAAATAATATCCGCTACATATTATAGTTTTGTCATGAGATCCCAAACATGAAACCTGGCAAACTAATAACATTTTGCAAGTTTTCTTGCGCAAATCGGCCCAGGCGTCCTTCAGAAATGGGAGAACAAACGAACATTTCGATGAAGGGTGAACAATCTCCTTTTCATCTCAACTCTACTCTCCGCTCCATTTGTCTGAGCTATGAGATTGGCATGGTCTTCCAAGATATATCATACATTTAATACAAAGTGTTCAAATTACAAAATTACCTACAATGTTAATGAAATACATTAATACGTCTGCCATAAATCTCAAAAAACATCACATAATTCCAGTTTTCGTGTTACCAAATCACGAAGAATCCTTTACAACTAGCCACAATGTTATCAAATATGCAAATTCTTACAAAAACCAAAGGTTTAATTAAAAACTCAGCCGACCACCGCCGGCGCCGGACAAAGAACTCGAGACGTTTGCGTGACTCAAGTACCTAGCTCCTCGACTATAATATAGTAGTAATATACAGGAGCTAGTGACCTGTAGTTCGTAGCATATTATGCTACGAACTACAGGTCACTAGCTCCTGTACTATTTAATTGTACTCCGCTAATTAACTTTCTGTACTTTCACCCTTGAAAGAAAAAAGGGAATAATAAAGTTCACGTATAAATCTTTGCTTATCTGTAATTTTAGTTAACTCAAGTGGGTATTAGAAACTCATGGCATGGAACTCGATTGTTTAATCGTAAATCGACTGAATAAGATACCAAACAATCATGCATATAACTCTTGTGTATATGTGTAGGTACATACTTCTGTTAACCACATTTTGGTGGAATCCAATAATTATCCCATGTAAAAGGGAGCGAGTTCATTACTGTGAGGTGAAACCAGTACCCTTAGCACGAGTTTTGAGTATTTGAGACGTAAAGTAAACTGGAACTTTGACAATTCAAACTGACAATTTTCAAGGAAAAAATTAGTTCTTCTTCGCACACCAGAGGCGCTGTTCCATTTTTCCATACAAGAAACGCTGTAAAGTAAACTAGGGAAAATTCGTGATGGGAAGGGTACAGGTTGCTGATCCTGGATAACGGAACTGCCATAGGTCGCCATAGGACACTGGCCCAAAGAACACTAGAAATAGGGTGGACTTTTAGTCAGTAGGTAAGTCTGACGATTCCTTTTTCTCCACCCAAGGCGAGAGGACTGATTCGGTGATTTAACTACTCACAAAAAAAAAGGTTGTTGAAGTCTAGAAACACTGTGCCCGATCTAAAATTAAACTAAGTTCTTCATGTTAGCGAGTACTAGACTACTAGACCAACGGGGCAGCAATGCCATAATATCAAATTGTTTCATAACTATTATGGAAGAATACCTAACAATTTACAGGTACTGAATAGTTCTTGTGCTACTAACATTGACACACTGACTTTCAGTTATTGAACACAATGGTGTTTCCAAAACCATGTCATGTTTGCAATCGACTGTCGACAAAATCAATCGCAATTCTATTTGCGATTGGTTTTTCAGCTATTTATAAGTTACTTACTACTCTCCGATTGCTTTTTTATTACTTTAATAGATTAACTACGTTTTAGGCAATTACAACGCAAAAGTAGGAATACTATACGTACTATAGAAAGAAATGTAGAAAAAGTAATTCTAATCAATCAAATGGGTAGACATAATGTGAATGTCAATGGTACCCAATTTTAAAAAATAAAGTTGGGATCTATAAACGTGCAACATGATAATAAAAGGGGAACATCTCAACATCAACAAAATGCTAAATCACGTTTATAGATCTCAGACAAATAACGTTAAACTCTAAGATCAGAGAGATGGTGGACACAAGCAAATACATAGACCATCTTCAATAACAAACTGGAGCGACAAGCTGCCTACCTATACAACCACAGCGATACGACTGATTGCTATTAAATTCTACGAAAACAGCGATGAGTGGCGGCAATGGAGCGGCTAGCGGGTTTCTAGCCATCTACTGCAGAAGTATTTTCATAAAGTTACGTAGAAACCATCATAATATTTGCAGTTTCATTGTACCTAAAAAACTGTAATATTTAGCGGGGTCGCTGGACAATTTAAACAGAGCAAAGAGCAACCGAAGTAATGGTAGATTTTTAGTCAGAAAGAATCAGACAGTTCCTCCCGCTCCACACAGAGCTGATATGTAAACTCATTTGACGGCTTTATCGCCCAAAACAAACGAAGAAGTGTTTTCATCAAATAACCATCGTTTTTACAATCGTGTTAATTACAATGGGCATCAGGAATTGTAGATACCTTTAAACCTATGATACGAACTTAGAAGTGAAACTTCATCTACTTACCCACATCTTCTCACCTGCCCTCACAGATAGTATGGGACGACATAATCGGCGAGCCCGAGGGCGCGCGCAGCCCGGAGTGCGCGTGGCGACTCAGTCACTTGTGCTTCCGCCACGCGCGCAACTGGTGCTACACGCTGCTGAGCGTGCTGCTGGCGCCGCCCTGCGCGCTGCTGCTGGGCTGCGGGTTCGCCTGCCTCGCCTTTGAGGTAACACAATACATGATATTAAACCCATACGTTTTCGCAAAGAGTAGCTAGAATACCACAGGACCCTGGTTGGATCTTTACATATTTGGTAAAAGTGTGGTGGAAATGAAGAATGCTTGACAAGTTGTGACATGTTAGGGCTCCACCGCTGGCAAAGAAGGAATTTTCTCGCTCAAGAATAGTTCAATAAATGTTGGTGCCAACTTAGTAAAAGAGATGCATGTAAATACAATTGCTGAGCGGATGCTCCGCTAAGCAACATTCGTTTAGTAGGCAGAACACTCGCTAAGTAACAACAAATATTTTATAGGAGTAGCTAACCATAGTAAAATTACTTACCAATTTTTCTCCGTGCACCTGTTTTTCGACGTTTTATGAGTTGCCTCATGGGCCACAATCTGGTAAAATCTCACTAGATAAATACGCAATCCAGTATTCGCCTGTCCATGTCATGAATTCGCTCATAGCTATACGAACGTTTTTAGATAGATAGCGGTGGAACACGTGGCATGTTGAAATCAAGTTTGCCTGACGTAGCACCCCTACGAGGCGGTCTCCCTAAATAAGACCAATCAACTCACCTCTCTCTTCCTCTTATTGCAATCTCCATCTCTCTTCCAGCAAATCTGGTGCACGGCGCCTTGCCTCCGCTGCGTGAAGATCTACTTCGCGTCGCTCCGAACAATGGTGATGTCATGCATGGCCGCCATAGTGGTGCCCGCAGCCAGCGCCGTCGGCCACGTCTGCAGACACATCAGGATCAACTTCAGGAAGGATGCACCTGATGATAGGGATATGTTGGTCATTTAAAGAAAGCTATTGTTATAATTATATCTTTTCGATATGAGCGAGAAGAAGAATATTATTATGGAGAGTGGGTACCAATGTTTTTTTTTAAGTCGGTGTATTGTGCCATAGATATGCCTGTTTTGTCTATGATAGTAATTTCTAACGCGGAGGCCACACTGACGGGAAACGCCGTTAATTTTCTCATGATTAGTCTTAAAATGTTCGTATAAACGTCCATGAACGTGACAATTAACGGTACTTTTCGTTCGTATGCTACAAGGGTAAAACCATTGATTTATCTGTTAGTTTCTGCCAACCGTTCGAAGAAATACATTTTGTAAATTACCTTGCAAGCAGGCCTCACGCCTCAGTTACCATGGTTGATTAATTACGCGACAACCGTATAACACGATTGAGGACTTGGAACAGGAGCTTTTATATCACTTCTATTGTTTCACTCGAATAGAAAATAATATAATGAATGATTATAATATCGCCGTACGTGCCTTCTATGCGAAAGAGTTTCACAACTTTATACCTATAGGTTTGTTATGTATGCACTAAAACAAATAAACAAATGAAATGTACCTAATAATAATTAAGATTATCTATAGTTTTACAAATATTTATAATAATACATAACTGTAACGTTAAGATTTCATAAATTATTAAATTAAATGTGGTGTGAGGATTTGAAAATAAATACCATAAACAATTCGAAATATTTAATTCAAAAATAGAACACAAAACCACACGACATCTGATCTCTCCAGCCTGTACCTACGCATTTACACAATGGCTGACAATGGCCCACGACAGCCCATCCAGCAAAGCAGTCATATTATTCAGCCTACATTCAACCTGTAGAAAATAAAACGTTCTGATTTACATACTTAATAAGTTACACATGCCCCTAATTATTACACTAGCCATTATTACTCCATGGCATGGTGATTGTAATTAGCGTAAACCCAAACAAAGCAGCAGGCTAGTGACCGCATAAAGTGAAAAGTCATAACAAGCCGTGAGCCGTGAGAGTCCCATGTGTAACCACACGCCATATTTCAATTACTTACCTATATTGTAACCACTGAATATTTCATGAGCAACAAACAATCGGGCAACAATATCGAAGAATTTGTAGAGATATACTAGTTCAGGTACTTATGTAGGTAAAAAAAAAGGTTGCACTCCAGGAGTGCCGGTAGAAGTGAAAACTTTTTTGTTACTATGTTTTATTTTTAATTTGAATGACGTCTTACTCATTTTCGATCAGGGTCACGTGACCCTGACGCGAGTTTTGGTCACGTGACCCTGACGCGAGTTTTAAATTTTTTACCCATTACAGAAAAAGTGTACAACGCCGCTAAAGAAGTTTTCACTTCAATAACTTAGAATTAAGGCTGCTTATTCTGAAAGTTGGCAACGTCGCAAAAAGCTGTCAAATATTTACAAATTTTAATTAATTTGAGAATTTTTCTGTATGAAAACAAGAAATATCGCTCTGTAGTGCACTAAAAAAATGATATAGGAATGCAATTAAAACACTGAATTTGATGTTCTTACTGTTTCAGGTGTATAAAAGGCATTTGGAAAGCTTCCAATGCTTTTTGAAGTGAAAACTTCTTTAGCGGCGTTGTACACTTTTTCTGTAATGGGTAAAAAATTTAAAACTCGCGTCAGGGTCACGTGACCCTGATCGAAAATGAGTAAGACGTCATTCAAATTAAAAATAAAACATAGTAACAAAAAAGTTTTCACTTCTACCGGCACTCCTGGAGTGCAACCTTTTTTTTTTACATCTAAAACTATTATTTTATTCGGTGTTATGATATTAATTATTACATTCCCTTATCAATTTTTTAGTGCACTACAGAGCCATATTTCTTATTTTCATTCAGTAACAATGCTAAATAATTTAAAACTTGTTAATATTTGACAACCATTTGTGACGTTGCCAACTTTCGGAATATACGCTCTTAAATTATAAGGCCACTTTTGAAGTTCACAATTAGTTTTTTTATTAAAATAAAAAATTGACATAGAGACGATAAAAAGGTTGGTAGGTTGGTTATTTTTTTTACAAAAGTATTTGACTGGCATTGCATCACAAACGAGGCTGTATGATAGTTTCCTTTCGTAATTAAAATTGGTATAGAAATAAAAAAAAAAAACTAACAGAAGAAGTGTGCGCGGGAAAAGCAAAGATTTTGACTGTTTTTTTTACGAATGCTAAGTATTTGTTTTGTAAAAGTTAAGATTTAAAAGAATAATGGAGGCAATATTATCATCGGATGAGACATCAGTGCCGGTGCTGCGACCATCAGCCAGCAGTACTAATAACATGAACTCCGACCGTTCTGAAAATCGTTTCGTCATAGCGCAATGCCGAAGGTTTGATTATGTTTCTGACGAATATTGCATTATTTGGCATTGTAATTGTTTCTTTATTGTTCAAAAAACGTTTCATTATAGGAATAATGATCAAAATGCGAATGTTCAACAGGAAACTAGCGAGGAATCTGAGACAGAGGAGGTAAGTTGATTGTGTTTTGTGTACGAACCAAAGAGATTTAAGAGAACCTAAGAATAGAGCGGGCATTGGGAAAATTGTCATACAAAATTGCTCGTATACCTATAGTCTTTGGTACAAACTAAGAATATTTCTGCGTATTTCAGTTTCATTATTAGGTAGGTACTTAGTACGTTGCCATAAAAAAATAATAACATACCTAATACTTGTTATCCCCAAATGTCGCTACTTACTGTAAGTTTAAATATCATGACAAATAATTTGCCACCAATCGGATCAACCCAGATTCCGTGGCTACATTTAAGGAACCTGATCAAATCAGCAGCTAATTTTCGAACCTCGAACAAAAGGCTCTATCGCTCGCTTGGCAGTCACTCTTGCGATGACTACAGCAAGAAAGAAAAAATTACCCAATACGTATGTATAGTTATAATCTTAATGAGTAATGTAACATCGAAACCAATAAGAAAGGTAACAAATTAATAAATAATTGATCGCTAGAAAGGCAAAAGGAATTTAATATTAATTGAAAGAAAAAACCTGAGTTGTACCGTAACAAAAGTGGACTACGACTAAACCTAAGTTAAACAAGCACAACACTTAAGTCAAACAAAGTTTGAGAAAAACATATAAGAAGTGTTTACTTCATGTCGACACTATTCATCGTTTATCTTTGGGAAAACACGCGTTGGAACATAGCCGACACGCAATTAATTCCCGCGTGTCATGTAACTATGTAACGTAAACAAATCTCTATTAACTAACCGATGTCGTGTCAGCACTTTGACGGCACAGTTAGCGAAGTGGCGGAGCGGTTGGATTGCTGCGCAGCGTGTCGCGGGTTCGATTCCCGCACGGAACAAATATTTATATGATCTACAAGTAGTTGTTTCGGGTCTGGGCAAGTCTGGGTGTTTGTGTACCTATGTGAGTTTTTATGTTTGTAAACGCACCTACGATACAGGGGAAATTCCTAGTGTTTTAACGTTATTAAAAAAAAACAATAGTAATTAATTAGCAGGTGGCCTACCATGGCGTTTTAAACCGTGAGTAGTTCCGCTGTGGGAAAGAGACAGAGCTATACAAAAGTCGCATAGCACCATCTCGTTCCCACAGTATAACTAGCTACTCACACTTTGGTCATGTTAGGCCACCAGATTGTATATTAGGCAGATCTCTGAAACAGACTCTATGAACGAGCACTTGGCATGTACATAAAAGTCACAAATCTGTTCAAATTAAAAGATTTTCTCAACAAATCCCGGTTTTTTTTTTTTTATTTATTTATGACTTCATTTAAAACTGCTGAATAACTTACAACACTATAACGATGGGGATGACCTTATTACTAAAATGTCGCAGAGGGTGTTGGTGGCATACTGTCGTTCAGGAAGACTGGGAGCGGCCTACTGCACCCTACAAACGGGCGAGGTGGGCCCCATTTATTATCTAAACATTTATAGTTCAGCCCTTATGGCCTTTTAAATTACCCCCTGCATTTTTAGGTCATCATATCTACTTTCATTTTCATAAAAGGTTTTCGTCCTGTTTGCCTTTAATATTCGTGATTTGTGTAGTGTTCATATTTTGTCTTGTACTGACTGTTACATTCAGTAGATACCTATTTAACGAGCATTACAACATTTAGAAACGAAGAACGTCGAAAGCCAATATTTTCGAATATCAATTTTTGCTAAACCATTTTCACTTTCTCACGAAAGTTTCAAAAAAAAAAATACAAAATTTCTTTTTTAAAACGATCATCAACCCTAGTCCAAAAACTCATAAAAAATCTCTTCTAAACATTACCCAGCTCTTCATCTTGGAAGAGATAGTAGACCGTCCACCAGAGTACCAGATGTTCGCAAGCCTCTTCCGTCAAGTGGAACCTATCTGCATCTTGTTGGACGGCAAGAACCAGGGTGCTTTCGTGCAGACTGTTCGGAAGACGGTATTCGACAGCGATTCCAATGATGAAGGGAGATGCAAGCTCATGTTTCTCTCTTCTAAGGAGTATAGTAAGTAGTACAGAACAGTATTCATGACCGATTAGTACCTTATCATCGGCCTATGATGTTCCCACTGCTGGGACACAGACCTCTCTGAAAAAGGATGTGGGCTATAAAACACCACGCAGGCCCAGCCCGGGTTGGTATTTTTTTTATTTAACCATATAGGTTAGTGTTTGACCACTATCTCGCGTGATGGTAAGCGAAGATGTGGTCGACGGTGAAGCACGCTTGCCTAGAAGTAACCCCTGTTCACTCTTGACTTGAAGACCCCAAGGTTATAGCTGTCGGAATATGCCACAATGTTTACGTGTACCGTTTTGAAAGTATTGAAGATGAAATAAATTACACAAACACACCAAAATGCGTATATTAAAACCAAATACTTCTCTCCTAGGTTTCGAAGCATGCAAACGACGTATCTCCACCTTGTCTCTCCCCTCTGAGCCACCAAACGCCTCGGACGAAGAAAGGTCTCTATATCTTCGAACAGTGCTGGACTTCTCTCAAACCCAAAGCGTGCACGCGTTGGGTGCTTTGTTGAAGTATCTGGACCTCAACTGGGCTAAGTTGAGCATGGACCTGCATGGAAAACCACAATTCTTAAGCCTGAGAATCATTTCACTGTAAGTTATGCATATTAATTTGCTACGTTATAAATGCTTTGGCTACACAGTTTTTTCATTAAGTTTCCACTTGCGAGAATACCGATTAGTATTCAAATAAAATAATATTGTTACTAGAATGAATGATGTAGGTACTTCTCAACACTAAACATTCGAACTACCTTGTAGTACAGGATCGTCAAAAAACAGAACTTTTATGATTGATACGAGATGATGCGAATAGAAGGATTGCTAGCATTTTTTCAATGTTTTCACGATCTACACTAGAACCAATCTTCTATTCAATCTCTACTGAACCTCAAAATTTCACGAACTAATAAAAATTGTATCATACATAGTGCAGACATAGTAACAGTAGATGAAGACACATACCGTGGTCTCCAAGTGTTCAGCGCCGTAGCACACCCCAGTGCGTTCAAGCGAGGAGTGAGAGGCTCCAGTCGTGAAGGCCTCTCTCTGTTCCAAGTGTTTAGCAGATGCAGCTCTAAGATGGGACAAAGCCGGATGAGGTTAGTTCATAAAATACGAGTATAAACTCAGTTGACGGCAAAACATGCCAATGTGTGCGAAATTATGAGCTTCGCAAAAACTGACGCAGAAGGCTGATACTTAAAAAGTAGAATGATATGATTGTTACAGGGTTTTGCTGCAGCATCCGACCTCAGACCTGGCTATTCTGAAGAGTCGTCAAGACGTTGTAGCATACTTCATGAAGCCACAGAACGATGCCCTCATGAGGAACATCTGCTCATCCATGCGGTTCATCAAGAATGTTCATGTGAGTTGAATCTTGGGCTGTTTTGTAACTATTAAAATGAGAGATGGGTCTTTTGAATTGGATTCTGATTTCAGGGAATATTGGCAAAAATCAAAGCTTTATCTGCAAAGCCATACCAATGGAAATCACTTTATAATGTAAGTTTAATATGTCTAAGGCTTTCTAGACATGCACAGCGATTGTCCTATGACCTCCTATCACCATTATTGAATTCATTTTTTTGCAGACGCTATACAATGCAGTTCTAATTTGTGAGATGTGTGAAAATACGGGCAAAGCCAGTGAGTTTTTGGAACAGCTTGCCTGCTTTGATAACACCAAACTCTATGAAGTAAGTAGACAGTACCGGCGTTAGGGCAAGGCGCGGTTAGGCGACGGCCCAGGGCGCTAAATACGAAGGGGCGCCGCAGGCCTACTTTCTGATGAACCTATAATTTCTCCGGAAAAAAAATGAGTTTGAATTTTTCAACGGTCTTTTGGCCACTACTATAATTTCAGTCCATGAAAGATGCACAGCTCAACGAGTATTCAGAATATTGGTCTTTTTTGTACAATATGAAAAAGATTCCGGAAAAACCTAACTTTCTAAACACTCTGTGGAGATCTCCAATTAAAATTAACTATGTAGACTCTAAATCCGATATAGATGGGTGTATGTTATGTGATGAGCATATAAGCCTGAAATCTTTTTTACCAGATCAGAATGTGGTTACCACTGGTTTTTTTTTTTAATTTTATAATCCAAATGTACGGATAGCTCTGCGAATATTATAATATTATAATAGTGGGGAGAGGAAAGCCTAAGCTAATAAAAACATATATCTACGATCGACAATATCGCAATCTAGACTCACAAACTTGCATTGAAATTGCAGAAAATCTCGATTTTGATCATTTAATAAAAGAGTTCGCCGATAGAAAGGCCAGAAAGGTACAATTTTAATTTATTAGTTTAAATTTTTTTAAGAAATGGTTATTTCTTTTAATGAATGGTAATTTCATTAAATCCTTTTCCTTTTTTCATATGAGTTTGTATTCGGGCACGCCGCAATCGCGACGATAAGACCCCTCTTTGAGGATTGGCTGGATAGGCGTCACGACGAAACACGGAAGTTTCGGGAGGTACCTGTGTCTTATGAGGAAGGAAGAAACGCCTGGGTGTCACCACTGCGAGATCGCCCGTAGGACACATTGGAGCATACGATGTAGGACTGCCCCACTTGGGCAGAGCACCGCCGTATCCTCACGGCGGCGATAGACGGGAGACCTCTCGCGCCTGGCATTGGTCGAAGCCATGCTGCGGGGCAAGACGGAGTGGGAAGCGGTCGCATCCTTTTGCGAAGCAGTCATGCTCGCGAAGAAGGAAGCGGGCCGCTTGAGGGAGACGATAGCGTCCTCCCTCCACCCCAGCCGCAGTGGTAGACGCCCACGGTGTCGGACGTCGGCAGATGATCTGCGGCCACAGTAGGCGCGGGCTTGCGGGCAGCGAGTAAAGGGCAACTCGCTGTCCGACCATAGACCATGCCCGGGTCAACAGCGCGTTGTGTTTCACGCGCGCCTCAAAGAGCGTCAGCGCGATGACGGGGCCTCTAGAGGGCCAGAGCCTGCCAGGGTCGCGGGACTTATGTCATTACCGTGACCCCGGAACATAAAGGGCTATTGAAGGACACCGTGGATTTTAGTCAGTACAAGTCTGACAGTCCCTCCCGCCCTGCCCGAAGTGGGAGGACTCATTTGATGATGTTACCACGCTAAAAAAAATGGCTTTGTATTGCAGTTAGGGGGCGCCGCAGAAAATCTCGCCCAAGGGCGCTGGTAGTGCTAAAACCGGCACTGTAAGTAGACTTCCCTAATCAAACGTGACATACTTACTACAAAGCGAAGAACAAATTATCTAATGTCTGATCTCATCCATTTGAAAAGATTCGACCGATTGTTTTTTTTATTTTTCAGATGGCATTATACATGAACAGAATTATAGATTTCGATCTCTCCAAAACTGAGGGCAAGTTCACCGTGAAACCTGGCGTAGACAACGAACTTGACATGAGTATTATTTAACATACATATTTTTATTCTACTTCTCTTACATGACAAAAATAATTTGATTTAATTCCAAAACGATTTTGGGCAAATTTTTGTGCATATCCATGTAAATAAAGTGATGAATTGATTTCCTACAATCTCGTCAAAAGCCTGGATCTAGTTCTTACTAGAAATCGAACTGAATATTTTTGCATCATATGCTACACAAAGTAACGACATTTATCCCAAAGCCACATCTATTTCAGTGTAACGAAACTCTTAAAACCTGCAACATTAACTTTCTCCAGAAAAACAAACAATGGCGAGTCTCCACGGCCTGATGTCAGAGACAGCGAAGGTGGAGATGGAACGTCTCCCGACCTTCATCCAAGAGTGTAGCATGCTGTACATGCCACATCTGGGGTATTTGCTCGGCGTGAAGGTGTGGGCTGATAACCTGAGCGCAGAGGACAAGGAATTACCAGATATGAAGTTTATGGTCAGTCTGAAGATGGAATGTTTAAAAAAAAAGCTAAGGATAATATTATCGTTGTCTTCGAAGCTTAAACCTTCTAGCTAATTACTATGAGTATAAAAGAATTCCAATACTTAATCTTAACCGTAACCTTTTTTACAGTTCCAAAACAACGACTACATTCATTACAAAAGTAAAGGATGTGAAGGTAAGATACTAAAAGATTTCGAAAACTAAATTATTATCCTTGACAAGCAAGTGGCAAGATAGTGTAAAGTATGAATGTTGATGGTAATGGTTATATGAAAGAGACATAGCAAACATGGGATGGATTGTGAGATGTTTCTAGGTAAGAAATTAAATCTGAGACGGAAAGTAATAGAGATAGTAAAGAAAATGATAGAAATGCCGGTGTACCTCCACAGAGCTGGACGTGATGATAGGCGACACGTACCCCGAGATAGTGGCGCACGAGACGCGCATCATGATGAGGCTCACCAGCGTCATGCTGCAGCATCTGCACACACTGGCCGCCGTGCTCGACAAGTGCGCAGAGCTCGACTGGTACGAATAGATCAGCGAAAAGTTTATAACACTCCACCAAAAAGCCATTAAAAGATAAAAAGAAAATATTTTATATGAAACTAAAATTTAAAGTAAAACGTAAAATAGATAATCTTTTGACATCCACCCACCTACACTGTGCCCATAACGCATTTCCTCTCACTGTGAAACATAAAGGGCATTTGTAGGAACATGGTGGATTTTAGGTTGTAATAAACTGACAGTCCCTTCCACTCCAACCAGATCCTCCCAAGTAGCTCCCCGTCAGGACACATTTCATGATTTTACCAACCCAAAAAAGAACTTCAATCAATTTCACTAAACCTCTCAGCTGACATCATACTACCTTCTACCAATCACAACACAATAAAACCTCAATCCCCAGCCTAATAGCCATATCGAAAGTATGCAAAGAATTCAACTACGTCCGTCCGACCCTGACTCCTGAGAAGATCATCAGCATCAAGCAAGGTCGGCACCCGCTGTACATGCTGACGTGCGACAGCTTCGTGCCCAACGATGTGGAGTCCAGTCAGGAGGCCGGCTGTGTCAAGATACTGACCGGACCTAACTCCAGCGGGAAGTCCGTTTATATGAAGCAGATTGGTGAGAACTGCTATAATACTGGGACCACACGATGATGGACGTTACGTACATTTAGCATTTTCATCTTTTATCGCGAAAATTTACGGCATTTCTCGTTAGTGTGGTCCCTGTGTAATACCTTAGTTAACCATGGATCATTTTGAGTATTTCTTTGCCCTAAATATATGTAAACCATCATTTTCTTTGCTTATTGGGAAAATTTTCAACATTTTTAACTGCGGAGTCGTAAATAAGATTGTTTTCTAGAATTTTCAGTAATATTCTGTATCGTCATCCATTTCCTCCTACAAGAATAAAGACTTCATATCAACAGCTACGAGTTAAAACCCTGAAAAATCAAGATCTAAATACATAGATTTCTGTGTAGGTCTGATAGTATACCTGGCCCATATCGGCAGCTTCGTCCCAGCAGAATCGGCAACCATCGGCGTCGTACGTCACATACACACACGCATACAGAGCACCGAGTGTGTCGCCGCGCACATGTCCGCCTTCCTCATCGACTTGAGACAGGTGCGTGAGGGTTTGGGATACTTTCTGTCCTAAAGAAATAGACATAATTGTAATGGAAATGGAGGCAAAATATTTACATGATAAATTATCTTAAAACATTCTGTTGATATTGATACTCAAAAGACAATTATTGAGCATGTGATGGAACATAGATCCATCATCTCTTTCGTGATTTCCAAACTGTAAAAAAAATGGTTTCAAGTAAAATTAATACAGTTAAATACCTCAACAAAGACACCTAGAACCCAAAGGCTACTTACTGGGTTACATGATACCCTTTGGTAAAATATTTCTAGCCAGGAGCTCACTACCGTAACGACTATTAAAGATCTACAAATGACAGCCAGTGACTTTCTGAGGCACGAAAGATCAGCAGCATTTAAGAATACCTTTTTTATCCAGATGGCCTTAGCCCTCCAAGAATCGACCTCCAACTCCCTCCTCATAGTGGACGAGTTCGGCAAAGGAACCTCCGCGACGGACGGACTAGCGCTACTGGCAGCATGTCTCAACACGTTACTGTTCAGAGGAGACAACTGTCCGCATGTGTTGTTGGCCACGCATTACCTCAATATCAAGGAGTATATCGTGGATACGCCTATTGTACGGTTTTTGGTGAGTTTTTGGAAATATTCGTATTTCTTACCGGAAAATTTGGGGACGAATTCTTTTACTGCTTTTTCTTGGATTCCTCTTTAACGTGCTGTACTTTAATAGAAGTTTTTTGGTTTCGGCACTTATTTCATCACTAGTTTTGAAACATGTTGACTTTATTAAACACATGTTTTTTTGGATCATTCTGAAACAAAATAAAATAGCTGCACAAGCAAAGTGACAGAATTCTTAAAGTTAATACTACTTATTAAAAGACACCGTGAATTTAAGTCGGTACAAGGGTATAAGTCTAACAGCCTCCATCCTCCTGCCTTGCCCTGGGTGGGAGGACTAATTTGATGATTTTACCAAAAATTTTTTGAACTCGAATATAATAACAGCTCAAAATTGGACAGAAAAGAAGCAAAAAGAATACCTTTATGAAACAATCTTCGTGAAGATTATGAAGAACTTATACCTTTAAGTTACTCTCCTTCCATCAGCGTTTCGAGTTCGTCGTCCAAGACGGTGAGCCAGTGTTCCTGTTCCGTGTGTGTGAGGGGGGCGCGGAGACCAGCTTCGCGTTACAGGTGGCCGCCGCCACTGGACTCGTGACCAGGACACTAGCAAGGGCTAAACTTGTCATGGACTCTGTCATGGTAAGATCAGGTGGCCTATCATGGCGGAGTAGTTCCGCTGAGGGAAAGAGATGGCACTAGGCGCCTTGTATAGTGTTCTTTCCCTCAGCGGAACTACTTTCGCTTTAATGCTACGTTCACACGCGCGCCGTGCAGCCCGGCGGGCTGCCTGGCGGGCTGCGCGGCATGCAGCCGCGTGCGAGCACGCGTGTAAACAGTCACCGGGCGCCCGCACATTCATCCTTGAACTTTGCTAAAAAACCGACACTTGCCCGATTCGCGGCATTCAAGTTCACAGGCGCGTTCACGGGCTCGGGCGTACCGTTTACACGCTCGTGAATGTGAATGTGCACGTTGAATGTAGAGTTGAACGCGAGCGTGTGAACGTAGCATAAGACGTCATGGTAGGCCACCAGATTCTTTCTTCTTCGTCATTTCGTATGTGTTCGTCTGTTTGGGACCAGATCGCCACATTTCACGAGCCGATGGGACATTGTTCCACATTTAAGCAATACACTTCACTAGAAGTTGGATACAAATACAGATAATTAAGCCTGTCAAAATATAAAATTAAGTCGGAGTTCTACAAGGTGGCATCCTAGGGCCACTATTGTTTTGTATTTTACACAATATTATTTGACAACATGATATTCTATTTTCTAATATTCTTCTCAAAAGTTGGAAATGGAATTGAATGTTTCAACAAGTTTTTTTATTTTTTTCCAGAATAACAAGTTACCACCAGAAAACCAGCGCATCACGAACAAGCTAAACGGCTGCGTAGAAAAAATAAAGAACAAACTACTCACAGACGATATTTAATAATAATAAAATTAGTTACAATACAATAATATGTATAATGATATTCAGCTCAGCGTCGCTAACAACAATATTGGTATAAAATTTTAAACACATCAAAAAAATAAATTAACTACTACTTATACTAGTCATTGACTCTTAAATAAATATTATTAGTGTCCATTTTCACGAACACAAGTCAACACTTAAATGCATGCTTAAATATTTTCGAAAGATTGGAATCTCAACTTTAAGTGCTGAGCATAGTTTTGAAAATCAAACAGAGCACCTTTATTTATGCAGTTATTTAGGTGATGATTTACATTAGTCAAAATGGGCACCAGTTTTTTATACAATAAAGCTGGAATGTTTCCATGCATTGTCACAAAGCTTTTCGATACATTCACGTTTATTTATTTGTTACACTCTTAAGTTAGCAATCGCCTTAAGTAATATTTTAGATCCGTTATTTATGACTCCAGTGACACATGATAGTACTTGATCACAAATGCTTTTATCTAATACACCTAACAGAGAGAAGCGAACAACACACAAATAATATCATTTCGGAACTTTTCGTTACACATATTTTTCTTTTGGAACATTTCGTAGCTCATCACAAAATTTTGCACTTGTATAATTTTTTATATACATAATAAATACATCATTATCATATTTACTGTCATATAAACATAATAAGAATCTCATTTTGAGCATTGTAACCACATTTATCCATTCATCAAAACTCCGAGGACATTTAAAATTAAGTAAATGGAAGCAATTTCTTAAATTCTCCTTACAAAGTAATTCATCCAAAAACTTAACATTTCTTTCAAAAATTCACTAAAACATTCGCTTTTTTCTAACAACCAAATATTAAATGCTCACATAACAAACTCATCTTCAAATGATATGGAGTGGACACTGCATCGTTGCCCAGCAGTGGGCAAGATTTCGATTCATTTGCCCAGTGGGCAAAATTACATGGACTTCATCTGCTGCATCAATTCTTCGAGAGATAGCTCGGAGGCTGCGACGGCGCCGCCCGTGCTTGATTCAGGAGTGCTATTATCTACGGGGACGCTGTAGGCCACCTGCAGAAAGAAATAAAACATTTTAATTCATTTTAGTAAGTTAGTAAGGTGTGTTGTATGTTCTGTTCAAAATGGCTAAAACAATTTTGATGATTTTTAGGGTTCCGTAGTCAACAAGGAACCCTTATAGTTTCGCCATGTCCGTCCGTCCGTCCGTCCGTCCGTCCGTCTGTCCGCAGTTTAGCTCAGAGACGCACAGTACTAGAGAGCTGTAATTTGGTGTAAATATATGGATTTGTTGTGCCGAAAAAGTGGTAAAATAAAATCTCGAAAAATATTTTTTTTTAGGGTACCTCCAGTACTTACACGTAAAGTGAGGATTTTTTTTTTCTCGCGTACCCCTTAGTGTGGGGTATCATTAAATAGGCCTTTAAAAAATAATGTGAGTTTCCATTGACAATTTTTTGATAAAAAAATTCGTTTGTGAACTATTAAGCTTTAAAGTGCTAAATTTTGCTCGATTCGAGTGTCCCCCCCCTCTAGCAGCTAAACGGTTATGTTTGGGGGTGTGAAAAAATTCACAATAGTAGTATATATAACGAAGTTTAAAAGAAAATTATCACGACTAAGTAGGCTTTACAACTTTACGAGTAATAGTCGACCAACTTATAAAATGTACTTGATATCATATTTTCTTAAACAAAATGTATCGGAGACAACTGCAAATGTAAGTTTGTCAACTTTATTTTTACAGCTTTTATAGGTATGTTTTTTGGGGATAGGTAGGTTTTTATCGTCAACTATTTTTAACTAAATTCAAAAAAAGGAGGAGGTTCTAAATTCGTTGTAATCTTTTTTCTTATGTATTTTCCCCGATTTCTCAAAGACTCCTGGACCAATTTTGAAAATTCTTCTTTTTAAAATTAAATTCAGAGAATCAGTTTAGTTAGTTCGCATAAGTATTTTGATGGGCAACTACGGAACCCTACACTGTGCGTGGCCCGACAGGCACTTGGCCGGTTTTTTTGTATACAGATAGAAGGGAAATATTTATTTGAGTAAATACCTGGACTCCATCTACTAATTTGAGGTGAGAGCAATCGTCATCATCTGGCGTATTTTCATCAACTAGACTGATTCCTGTGAAAAATATGTACGTGTTCATTATTTTGAGATTAACTGGTCGACATACATAAAAATAATATTTGACGTAGGTAGCAGCCATATTGGAAATGTGCTAAATTAGGAAAACACTTACCCCATTCGTTGTCAGCATGCACGGGGGCCAAGTCTTCAGTGACCTCAGTCGCGAGCTCGACTACGGGCTTGGCTCTGAACTCTGCCTGGCGTGAGCGGCAGAAACTGTCGTCGCATTGAGGGTTCGGCTGTAAAATGAAAATTTTACACACTTTAGCACATTTTTTAAGTCAAGCCTATTATTTCATCATTAAAATTAAAAATCATACCTTCAATGCCATCATAGGGAAGAAATCTGTTAATGCACTATATCCTAAGTAATGGCTTACTTGTCCAAATTCGAGCAAGTATTTCAATGTGTTTTGCACTGCAACAAACAAAAAAATCTGTCATTAAAAAATCAGTTTCCCTTCCCACAACATAAGGTGCAATTTAGAATTCAAAATCATACCTAAGAATCCTGCCACAATTCCCATGGTAGTGGGCAGACTGGCTGCACATACACCTTCCCTCTTCAGTGTCCTCTCGTCGATTTTAGATGCAACCACTAATGGCGGTGCACACTGAAATAGAGAGAAGTTAAATATTATACTACTTATTTTGTTTCACAGTAGATAATGAATAGAATATGGTGGATATTGATAAACTTTTTGATTTCCAATTTTTGACTGGCAATGTTAATCAAACTTCTATGCTAGTTGATGATCAACTTAGTATGTTCATGTTGCTGGCACAGTAACCGCCATCGACTAAGCTGCCAAAGAGAATAAAACCAAATTTTATTGATATCCTGATAATCTTTTATCAACATTACTCACTGCAAAACAAGCAGTCTCTCCCGGCACAATGAACTGTATGTGTCCAGACACAGCATTCTCACTGACTCCAGACTCGAACCACTTCTGGTTGAGCTCATTGCAAGCCGTGTTGATCGCCATGCGCGCCTCGAAGTTATCCACACAGCTGAGGACTAGGTCCACAGGGCCACCTGTCAGACTTCCAGTTCTGAGAACACAATGCAAAACATGATTTTTTTACTCTGTCAAAAAAGTGTAAGAGATGACGAAAAAATATGAATATATTATTTTAGGAATGCTTTAAGTGTAAATAGGCTTCAATTTAATAGCATTATTATCCACTGTTATCCTACATTTGCCACAAAATTACTACAAATCAAATAACTTTGTTTTTCAGAAAGTTTGCAGGGTTTAAAGAAGGAACCTAACAAAACTAACCAAACTAAAATTGTTGCAGAGTTGTAATATTTGTGGCTGGGTTAGTAATTTTGTGGCTCATTCCCTTATTTTAGGGGCAACTTTATAGTGTCATGATATTGGTCATTCATGCAAGATGTCAAAGCAGTTGACTGTTTAAAACTTAGATTTCTGTTAGATACCTTATCCCAGTTTGCTGATTATGCTATAGAACCATACACTTGGAGTTTTGTAAATATTAAAATGAGTTTTTTATGCAAATATCGTTTTCATAGTAACTCATAATAATGCGTCAACAGATTTGATTGAGCAATCAACAATCTTATTGCAAAAATCTTACCTAATTGTGTCACAAAAGTGTTGGAAGTTATCAACGGTGGTGATGTTGTAGTTGTATGAATCAATGGAGACATCTGGATTAATGTTCTGGAGTGTAGCAGCGGCTGCATTCACCTTGCTGAGCCCGGCCTGGTGCGGCTGGAAGAACAGCCGGTTCATGTTGGCCAGTTCCACCTTGTCATAGTCAAAGAGGATCAACTGGAAAGAGAGTATTATATGAAATTTATTTTGTTTTATGTGTAAAATTATTAAGGAGTACAGGCAGTTAAACTGTGTGCCAGTGTCGCAAAAGCTGCAGGACTATGACGTCTTGTCTATCACTAACAAGACGTCATAATGCTGGAGAATTGACCAAGTATCAGACAAATAATATTTTTAGTAGGTTCTTCTACCATGCAGAAAAAAGTTGTATACTTTTTTCACACAATAAAAAATGAAAATAAACCCAATAATATTAGAAAGCAAAAAGCACATGTATAACTGGTTTATAATTTACTCTAATGGGGTTGCCATTAGAGTAAATTATAAAAAGAAATTTTCAAATTCATATTTTTTATTTATTTTTTGTATGTTCACACATTCTTCTCAATGATAATATTATTAATGCCTAAGTTTCTCCGTCTATCTGCTGCAGCTATCAGGATTATTTATGAGGCTGAACTAGATTTACCTTTCCGATCCCACATCTAGTGAGCATCTCAGCCGTGACACTGCCCACTCCACCAACACCCACCACAGCTACAGAACACTCCCGGATCTTCTCATAGTTGTCCACGATACCCATCCTCTTCAGAGCCATCAGGCGACTGCAAGCAATTCAACTTGAGTATTGGATGTTAATGACACAAGATTATATTCTAATAAATATGTGATCATCCTAATAAATAATACTGTTAAACACAGTAAATTATTTTGTGTTGACAGAGCACATTCACAAACATGCTATACCGACATTTTGGGATTTAAACCAAGTTTGTAACAGCAACATATTGCCTTCATTTTACCCATGTTTTACGCATATATATAACAATCTAGTTAGATGATATAACAAAATAGGTAGCACTCTATTAAAAAGAAAGAGAAAAGATATGGATTTTACAGTTCACTCAGAGGAAGATCGTAAAATACCTGTAAGGATTGGAATCGACAACTTCGGAAGACATGACATCGATTTTCTGACGTCCTGGGCCCACATTTCCCTGAGCAGCGGCTAACTGGGCCTCTAACTCCTTCACCTTCTTCTTCAACTCTTCAACGGTGGACATTTTCACTTATTTTTTCACAAAAACTGTATAAAATCGAACCACGGGCAAATTCACTCTCACTTTTAAATGTCAATGTCAAAGTGACGTTTTGTGCCACGACGTAATAAACGTTCCGTTCTACGTTAATGCCCGGTTTACATTATTCCAGTCCAGCGATCCAGTCCAGTACTGGATTGCTTACTGGAAAAATGTAAACTGGCACTGGAAGGATTCAGTTCATTCCAGTGCCGGTTTACATTTTTCCAGTAAGCAATCCAGTACTGGACTGGATCGCTGGACTGGAATAATGTAAACCGGGCATTACTTTTATGATTCAATTTTGTAAAGTGTAAAAAGCTATTACTGTGGTTTGAGGCATTTTTTATTGAAAACTTAGAATAAAAGTACTTAGAACAAAACAGGACCCTTCAGGGGTCCTGTTACAGGGAATCAGAGGGGATCGCAAGACTGACAAAATGGTTTACCGTGAACCTGGAACATAAAGGGCAGTTGAAGGAACACGTTGGAATATACTCAATACTGACAGATAGTCCCGTCCCGTCAGTGCCGGATTAGCCATATAGCAGGAGGCAGCAAATGCTACGGGCCCCGCGCCTTGGGGGGCCCCGCGCCTGTGCCCAAAAAAAAATAATCTGTAATACACCTTGGCTATTCTTAAAGTGAATGATTGGCCACACTGTCACTACTAACGCCTCGTTACAGTCGTCTCCTTAAGACATAATGCAGGATACACTCTGTATAAATCATTACATGGCTATATTGAAGCAATGCAATCCACACTGAGGCATTTTGTATTGAGAGTTTTGCCCCAAAACCTCCAGCGGCCGCCCTCAGGCTACTCCTGCCCAATCTCAGTGGGCCAACCGCCTCATGCAAGGAGGCTATACGCCGAAGTCGTATTAGCGACCACTAAAGCTGGTCGCATGCTATGCGAATCGGCCAACTTCCTAGCTGGATTGCTGCCCTGGGATCTTGAGGCGACTGCCATCCATCGCGTCTATGAGTGGCGCGTGGAGGTGCAGCGCCGGGGTGTATCCGCGCTGCTTCGAAAAGTGAAGGCACGGGGCCCCCGGAACGTAAAGGGCTATTGAAGGACACCGTGGATTTACCGCTAAAAAAGAGGCAATGTAACTCTAGGGCCCCGTGGCTACATTTGCTACGGGCCCCGCACCGGCTTAATCCGGCACTGCGTCCCGTCCAGTCCATTTAGCCGAGTGCTAAATAAAAAGTTTTACTAAATAATAAACGAACACAATTTTTAACTACATAATTATAATTATGCATAGCTGACACCATAACAAAACATTTCAACCGGTATTCAAACCTGTTGCAAGTTTTGTGTCGTAATTTTTTTATTTCATTTTTCATCTCTCAGTCGACGCAATTTTCTTTTTATTTCTTTAACCAAAAATCAAAACAGCTGTTGTAAATGAAATGATTGTCTGCTATTAATTTGTAATCTCGCTCTTTCAACTGAGTCCTCTTGACAATAAAATTATTGATGATGATGATGATTATTGTGTATAGGTACGGACATAATTATACGGTGTATGTTACTTATTGTCGTATTCAAAAATAAAATTAATTAATTAATTAATACAAAATGTCTTTAGTTCCTGAAACTCACCTAAAAATACATAATTAATAACTTTACCTTATTAAGTACTTTATTCGAGAATTATCAGCATTCATAAAAACGCAGCTAGGCTTTATGGGTTTCTATTTTCGATTGATTTAAAAAAATACATTCTTAAATTTTCGGCTTTTACAACCGCTCCAATATTATAGGACTAGTCTTGCTCAACTATCCACAAAAAATGTGAAGTTACTCCTATTTCACAATATTACGTCTAATTTACAAAACACGTTTTATAGGGCCCTATAAACCGACAAAATTAAAAAGCCACACCTACCAATGCCGCTGATCAAATTGATAGTGTTAATTAAAACCAGCTAGGTTATGTTATGGGTCTTCGCTACCAGTGATAGGCAACAGTGTTGGCTGTACCACAGTATAAATATCTACAGTAGTGGATCTCGGCCGCATGATAGAAATAAATACCTACAGCCGCGCGGTACGTAAACATGCGCTAGGGCTGTTCGATCCGACGCCCGTCTCTAGCATTTTAATTACATTTGCCTACTTTCTGTATCTATTTAGTTTTGTGATTGTAAATATACTTTTCTTACATCAGTAAACAAATAAAATACTTTGTATATTGAATAGGAAGGATTTTAACACAAGCGTATGTACCTACCGTATCATGATTCATTCAGAACTGTCTATAACTTACCTATTTCATTCGTTTCAGTAACTTTCCTTTAGTATATCCACTGTATTTATTAATTCAAATACCCTTTTTTTCGTTAGATAATAGAAAATATTTATCCATTAAAAAGTCACACATTATGTACCTACCTGCCAGCTACTAGTACTTAAGTATAATTATTTTATAGTCAGTACTTTTCAGAGTTTACAGGTATTTAAAAAAAAACTTATGACTGGATACGTTATTGACGAATTCATACACCCAAAAACAGCACAATATTTCCTACTCGTCATATTAAATTATGTCCATGAACTGATTTTGTTAAAAAAACAACACACCGTCCGTTCATCACTACGGTACGGCCGTGACTGTCAGCGCCCCGAGCGCGCCCCGACATCGAGTCACGTGGTATAGCTCGCGTTTCGTCCGTTTGTATGAAGATCAAATACTGTTAGATATTATTACCGTGGCTGTACGGACGAAAGCCGGTGCGCGCGGTTGTTTAAAAAAGTTGATGTTCGATTTATTTTTTAAATCTATTATTTTTCTACATTTATTTTAAAAGTGAGCGCCATTTTTGGACAATTTTGGTAATACAAAAAATTAAGATGCAGTGAAGTTTTGTGATTTTAATACTAAGTCAAAAAAGGGAAACAATTGAAGTAAGTTGATAAATTAATTATATAAAAAAAAAAACTCTATATAGCTTTAGAGAAAAAAAAAAACAAACAAACTTTCGCTTATTACCATCTTATTACCTACTTTATAACTAGGTAGGTAACAAAAACGGTTTAGTGGTTTTTGAGTTTAGTTATAGGTACATACGTAGGGGTGCTATGACAGGAAACCTCCACGTGCGCCCGTGGACTGGAGTTCCCTCTCGGATACGTCCGGGGGGAAGACCAGTTTTTCGGGCCGGTGCACCCTGGGATGCGGGCAAAAACTCTTCCTTAGGCACTGTGTGCCTAAGTGGTCTCTTTGCCCGTATGCGAATAGCCTGTCGTGTGGATGCTCCAACGCGTGTCCCTCTGATCAGCAGAGAGCACAGGGAGCGGGCTTGCGGACGGTGAGTGATGGGTAGCTCGCCGTCCGACCAAGGACCAAACCCGGGTCGGTGGCGCGTCGTGTTTCGCGCCAAATGCCTGCTGGGGCCACGGGTTTTTTCTTAACCCAGGTTACCGTGGCCCCGGAACGTAAAGGGCATAGGAAGGAACACGGGTGGATTTTGTCAGTAAGAGTCTGACAGTCCCTTCCGCCCCACCCAGGGACTCATTTGATGATTTTACCACCTAAAAAAAAAAAAGGTTTACATACAAAAAACGAAATTAGGAAATCTCTTAATTAAGATCTTATCGAGTATTAAAAGTATTTGTAAACATAATAATTAAGTAATATAGCGAGCTTATGCTCTTGTCGTTGGCAGCGTGATGCTATACCTAGATAGTTAGTAGAAAACGGAGGCGTACTTAGCTAAATTATAGCTACCGCCGCCGTATCAGCCGCATCAATAACACTAAATAAAAAGCTAAAATAATGGAACTCCTAACAAAGCTCAATATTCAAAAAAATATATATACCTATACTTAAGTAGAACATAAAAAATTTTAATAAATACTTATTATATTATACTTAGAAGGCTCTAAGTATAATAACTATGTAGTTATCTTAATGAGCTTTAATCGATTGATCAGCATTCTCAATTTTCTAGCTCCCTTCAAAATTCTAAAAATCAGTAATAAGTTAAACGAGTCACGATGCTATTGTTTTTATTTATTCCTAGATTAGGGCCCTAAACAAGTTGTTATACGAGGCCTATTCTGGCCTAGCTACGCCTTAGGTAGAAAATAATCCCACGGAAACATGAAAACAGAATGAATAGTATTCATGTGTTGTATCCAGGCTATAAAAACTTTCTGTTTAGGTAGCGAATCTGTTCAGAAGCCAGCAAGTAAGTATTATCTGAAAAAGTAACAAACATCCATTCATTCGTTCTCGTGAACTTACAGATTTCATAATGTTTGTACCTGCACTAATTAATAGGATGGAAGTCATTCAAATAAAACCTAGAACTCGAAACATTTGTGTATCTAGAATCCAGACAGATCATGACCGTTTTCACTAACTTTAAGCAGCATCTAATATTCTTAACTAATATTAAAACATCAACTTTAATGAATACGTATCGGTGTCAATTAACAGAGCAGGCATTTTAAAGTCTACAACACCGTACGACTTTGATATCTAGCCTAGGTGACTATCGCAATACCATACCACCATAGAGGTTCGTGCAAAGGCACGCACCAATGGATACCATACTCGCAAGGTATCGGAGACTTAGGTCGCCGTCGCTTAATGTACGAAGGCGCTTGAAGCTTACCCTAAATAATATCGGTTAGCCAGCTCCGACCGACATCGACACCGTGTCTCTAAAACCAGCAAGCAACCAGTTTAATTGTAGGTTAAGATGAGGAACCAATGGAAGAAGACGTGACAAGACCTTGAAGCCGAAAAAACCTACTCAGCCCACTTACTGATTTAATTAATTACTAATTAAATACCTACCTTGTTTTATACTGTGACTGCTTATAGAACCATGAATGATAGAAGGTAGGTATTTTAAACTGGTTGACCACTTAGTTAAGTATATTTGACCCGTCAGTTGTCATGGCCGTATGAAATTCTTTGTAAATAATCACAGCTCCGCTCATAATAAAATAAAGCAATAAGCATAGAATTTTGATGTTAAATCCTAAGCAGGCACGAAGATACGTTATGAATAAAAGAAGGCCACACAACACCAAGATTATTGCCGAAAATTGATTTACTAACCAGCCAAGTGTATGACTCTAACACGAAGGGTTCCATACCTGCATTTTCTAAGAAACCCTTTTTATATACATTTTATTCTGTATTTTAGCATTTATTTGTTGTTATTATAGTGGCAACAAAAATACATCATCTCTATGAACATTTCAACCGTCTAACCAGTCTAACTATCACGGTTCATGAGATACAGCCTGGTGACAAACGGACAAACTGACAGTCAGATAGACACTGAAATCTAATAGAATCCCAAATTATCCTTTGGGTGCGGAACCCTCAAAAACTACCTGCAACTCTGCAGTACCTTCTCAATCATAAATAAACTAGATGGACCAATTAAACTTGCATCTTGAGTCAGTGGAAAGTTTATCATCACCACATCACCAAGCAATAATATCTACTAGTACTATGAATCAGTCTCCCTTACCTACGGGTCCCCTTTTCTTGACGTGAGACGTAACAAACCTAATAGCCATATCCGCTGTCCATTTTAGAGAACCCATCATGGGTTCCACTGTTGACAACAACGTTAAGGGCCTCAGTTAAATTACGAAATAACTTGAAGTTGAACATAAATATTCAATTTTATTAGAGCGATGAAAATACGAATGGTCCATTAATTGAGGTCACTGTTCACAAAATTCTTATATGTAAGAATTGAATTATGTACCTATATAATTATTTTGGTAAGTATTTGTTTTTTACATACGGCTTCGCCCTTGCGTACTTATTAAAAGTCAGAAATTTACCCACTAGATAATTTTCACAAAACCTTTTTATACTTATAAATTTAAAAAAAAAACATTTCGCCAATGTTACTCAGAGCACAGAATACATAATATTAGGTACCTCAGAGGCATAAAAGGGTTGAATATAGGGTTTGCGTAAGGCGGTAGCTAAGGGAAGGCTGTAAACGAAATGCAAAAAACAATACCTACGGATTTTGGATAGTTTATAGATGCTCAAACATGCACCTTGACTTGTGCAACGTAAAGCAACGCCGACGCTTCATTTTAAATTTTAAAGTAATTGTGAATTTGTTTGACACAATTTAAAATTATTATTATTTTGTCACGCTATATGTATAAACTGTTTTTTTTTAATGTTGTATACCCCACCCTAGGAATTTCTTCCTGCATCTTGGGTGCGTTTACAAACATAGAAACTCACATACACAAACACCCAGACCTGGCACAACTACTTACAGATCATACAAATATTTGTTCCGTGCTGGGATCAAACCCGCGACATGCTGCGCAGCAGTCGCTCGCTCAGCCACTAGAAAAACCGTGTCGTCATTATAAACTTATAATCAATCGCCACAAATCCACATCAAAATCCGTTACTTAGTTAACAATAAAAAATACCTATTTTAACGCCGAGATCAGATTAGATACCAGCTATTTATACGAACTCTTCCCATTTATTTCACAAAAGTGCTTCAGAACGTGTTTGCTAACATCTTTACATATAATCTTTACATATAATAAAATCGTAGAGATGTCATTCCTGTACATTGAATATTTTTTTCTTTTTGTATTTTTTTCGAGATAAGGGATCGATTCTGATGCCAGATCAACTTTTATTTTTTTTCGATTTTTTTATGTTTTTTTGATTTGATCTATCTCCGAAACTACTGTAAAGTTGTCGATCAAATTTTACTAAAATTTTCCTAATAATATGCTTCTGTTTATATGCTATGTATTATTACGCTATTTTTCCTGGGAGATAAGCAATTTTGAATTTTGTTGTTTTTAGATGTTTGTTGATAATTGGAAGCTAAACCACTGGATGTTATTTAGTCAATTTTTCCTCAAATATTCCTTAAACCGCTGTTCTATTAATAGGATATGTATAATAACGCTATTCCCCTTGGGGGATTAGCAATTTTATAATATGTTGATTTTCAGTCATTGTTGACATTTGTACAAGAACCGCTATTTGAAAATCACTGTCAACGTACTAGCCAGTCCGGTCGGTAACCTGCTTGACTTTCGTGCAAGGGGTCTCTGGATCAAATCTCGCAGTTTTTTTTTCTCTTTTTGAGTTTTTTTTCATTTGTCCTGAGAGTTTTAAATAATTAAAAAAAAAATGTGCAAACTTTTGTTTCAATATTATTCGCGATTTAAAATAATTACTATTTTTTTTCAATACTTCTCTAGGATATAAATCTACACCGATTTAAATTGTAGGTAGTAAGTTGGATATTTTTTTTAATTGTAGTTTCGAGGTGTGGAATTTTAAAGATTAGAAAAAAATCAGGGTTTCTATAATTTGTGTTTATTTATGTTTTGAATTGGTGCTCAAACCAGTGCATAGATTCTGTTTTAAACGACGACAAGTTGTACTCATCGAGTCAGATAATTAGTTATTTTTTAGGTATCACGCGGTATGCTAAAGGGAGAAGAGCAATGCTATCGTACAGACGCCAGCAGGTCAACCTACCCGAATCTGTCAGATTTTACCATTCAAACCTTAACCTTCTACTCTTGTGATAAGGTTGAAATTTTATTAAAGAAATCTGACAGATTGTGGTAGCTTGATGTGCTGGCGTCTGTACGTTCAATTTGCAGGGATACTGTAAATAGACCCAAAAATGATAGTCTAATGTTTAAATAAACACGGTTCTTTGAAATTAATGTCGCTCAAATAAGGACGTTTCCTATGCAAACTATGTACCTAGATATAACATTATTGATCTAAACTAATAATAAAAATGCAATTATGTTTGTTTTTTACCTTTTCACGCATTACTACCTACTGAATCGATCGTCCCAAAATTTAGCATATACGTTGTCAGGAGTATAGACACGGATATAAGGTATCTTACATCTCGAATAACAGAAGCTGTTTCCGAGAAAATAATTACGTTCATATTCCAGATGGCGCCACACGATCCGTTTTGTTTCTCAAATTCTAAAATAACGCAAGCGAAGCCGCGGGCAAACACTAGTAATATAATAAAATCGTAGAGATGTCATTCCTGTACATTGAATATTTTTTTCTTTTTGTATTTTTTTCGAGATAAGGGATCGATTCTGATGCCAGATCAACTTTTAATTTTTTTCGAAATTTTTTATGTTTTTTTGATTTGATCTATCTCCGAAACTACTGTAAAGTTGTCGATCAAATTTTCCTCAAATATTCCTAATAATGTGCTCTGTTTATATGCTATGTATTATTACGCTATTTTTCCTGGGAGATAAGCAATTTTGAATTTTGTTGTTTTTAGATGTTTGTTGATAGTTGGAAGCTAAACCACTGGATATTATTTAGTCAATTTTTCCTCAAATATTCCTTAAACTGCTGTTCTATTAATAGGATATGTATAATTACGCTATTCCCCTTGGGGGATTAGCAATTTTATAAAATGTTGATTTTCAGTCATTGTTGACATTTGTACAAGAACCGCTATTTGAAAATCACTGTCAACGTACTAGCCAGTCCGGTCGGTAACCTGCTTGACTTTCGTGCAAGGGGTCTCTGGATCAAATCTCGCAGTTTTTTTTTCTCTTTTTTTTTTTTTTTTTTTTGTCCTGAGAGTTTTAAATAATTAAAAAAAAATGCATACTTTTGTTTCAATATTATTCGCGATTTAAAATAATTACTATTTTTTTCAATACTTCTCTAGGATATAAATCTACACCGATTTAAATTGTAGGTAGTAAGTTGGATATTTTTGAAGTGAAAACTTCTTTAGCGGCGTTGTACACTTTTTCTGTAATGGGTAAAAAATTTAAAACTCGCGTCAGGGTCACGTGACCAAAACTCGCGTCAGGGTCACGTGACCCTGATCGAAAATGAGTAAGACGTCATTCAAATTAAAAATAAAACATAGTAACAAAAAAGTTTTCACTTCTACCGGCACTCCTGGAGTGCAACCTTTTTTTTTTTTAATTGTAATTGTTTCGAGGTGTGGAATTTTAAAGATTAGAAAAAAATCAGGGTTTCTATAATTTGTGTTTATTTATGTTTTGAATTGGTGCTCAAACCAGTGCATAGATTCTGTTTTCAACGACGACAGGTTGTACTCATCGAGTCAGATAATTAGTTATTTTTTAGGTATCACGCGGTATGCTAAAGGGAGAAGAGCAATGCTATCGTACAGACGCCAGCAGGTCAACCTACCCGAATCTGTCAGATTTTACCATTCAAACCTTAATCTTCTACTCTTGTGATAAGGTTGAAATTTTATTAAAGAAATCTGACAGATTGTGGTAGCTTGATGTGCTGGCGTCTGTACGTTCAATTTGCAGCGATACTGTAAATCGACCCAAAAATGATAGTCTAATGTTTAAATAAACACGGTTCTTTGAAATTAATGTCGCTCAAATAAGGACGTTTCCTATGCAAACTATGTACCTAGACATAACATTATTGATCTAAACTAATAATAAAAATGCAATTATGTTTGTTTTTTACCTTTTCACGCATTACTACCTGTACCTACTGAATCGATCGTCCCAAAATTTAGCATATACGTTGTCAGGAGTATAGACACGGATATAAGGTATCTTACATCCCGAATAACAGAAGCTGTTTCCGAGAAAACAATTACGTTCATATTCCAGATGGCGCCACACGATTCGTATTGTTTCTCAAATTCTAAAATAACGCCAGCGAAGCCGCGGGCAAACACTAGTCTTAAATAAATATTTAATTTAAGTAATAATAATACGATTTTTCGAATACCATAGAAAAATATGGTGAAACAATACCGGTTCTTGATAATTAATTGTGGCAATCAAGTCGTCAACATTATTGTTAATCAACGGGTCAAAAGTAAATGAATCAATACTTACTTTTTAAAACACTCGAGTCTTAAAAATCTAACTATGGAAGTCAGCAGTCTCTATTTCACTTTTCTATCATATCAGTGGCAATTCCCGATAGTCTATGTTAGGGGAGCCATAAGAGCCATTGGTTCCTCTCTTGTTATAAAGTCCGACAAACAGTCGTTCCATGTATCTACATAGAAGATTGAATGAATGAGTAAAATACTGGTTTTCAGTTGTTTCTGGTTATGGTTAAACTGAAAGTCGAATCCGAGATAAATATGGAAAAGCACTCAGTTGATAATGATATGATCTGATTTACGAGTATCATCAGTAGATCATCAAGCCGTAAAGACTAGAGCTGTTTACAATAACGGATTAATAAGTGACCTTTCAAATTGGTAGTTGGAATTTACTCTCCAATATAAAGATCTTATAAGGCAACATAACATAATATCACAACATTTTGGTTACGTAGGTGTATCAAGGTTATTTTCGACATAGTTCAATGTCCCAACCATCAATTCTACGGCGGCCCTTTGCTTGAACTTAATCGAGACTTACAAATCGTTACCTAGTTAAAGTTTTAAACTCAGTGCTTAGCTTTCAAGAGCTCTTGAACTGCTGAAACGCGCTTGCAAGTTAAAATCTGTGTATGAATCTCTAGCTTACAATTCCCGATGTTGTTTAAACAAGAACGTCGCTTCATCTATGCAGAAATGCCCTAATTAATGCAATATATTGATGACATCAATAAAACTGATGCATGCCACAGCCGAATTGGAATTCTGTCACTTTAATTTACACAACTTAACTATCATAAATTCATAAGTGACTAATAAACGATAACCACTTCCAATGTTTTCTAAGCATTCAAAGATACATAAAAGAATTTTAATTACCGAAAAAATGCCATCCACTTTTTAGTCTACATAATAATTGTAATAAAGTAATGAGTCAATTAAAAAATGAGACGTTACGCTAATGACTAAAAAGTGTAGAAAGAAATGGAATAATTTGATAGATGACTGCTTCGATCGATCGACTGGGATACTAACTCCACCAGTATGCTTGTAACCGCCAACAGTGTCAAACGCCAGAGACAAATCCAAAACTAAGTTCGCGCTATAATACAGTGTTTTAAAAGTTAAAGTGTTCCAAAGATTTAATTCTTTAATTCCCGCAATGTAATATCAATCTTGCATTACTACATTTTTGTGTGTTCAGATTTCTTTTTTGTCTAGTTACATTATCATTATAAAAAGTTAGTTATAAACTCCAAGAAAACGGATGCAAGAGTCCTCCAGAGTGGAGAATTGAAAGTGAAGGGTAAGTGTCCATTGCCATTTTTTTACTGGGACAAACCCTCCACACTGTTACCAAACCACTGCAACTCCTGAAAGCTAGAATCAAAAGCTGTAACCTCCAGAAAAGCGCCGAGACAATGAAGCTCGACGTGTCCCGGAGAATGAATTTACCTGTCTTGCATCCTGCAACGAAATTAATCAGAAAAGAATAGTGGAGTAGGAAGAATATTGTTCCTACTTGCTATTGTCGTACAATCTACAGCTTAAAAAGGGGACTATTTAGATCTCATAATTTATCATCGCGGCTCAAATGCCCAACCAATAGGGCTCGACCTAAAGTAATAGGTACAACTGTAGCATGTTACTACTGTCCTCTTCAAATACAGTCTTATCTATTTTAATCCATAAGTATGCAAGTGTGCAAGAGATAACATGAACCAAGTAAATACCGTGGGTCTGTACTGTGTTTGATGGTGTCTCTACTATGTTACGTTACATATTCCACTCTAACTACTTGCGATTACCTACTTGTAAAGAATTACGAGTAGTACTTTTATTCTATCGAAACCTGGTATACCAGCAGCAAGACAGGCTTAATAATCAATAACGATACAAATTATGACTGAAAGTTTGGATATAGCGGGTGGAAAAAGTCCATGTGGAGTTCCACTTTGAAAAAAAAAAGTAAAATTACACTCGTAAACTACGATCACGGTATAAATGAGTCCACAGAAACGAAATCGTGAGCTTATCAACTCTAAAATAAGTAGAGAAAAGCCAATGGTGTAAATCTCTCGCTTCATTACCGACAGGTATAATGACAAGTTTTAATAATTACGAAAAAATCAATGAAATCACTTCATCTAAGTAGGTAAAACTTTAACTTTTCTAGCTAAACAGTTCATGGAATCCAATATAAGTAGATAAATTAATTATTTATTGGTAGATAAATCGAGCCAGCGCAGTTGCAGCTATGCATTCTCTATAAGAAATATCATCGCTGGACTCTATGATGTGCTCTTCAAAAAGGCGGCTGTTTCAACACACCCACACTAGGAATGAATTTCTCCTGTGTCGTGGATGCGTTTACAAAGATGTAAACTCACATGCACAAACGCCTAGAACCGAAACAATTTGTAGATCATACAAAAACATATATGCTCCGGACTCCGGTGCAGGAATCCAACACGCGACAAGCAGCGGTCTAATCGCTCAGCCACTGCGCGAACCGTGCCGTCAATCGCTTTGTGAACGTCTGATCGTGCAGCGCAAGTGTCGCTATCAGAAGCTGCGGTCGCGCTGTCATAAAGTGTTCCTAAGCACCACACTGAGGTGGCACATTAACTCTACGTACCCATGTTTGTCTTGTCAACCTTAACTTGATGTTTCTACAACCAGGTGAAAATGCAGGCCGCGTCTTCGAGCAGTGAGCGCACTCCGCTGGTGCAGCCCACGTATGTGTTCGAGTCGAGCATGTCGCGCCGCTACCAGAAGCGCCTGCACCAGACGCAGTGCGCTATCTGTGTTTTTATAATGTAAGTAGACATTGCTTTGTACCTACCTAATTTGATTTTTTGGGTAACTGCAGTATGTGGTATTATGCTAAAAACGTATACCTGCGGTCCTGCGAAGAATTTAGAGAGAGATGATGCAAGAATGTTGCTTATAGATTTTACCACCAGTAATATCTCAGTGGAATTCCTGAATGTATGCTTGTTTGATAGACTAACCTCCTACACAATCCCTCCTATAAGAATTACCACTGGTCTCAGTACGGTGAAAAGAAACACCGTAGAAAAAACGGCATGTCCTAAAAGCGAAAATTCGAAAACATGACGTGTCCCACACTGGGCCTGCATGGTGTATTATGGTCCACTCCCTCTCACAAAGAGGAGGCCTATGTGACAGCAGTCTTGATAGTGGAGAAATGAGTATGCAATTCTGCCTAAACCTTCGAAGATTGCAGCAGTGATGTTACAATTCTTATTCTTTCCCCAGCGCTGTTCTCGGGGTCGCTCTATTAGTGACAATCTCCTACAACCTAAGTCAAGACCCGTTCGATGACGATGACAACACGACGGAGCCGAATCCACCAGCACTGCCCTTGCCAGGGAACAACCTGACCCTGCTGAAGATGTCTCCTGGCAAGCATCCACCTCCCTGGTATCCCTGGAACGTGACTTTGACGGCCATGCCACCAGCGTTGCAACCGCTTTTGGATCAGAAGTGGCCCTTAAAAGGTGAGTCAATGATGATTTCGGCTTTTGCTATGATTTTCAGCTGTGTTGGTGTTTAAACGGTCCTAAAAGTGTAAAGAGTTCATGTTCCAAAAAAATTAAAGAAATTAAACTGAAAGTGCATCTTTCGGTTTACTAAACGTTTCATACGGCTTCATTTACATCTGCATAAGGTGAACATACGTTAGCTGTAAGTACCTACACGTCACGTGAAAGAATTAGATTTTGTTTAAAATTGACTACTACGACAAAAACGGATTCAAAACCAGGTCTTTAGGTTATCCTAAGATCAAAAATAACTGTCAGAATGTAGATGGCCGTTTGTGGAAAACCTTTAAAACCGTTACCCATATCTATGTGAATTCGTTCTTTTTTCATTCAATATTTCTTTGGTATTTTGTGGAACATGAAAATAATGTAGAGCCTTATAACCTTCGTTTTGTACTTAATTAAAAACTAAAATCACAATATTTCGTAGTATAATAATGATATTTTTAGTCAATTTTAGATCATTTCCGCACCGAAGTGAAGACAAGTTAAAAGATTCTTGACGTAATAATAAAATGTTATGGATAGAATTTGAATACACTAGCATAGTCAATCGACTCAATGCCAAATAAGAAAAAAAAATCAATGAATCGTCAGGCCGATAATAAAGAAGATAATATTGTTTCTCTGCAAGTTTTTTTCATACTTTGGGAAAAAAATATAGTGACGAAAGCTCATCAAGTCTGACTCGTGACTGGCTTTGTAAATTCGCGGGCGGGATGCATTTGATGATTTTACCTCGATGGAAAGATATATTATGTAAAAGGGTATGATGGGGTTGTCATATCATAGATAAAAACCCCTAACTAAAAATAGAATAAAAAAAAACCTCGATGAAAAAACAGCACCCGGACAAATGCTCTTCGCATATTTTCTGCAGGACTTCTTTAACTTTTCCATGACACTGATGTTTCCATTTCGCACTAGCTAGGCCATGAAAACAAAAAATAAATCAACTTCCTTGAAATCGGGTTGATATATTTTAGTGCATAGATTGACGTCATATACGTTAGAATAGAACCCATTAAGGTTGGAAATACAAATAATAATATATAGAATTCTCAATGAAGTGAATGAAGTGCTTATCTACATAATTATGCCAATTATTTAGCATAGTCTTTTGCATAATTAGCCTTGTAACGTTCCAAATGCTGGAACAGAGCAGGCCTCTTCTCTGTGTGTAGTGTATGGGTAGTTACAAAATCTACACTAATAATATTATGAAGAGGAAAGATATTTTGTGTTTTTGTGTGTAAGTTTGCCAATTGGAAGCTAAATTCACCCTGGGTAATAGGCGACATTGCCGTGCTAAATAAAAAATATATAGGTAAATAGCTAGCGGCCCATCCACTAGTTATTTATATTTATTTTTATTCAAGTTATCTTCTGATGATTTTGTTTCGATACACTAGGATTAGGATGAGAACCAATGCCTAATGATTGTAATTCCTATTAAAAATTAAGCTGCCTCGAATTGCTTTACTAAGAATAATACATACTTAGTTCAGTTTGTTAGAGGAAAAAAAAGCTTGTTGTAAAAGTCCAGTGATACTTCGTGGGGCCTCATTGCGTGACGCTTTACAAGTAAATGAGGATTGTAATCTAGCCAAAGATGAGGTAAAAGAAAAAAATCAAGCTCCAGGTGTACAATCAATCCCAAGACATCTCATAACATACCTTTAATTAACAAAAAAGACGTTAAAAAGTGATGATTGATGTCCTAACTGAAACAAAGTATTTGACTTTGACACAAACTTTCTTAACATTCTCTTGATCCCAACACAATACTAATAAAATCAGCCAATTTAATAAAAAAAAATATCCATAAAACATACAAAATAAAGTAGATGCCTACTTAACTTTATCGGAAACATCTTTTATTATATTTTTACATTATATAATTTAAGTTCTGATGTATTGAATGAATGTATCAATTTGCGATTAGCAAAACTTGTTCCGAGTCGCAAAATTAAATACTTACTAAGTTAAAAAACAAAAAACTTTTTATAGAACCTTGAAACGACGTCACCACTAATTCAAGATCATGGTCAAATGTAGACTTATTTTATAAATTATGCAAGCGAAATCAATTACCTAATTCTTTGTGAAAATAAAATCCATTTAAATACGCAGATAATGTTTTACGGATGTACCTACACGTTCTTCTTAAGAATAGTACCTACTTAAAAAAAAAACACTTAGTACCTAAATTATTCTGCATTTGAATTTGAACCCATTATGTTAATTAATTAATTCAATACCTACCTCGAATAAAATTCTAAATAATTATGTGCGCCGGCGCCGGCGCCGTCGACATGAAATGAAATACATCTTTAGAAGAATCCGAACGTTACCTGTTCTGGACTTTGTGACAATTTTAGGTCCTGTTAAAGTTATAATAAGTCTTTTTATTTGATTTTCCTCTCTTTCTTATAAAAATCCATCCATCTTTAGCTGAACCAGCAGCAGCATGGGCGAACGAGGTCCCGAGCAAGGCACAAATAGCATCAGCTCTGCTGGAAGGCAAGGCAGCCTTGAAAGAGCTGACGAAGGTGGAGTGGAAGCGAAGACCTCTGGATATGGACACTCCAGCCAATAGGGCACAGAGAGCAGCAGCCACGTCTGCTGACATAAAGCCGTTGGCTGATGCTGCGTATGCTGCTGAAGTTGCTACCAAGGCACTTATGAATGGGTAAGTTATTGTGGTTATTATTAACCATTATGCAAAATCAATGAAGTCTTCCTCTTATTTCGTTTTTAAATCACCATCATTTACATATTACGCAATGTAAAATATTAGGCAACCAATTCAAGATTAGCTATAGTTACGGAAAGTGTCAAGTCCGTATTGAAAACACTAGATAATTAATTGAGGAACCACTACAAATTCTAGCAGAAGATTTTGTAATGAGCCTTTTCCAGGTGACCCTGAAACGTAATGGGCTATTGAAGGAACGCAGTGGTTTTCAGTATGGTACGAGTCCGGCAGTCCTTCCCGTTCCTTACACGGCGGGAGGACTTAGGCCCGGCGCCTACTATCGGCATCGGCACAGCTGAGGATTTTAAGTTATAAAAAGCTTTATATTATTATATAATGGCAATAAAGTAGAAATTTCCATGATATTATCAATTATTATCGTAGTAACAAAAATACCGCTTCGGTATGCTTGAGGTTGCTGCATCGGATATTTCTACTGTATAGCCATGAAGTATGCTTTGTATCACCTAATTTCCTCATCCGTGCCGATGCCGATAGTGGGCGCGGGCCTTATTATTTGGTGATAGCGCTATTTGAATATGCCCAAACTATACGCATATTCATATTCAAATAGCCCACAAACATATAGCCCACAAATAATAATAATAATAAATTTATTCAAAAACATATGGTACAAGGTTATACAGTTTTCTTATCTAAGTACATTAAATTCACAAATAAATTTGTGCCTGAACTAGGTAATCCTGTGTTAAAAGAACAAAGTCGTTAAACAATTCAAAATTAACTCTAATCATAATTATTTTAATGTCTTTGCTCTAAAGTTTAAGCGTCATTCATTAGATGATTTCATTTCCGACAGCGATTATATCAAACAACAAGACCGATTCAGATCAAGTTAATATTCCGACATCTGATACCCTGTGAATTTGTTACAAAATTCCACTAAGAGTTTTTTACAGCAGCAGTAGCAACTTTAGTTTATCACTTCAATGAATTATTATATGCAACTTATGATACTTGTAGGAAGATAATAATATGTACTTGTTAGCACTAGACTGGTATAGGCTGATGATAATGAGAAATATTAAACAAATGACTCGATCCTTTTCCGCATTTTTTTCACGTTTTCACGGCTTGCTACTTTCTCCATCACCGAAATGATGGAAAAATCTGCAACAAAATCTGTTCCCATTTAGAAGATTACTAACTATTCATTGATTTTATAACACTCAAATATATCAACATACCCCAATGCCATATTCACTGTTGTCAACATGACGGCATGGAAGACTCCGCTGCCCATCTTCAATTTATAATTCCCTATTTACAATACATACGTTACTCTTAAATCCATCAAGTCCAATAGATCAGTCCGTCAATTGCTGGCTAGTCTTCCGGTCACCTACATTCGGTCAATTGGCATCCCGCCGTCAGTCACTGCATCGATGCATCTACCAAACTCACTTTAATTCTATCAGATAAATATGCATCGAGAACATTAATAACTGAATAGATGGTAAATTCACAAATTAGGAAATTCAAATGGGAGAAAACAATCTTCACTAGATTTGCTTACTATTGGAAAACTTAGCACGTTGCTAATATTATTTTCGGTCAGTAATATCTCGTCACACAGGCAAGATCAAAATGTCAACAACCCACCGGTTGTTGACATTTGATTAAGGATTCAATCTTTCTAGTTCTTTTTGTTGTTTTCGAATTCTGTTCTAGATGGTTCGATTATCTGTGTCCTGTCTTGTTTAGTCAGTATAGTAACTTATCTAGCCTCTATAATTGGCTTTTCAACACTTCACTTGCGAAGACTTTCGATTAGTAATTTGAAACTTGTTAACTTCATTGTGACTCAGGATTAGCTTAAAACAATCTGCTATTATTTCCTAAAGTCAATTGATTTTTATTGATTTGATAACATCATCAGATGTGCAATCGCTGCTATAATTTTGTGTATGAACCTTTCTGGGCTAATAATAATTCTAGTTGGCTACTTAGCCTGCTGCCCCTAGAAACTAAAGATGGTAAATAAAAATCATAATCTCCAGAAGTCTAAATTCGCGAAAGGACAATAATTAATTTGACGAATTTAAAAAAGTTTCCTCGACGCAAACTTATGGCAAATAAACATACCAGTTTCCGAAAATGCCTCACCAAAATACTTTCTGTTTCTTGCATTATAATAGGCAAAAATATCGTGTGTCAGATGGAATTAGAACGAATACCGGTCTTTGTAACGTGATACTTGATCTATGTTGCTATCAACCACGTAACACTATCCTCGCGTTGGTTTGGCTTCACCGCGACGCCTCACTGGCCACGGGTTACCGAACTCCGCCAAAAATATCGATCGACACTAGTTTGGTTGCCAGAATTATCTGGGAATTGAAGTACATCATTATAGAACTGAGAAAGGTCTTAAACTCGATTACTTCCAGAATGAACTCAGTTTATCTACAATACAATCACACGATTAAATTATAGGATTTCAGCGATAGACTTTTGGTAAAGTCGCAAGCATTTTGAATCAAGAGAACCTTAGTAGTTATCAATAAGAGAAAACAACAAAGTTGCGTATGAAAGTATCATCTTACTAGAATCTGTGACACTATTCACACTTCATTTAACTTGAGTGTAGGGAAATATCACTTTTCACTCGGTTTCCATATTGTGTAAGCAATATTGCTTCCTTGACTAATATATCCTTTAACATCAGTAGTCATTTATGTCTTTGCATACTCTACCAAATAACAACGCCTGATGATTGCGTGTGTCATATCAACTGTAAAGTTGAGTTTTTTGCTATTGCTCTGCCATTTGGCTCTTCGTATTTTACAGTAAGGATTTTCTAGCGCCTGGCAAAAATTATAAGTATCACTGAGCGAATTAGCGAATTATTATATTTTTCTTCGGAAATGTTTACCAACACTTTCTCAGCGCCGTCTTTTGGCGTAGGTACGATATTTCATTAGAGTAGGTACTTATAGCACTTTTTTATCTGATGTCTTATAAATCTCCTCTATTTTTCCAGTACGGACATATCCCTACGTCCCGGCGGGTCCGGACAGGGTCCCCGGCTCAACGGCTCATTCCCTGAGCCACCGTACTGCCTGGACGACCCTCCACCATGTGTGTTGTCCAGGTACAGAACCATGGACGGCACGTGCAACAACCTGAAGAATCCATTGAGATATGGAGTCTCTAAGACTCCATTTAGAAGGGTGCTGCCTGCTGACTATGCTGATGGTAAGTAATACTGGACTTTTGTAATGACTTATTCTAGTGGTGAAAGGCAACCTTTTATAGTTTTCATTCTAGACTGATCTCAAACTCTGACAATGGAGCGAGCTTACCCAGAAAATTTCCCGTAACACTAGGTTTGTCTTAAATGTTACTGGCGAAATGTGGAGTTTATACTCTGCCTTTCAAATACACCTCTGCCTTATACTCACCGGAAATGTTTTCTTTGGTGTGATGTTATTACAGTAATCTTGATACATAAGAATAATACTCTCTGACTATTCCTTTTATTTTTATTCCCGCCCTAAGTCGAACGAAAAGGACGATCAGTCACTTCCTGTTTAAAAATACACCCTTTTTGGTAACTCTTTGCGCTCTTGGCCACGTTGGCTTTAAAATAAAGTCTATCAACATGAAAATGACTCCTATTATGCACAAGATTGATTCCAATTTCCATTCCCCAGGTATCAGCTCTCCCCGCGCAGGAATAGACGGTGCAGAGCTCCCGAGTGCTCGCGACGTCAGTGTGACGGTCCATCGTCCGAGCTACGCGCACGACTCCGCCTTCACCGTCATGTTGGCAGTATGGGGACAGTTCCTGGACCACGACATCACTGCTACTGCGCTTAGTAAAGGTAGGAGAATCCTCCAAACCAAATGGTAAATATGGAGGCAGAGGTAAATAGTGACTAGATACGACTACGATGAAGTGCTAACATCCCCTTATATTTCTCCCACATCTGGGTCAGCAATCTTGGACTGACAATCACGCAGATGCAGTGCGGATTGGTAGGTTCATCGATTTTATGGTCTTACGTAAAGTGAATTTTCTTAGCTACAACTTTTGGATATTCTAGGCAAGCATGCTTCGTTGCTTTCCATCAGGTGAGATAGTGGTCAAAGGTGAACATAATTATTTGGATGTCACAGCTAAAGTGACAGAACCGACAGCTTGGGTAAGTTCTCTCTTACTAGTTGAAAAGAAGAATGGACAACTCAGAGTATGTCTTGATCCAAGAAATTTAAATCATGCGATACAGAGGTCATACTATCCTATACCTACGTTAGATCAGGTAAGAGTTAACTTAGCAGGATCTACAATATAAACAGATCTTGCAACAAGGCTTTCTGGAGATTTAGGAGTACTTAGTCAAGGTCTTTTCGCAATTCTAATCCCATATCTATGATATTTTCCAGGTCAGAACGGCACAGCCCTATCCTGCTGCGATGAGTCTCAGACCCCGCACCCGGAGTGCTTCCCGGTGCGACTGGACGAGGACGACCCCTTCTACCAGGACTACAACATCACCTGCATGGAGTTCGTCAGGTCTGCTCCAGCACCCACATGTCATTTTGGTAAGTGTTTTTTCTTTTGTTCAGGATTTGCTATCCATGTTTTACAGCAGCATTTCCCGAAGTACAGGCGGCAAGCAAATATGGGGTGGGCCCTGGAGTACATGGTGGAATTTTCGGCCGTGGTTATAATTAAGTTTAAATATTATGTATCTACTTACCGAAATAAATTCGACGCATCCGCATCCAACTTCTTGAAAGTAAAAATTCGTTAAGTAACACCTACTGATGCTAAAGACGTGTCTGGCGTGACAATAAAGATAGGTATCAAATCCATCCATTTCATTAAAAATCCCAATTCTTGGTCCCTTGAAGTTTTGTCAGATGAATCGCAATCTAATCAATTTCGGGAATCGCTGTTTTACACACGTAATAAATAAACTGATCCCATTATAATTCTAAGTGATTAGATGAAAACTATAGCCCTTCCATGTCATATTTCAGGTCCTCGCGAACAACTCAACCAAGCCACCGCCTTCATCGACGGCTCCACAGTATATGGGTTTGGTGAGAACCGCAGTAACTCCCTGCGGTCCTTCGTTGGAGGACAGCTGCGGATGTTGAAGATAGGAGCCACCGAGTTGTTGCCGCCCTCCACCGACCCTAACGACAGCTGTAACACTGTCGAGATGAACGCTAAGGGACGGTACTGCTTCGAGTCAGGTATGTTACAGCAACAGTTGCATGTTCGATTTAACGGAACATCAAACGGCATACTTGATGCAGTGGCTGAACGATCGACTGCTGCATAACATGGCGGGGGTTTAATACCCGCACGCAAAAAAAATATTGTATTATCTTGATCTGCAATTAATTGTAGCGGTGTTTGTGTTTGACAGTCTATATGTTTGTAAACGCACCCACTATACAGGAAAATTCATACTTAGTGCGGAGTAAAGTTCTCTTGCCCTGATCTCAAACTCTATCTCACCAAGAATACACGCTGTCTTTTGTATTTCAGGACCATAGTCCTTAAGTCTTAAGTCCTAAAGTCCTTAAGTCAGTCGAATCTCAGATTAAAGTCCATTAAGCACTCACTTTCATGACTAATGCTGAGATTCAGAGCTTTTAAAAGATCACCTCCATAATATTATTATCCTTCACTATTTTCTAATTGGAAATGCAAAGGAACATTTGACGAAACCTATTTCGGCAAGTTGTCTGATTTGGCACTTGCCAACCTAAGTTCCTCCAAATTTCACTCTCCTCTTATTTTCATCTGCAGGTGACGACCGTGCCAACGAGAACCTTCATCTAACAACGATGCACCTGCTGTGGGCCAGACAACACAACCGAGTGGCCGCGGCCATGAGGAAGTTGAACCCCAGCTGGGATGATGACACAGTGTTCCAGGAGGCACGGAAGATTGTGGGCGCGCAGATGCAGCATATCACTTACACTGAGTTCCTGCCCAGTATACTTGGTAAGATTCGAATTATATAAGAATTAGACAGAATAATTATCCCAGATGATGATTCAAAATTCTACGATAAAACTGATTATGGAACTGCTATCATTTTAATTGGGCAACCGATGGATGCAAGTGGCGAATTATCATTCGACGTGGCGGTCTAAGGGGGAGGTATCAAGACATCCACTGAACATAGGTTCAGCAGTAGATGTCTTCCGGCTGATGATAATGAATGATGAATCATTTTATTCACAAGCCATCAGATTAGCTACTCATTTCTAAACATGTCATTATGACAGGTGGAAAATCGAAATTATTTGGTCTCCTCCGTCTCTTTAAAAATCCTACCAAAGATCCTACTCCCTCTTTTATGGGGTTGTTTTTTGCCACGCCATTGTTATGGCACATCCTTGGAGAGACTCTGAAAGGAGTCTTCCCTGAGTCTTGCTGTGCACGATAGTACGACACTTTTTACCGTTTTTGACCTCTAATCATTAATACTAATTTGTAAATTAAAAAAGTAAAACTTTGTGCAAATTGAGAAATAAAATCTCATGATCATTCAACATGCTTGTTCCTCAGGAGCGGACGTGATGTGGGCTCTGAACATAACGGTCCAGGAAGAAGGCTTCTCCGACGTGTACGACCCCACCGTGGACCCCTCCATCGCCAACCACTTTGCTTCTTCTGTCTTCAGATTTGCTCACACCTTGTTACCGGTAAGATTAAGTTTCATAAGCATAAGCCAAATTCAGCTTCAAAGAATGTGTTTGCGATAATCTAATTGGTAAAGCGTTTAGAGTAGGTCCCACTCGCAGCCGATTTTTTCTTTCATCTAAAAATCAGTACGCGTTTGCAGTTCTTCTGAGGGCTCAATTTTGGTCTCAGCTAAGACTGATTCTTGAATCAAAATATTAAGCACTTGTCAATAATCTCTTCTCATCAAACGGAATAATTAATATTATTATTGTGTAATATGTGCTTCCCAACATTATTATTGTACTTCTCCAATTTTTCATTGTCCTTAATTCTCTTCTTCATATCAGTGGCAGCAGGTAGACATTTTGGCTGACTGTTCAATCATTTTTGATGTTCATGAAGTGTTGATTCTCAGTTTAGTTTAACTTTTGTTGAAACTTCTCTTCATTTATCATCCTTCACATGCTCAATGTTTTTAATAAACTGTTTTCTTCCCAAGGGTCTGATGCACAACACAGACAAGAGCACAGGCACGATCCAGTACACTCACCTGCACGCGATGCTGTTCAACCCGTTCACTCTGTACACCCGCAAGGGACCCAAGAACGCCGTCACCTCCGCCATGGAGACTCGCATGCATACTGTAGACCCGCATGTTACTACTGAGGTAAATTAACTTAGAATTTACTTAGACCTCCTCTTGATCTAGCCGAGATAATTATTAATGCATAGTCCGATAGGACAGCAATGCGACTGAATTTACTAAAAATGTGATCATCGACTTGAATTTGAAGGTTATTGGTAAATCTAGAAGGTCAGGTTGAGACAGCTTTATCGGATCTATGATAACGAAGATGGTGTCAACAATGATAAGCTTAATACAATCTTCGCAAAAGTTGTCAGTTCTACTTTGTTCAATTGCTTCAAAAATGACTTAGTAAGGATTTTTTTTAACATCATAAAAAAATAAAAACTGAGCTTGAGCCTTCGGTATTTATATGATAACCAATGAATGAAGCTGATCCTACTTTCCAAATTTTTGTGACAGTTTAGTGAATATAATTTTTACCCTGTCATCTAAAATACAATTCTCTATTTCCAGCTAAGCAATCACTTATTCGAGAAGCCGGTGGACGCCAACAGCTCGTCGGCCAGCAACTCCACCCAGAAGGCCGGCCCGTGCGGCCTGGACCTGGTGTCCCTGAACATCCAGCGCGGCCGGGACCACGGGCTGCCGGCGTACCCGCACTGGAGGGAACACTGCGGACTGTCGCGACCCAGGAACTTCACCGACCTCGAACAGATCTTCGATGCCTCCTCACTTAGTAGGATCTGTACGATTTACAAGTAAGTGTACGATGGATTTTTTTTCGTATTTCTATAACCCCTGTCCTGAATGCGGTTGGATCGCGGCGCGATCCTGTGATCTATCACATCGTGCTGAGATCCTCTATCGATTTTGCCATACCCACAACAACGTCGGCAATGTACTCCCCAATAATATTGATGCCGACTCCTTCCTTGTCATTCCAGGAGCTTGAAAGTTTTCAAAATAGGCATTAACAGTTTTGGAGATATCACGTCTCCCTGTCTTACGCCTCTTTTCAAAAGCCTTCGAACTTTGCTGCTGTATAGTCAAAACGGTATCGTTGGAGGGATTCAAGTGCCTCTTTCCCATCGGCAGAAACTTAGAACACCGCGTTTTCATGACATACCATGTATCATCTTCATCTTCTTTCTATTAATTAAACTATTACCTGTTTCAGTTCCGTCGACGACATCGACCTGTACACGGGCGCGTTAGCCGAGGACCCTAAGGGTCGCCTGCTGGGTCCTACACTCAGCTGCCTCATCGCCGACCAGTTCCTGAGGCTCAAGGTCGGAGACCGGTTCTGGTATGAGTCATCGGATGCTACTATCGGGTTCACTATGGGTAAGATTTATGTGATAGTTTATCCAAAAGTCAATAGTGGCAATTTTTGACCACTTACGATTTTCATGGAATTATTTCATCTCTCTAAATTGAACATTTTACTTTCTGCTACAGAACAACTAACAGAAATCCGTAAGACAACACTCGCTGGAATAATCTGCGCTAACGAAGACTTACTAGACCAGGCACAGCCGAGGGTCATGGAAGCAGTCAGTGCTACCAACCCACTGGTGGACTGCATGGAGCTGCCACAGCCCAACTTCAAGCCGTGGGCCAAGCCCAAGCCCAAGCCGGGGCCAGGCAAGGGAAAGCTCTAATGACTGACGAGGTTAATGTGATGATAGCTAGTCTCATATAGTTCCCGGTGTTATTAGCACACAAAAGAGAAGAAGATTAGGTACACCTGAACCTGAAAGAGTGTAACCAGGTGAATATAGATTTTCAGTCAACTTATGGCAACAGGCATTTTTTCTTTCATTGGATAAGTGTCAATCTAGCAACCATCAAAAATAATAATACGTCTTCTAAGTTTCACTTTGTTTAGCCCTTGTGTTATGAGTAATGAAGTATTAATTCCTTCGAATAATTCGATGTTCATATTAATGTCAGAAAATTGGATTTTCGAACCTAACCAAGCCTGTGAAATATGGTTTTAGTATTGGTCCTAAGATACGCCCTTGAGAAAGCCTCGGAACTTTTAGGCAGGCTTACAAACATAGTGGTAATTATATTAATGTTAAGCTGCTTAGTGATAGAAATGTTTCATAACTAGTGTTTCATAATTCTATTATACCTAAGAGAAAAGGGATGGATTTAAAGTCTTTAACCACCATTCTCTAATAGAAGATAGAAGCCTCAGTCAAAAGCCTGATTAGGTTCAAAAGCCAGTAAATGTAAGTATATTAGGAATTAGGATTAAATAAAGTTGATGAGCAGAGATGCGTTTCATAATAATGTTAAAATTGTCGGAGGGACCAAATGATTGTTGTCTTTTATCGTACGTTGACGACATAAGTATATTTAAAGGTTTGTACCTAATTTATTAGAATTTATTGGCTCTGCCTTGGTTTGGTAATTTTACAAGTGTTTTATACTTATCAATATCTAATAGTGTTATAAGATAATACTCAGATCCTTGCCTAGATTAAAAATAAGTATAGTTTAAATGCCATATTAATGCCTGTAGTTAATTTAAAACTGTCCGTAGAAATAATATCTCCTCATTTAACTAAATAAATAAGGTTAATAGTCTGTAAGCCTTTCTTTCCTTTTCTTAATTAAGATAAGAAAATAACTGTAAAAGATATATTTTTAAGACAATCATGAGTAGGTATAAAATCGTAGCGTTGGCAGATAATATAACTGACGTTGCTTTAACAATACATCAATACTCAAGGACCAAGGTAAGAAAAATATCCGGACAACAATCACGAAGGACCCGGACAAATTACCTTACTCATTATTTTTTTCAAATATTTGAAAGCATTATACAAATATTGGCACAACAGTCAACAGTGAAACCTTTTGAAAGAGATGTTCGAATCAATAAGTGCGAGTCAAGTCATATAACTGTTTAAATAAATATTGATTGGTCATTTGCATACGACAACACAAGTACTCATAAGGTCTGATACCTTTTTAAATCTTCGTTAGTTACAAAGACGACTAATTAAAGTTTTTTTTTTTTTTAAAACCTTTCCCCCGCTGTGGTATATACTAACATAGAAACTCACATAGGTACACAAACACCCAGACCCGAAAGAACTACTTGCAGATCATACTAATATTTGTACCGTGTGGGGATGAAACCCGCGAAACGCTGCGCAGCAGTCGATCACTCAGCCACACACAACGCCAACCGTGTCGTCAAACTGATTCTATTTTGTAGATCAGCATTATAAATGACATAGGTACCCTAAGAAACTTCCAAGATCTTTTGCGATTAGAAGACCACACTTGTTATTGAAATTAGTATTTCAATCAGTCGTCTCAGCCTATCTAAGTCCACTAATGGGCCAATCCTATGCTGACCTACAACACCCTGTCCAAGGACTTCTTCAGCCAATCTGACTCGGCCACTTTTGATTACTGTCGTTGTTATTACATCAATTTCTTATTTTTCCTAAAGGTCCACTGCTTTATTTAAGCCAATTTAGTTTTTATTATCTGCTACGTTTTGCATTTTTTTTATTCCTATCAATGTGAAAATTGAAGCTTTTTCTTAAATGTTTCCTTCAGCAGATTTTACAGTTACGATTCCTTTTTTAATTTATTATTAAAAGAGTATTAATTAATATCTGTAGATAACTGGATATCTTTAATATCGTTAACTTACGTTTATCATAACCATTGCCTACAATATAATCTGTTTCTGCCATGTTAAATAGTTTATTTGCATTAATATTAATTAATTTTAAGTGTGAAGACTTAATTGTAAGTTTGTAATGAAATTATTTCAAAATAAGTAAGTCAGATCACAGATTTGCGTTGTTATTTGGTCCATCCACTGTAATTAAATCATTTCAACAATCAATATTGTTGGTATTATTTCCCTCGACCTCGTTTTACTTACCATATTTTCAGTTACTTGTACCCCTCACAGTCGTTATTCCTGTGGCTCTCACAGTAGTAATCGAACAACAACCCAACCCATCAATTTCATTATTAAATGAAGTAAAACTTTTAAAGATAATAATTATTAAGAGTCATGTTCATCATCAGTTTACGTTAATAATAACAGATGGCACTGCCTACCTCATAAACTTGGAACTATGACGATGACCACACGATGAGGATGACCTATTATACATTGATGACATAATTATGACACGAAAATGTCGATGTTATCGACACTTTTAAATCATTTAAGTATTAGAAAGTCTACAGACAGCAAATTGAAATGAGTTATATTATTAAAATGTATACCTAGTCTTCGATAAATATGGCAGGTGCCAACCGCAAGGACAAAATTAGTGGTATTGCTACTGGATCAGTAGTGGCATGGCAGTCGACCTATTGCATCTCATTTTGAGATTGCGGGAATACAAAGGTCTCTTTTATGAACAGGGTTTGTTTTATTCAGGACGAGTCCGACAGTACCTTCCAAAGTTTCCACTGCACCTTGCGTTTTCTGTGATTTTACGTCACAAAAAAACAGGCAACAAATTCAGTCAAGAATAAAATTCTAATTCAATTTAATTAGTTGCTTGAAAAAAAATGTTATTATCTGTCTTCATCATCATCTGAATGGTCTCTTCTGCACTACGATACGGTAGTCCACCAGCTTTTGCATTAATTCTTAAAAAAAATGTGTTCTGTATCTAAGGAAAAACCAACATAGATTAGATTATAATCACACCCATTATATTATAACTTCGGAATCAAAACAAATCAGCCAAATTAACGTGGTAACCGAGAGGAAATCCATTATACCACCCACTATCAGTGATAAAAAGAGTAAGGTATGTAAAACATGTCGGTTACCATCTCGGTGTGATTAGCTCTAGTGATGCTGTTTGTTTCTAAACATTTACAAGATTTGGGGTCTACAAAAACCTTAGATAAATAAATTCTTGCCAAATTTTTCGATTCTCAGACTCTTTTCCTTTTTTCACATCTCTTAACTTAATGGGTGCTTACTGGTGAACCGATTGAACTATGCTGAATTTCACACTAGATATTTTTCGTTACCTACAAAATTGGGCGGATTCTGAAAAGACAGAAGAATGGAGAATGATTGATTCCAAAGAGTACCTACCTACCTAAGATTACGATACCACCTAAATCGGTTGATTCATTCACGCTACTGTTGAACTATGCTGCAAGTAATGACGATATAGATATCCGATTTAGAGAGATATTCCGTAAGAATACAAGGAAATAAATTATTGTGAATCAGTGACTCATCGAGTCTTTTCGTATCACGTCAGACAGAATCTGAGAAAACCGTTACCACAACAGACAAGACGACGACATATTGATTATGATCTCATACGTTTACGAGTTTTCTTTATAGAAATTGGAACTCGAAACGTTACAAACGAGTACCATGCATAGTCCGCAGAAAAAACTTACCGAACACGTCGACAGCCATGGGACTATGTAATAGGTACAAAGTCTTCCCATCCCTTAAATGTCTAGGAAACAGATACGGACGGCTTCGGGGAAAAACACACAGTATTTTCCTGGAATCAATAAGTATTGGCCCTGCAAAATAAATCCTTGCAATCTTGGAAGCTTCACATCACTATACAAAAGTGAGTCACAAACTATTAGCATTGTTATATGGGTGACCGTAGGAGGACGATGGCCTTGCGGCCTCAACCAACTTTGAGCCTGGCGACAAACTTACAATTACACCCAAACAACTAACTTGCTACACCATCCTGAACTTTAACTTGCTAGTTACTAAGGTGAGGGAGATTTTGGCAACGGAAAACTGATGTGGATTTGTAATTATGAAGGCCGGTTGATGTCAGGACTTGTTAGTGTGTCCTGTGCGTTTCTCAGGACCTTGAGTCCACCTGTCTTTGGCATATAATTGGCTAATATCCAGTGAGTTACGAGCTATAACTCCGGCATTACCACTTTTACAGCTTCAAGGTAGGGTTAGTAAGGAAAGACAATGTCGTCGGCCTCAGAAATACCTTTCTTTCCTCAAAGTTTAGTGCTCATTAAGTCTGTCAAATTAGCACTGACCGCTTTGTCTTAATTTATTACTTTACACAGGTAAAGTAATAAATTAAGACAAAGCGGTCAGTGCTAATTAGACTCGGAATTCTGTTAGTATTGTTTTACCTGAAGTCGCATTGTGTTTCTCGTTAAGGTTGCAGACCTTAATGAGAAACACAGGTTACGTGGATTTCCTCACACAGTCAATTAAATGTTGAGTTTCCTCCAGTATGACCTATTACGTGGAAGTAGTTATCTCTTATGCATCGTATGGTAATTTCCCATTTGTTTATCACCAGATTCTGTTCAACACTTTGTCCGCGTGGAGTTTATGATGTCAGTATCTTTTGACAAATAACACTACGGTAAGTTATTGTTCAATTGTTGTTTAAGTTCTCAGTAAAAGTAATTGTTAGAATCGGATGAGTAGTTTCGAAGCAAACCTCTCCTACATCAAAACTATACTACTTAATAAATGTAGATGTATGGGTGTTTGTTGGTACAAAACTACTGTTTCTAACTATAGATGGTGACTTTAATCTGCGTGGCATAGCTAATAAACAGCAGATGTTTGTTTTTATTGCCCTCGTGGCGCGTGGAGATGCATCTAGACTCGATTCATCTCACGCACTCTCATATAATCTGGTAAACAACATGGAGTACCTACTAAGTAATGTGTTAGGTATATTATGTTGTTAACAACTTTGTGGATTACGAACATATTTTGAAGAATGACTTTTATGGTTTTGATTACGAATTCATGAATATTAAAGCTAAATTCAAACTATTGCACTAATAGGAACATGTTTTGCAACGCACGATTCGCCGGCGCTTTTAATTTATGTATCTCCTAGATTATAACTTGAAATGTACCACTAGTTAAAAGCCTATAAAACGATATGAAGCAAGGATCCCAGATGCACAGACTATCGACCTCAACAAACACATGTTACAAATGACGAACATCTGCTAGAGTTCGCAAGACCTAGATAACGTAATGCATGACCAACGACCTTACATTAGAAGGCCCAAGTGACACATCAGCTTTATTTAAAGCCACATTAGGCAATCTACTGTTTTAATCGAACAAAAAACATACAAAGCCAAAGATTTCATCATCACTGCTGTCAAAACGATGAAGAGATACATCATGGTAAAACGGTGTGTTTTTAAAAACTCGGTAAGGTGATATCGGCCAACCGGTGCGTGATTATTGATTAACTATTTATCGCCTCATTCCTTCATAGAGGAATCCTGGTATTTGGATATTTATCCAAATAAATTATAATTTATTTACCTAGATGTACCTATACCTTTTACAGAACTACGTAAGTACTGTCTTCTCTCCAAAAATCCATAATTAACCATGGAGTATTTAAACAAAGAAGCCCTATTTTGGATATACAACTGAAATATAAGTAGATACACACAGGCACTTGCACGGACAATAACAAAACCATCTAGGACTCTAGACCGAGCTATGTAGGTATATCTATCTAGATTAACAACTAGCCACGAGGCGCCTCTGCCACGTGTTCTATCATAAAACAGGAACATGGCACTGAATTGTAAGTAATACCTACATGTACGCTATAAACGCACACCTAGGTATTACTTAAATGTTTAAGACCATTTTGTATAATTTCAGGTTCCTGAAATGTGTAAAATTTACACAAGAAGATTAGCACAAGAAGATTACTCTAACCATTACCCATCCTTTATGTAGGAATGATTGTAGTGATTAAGGTGCTAATTCAGTAGGTATTATAAAGACCCTATAAATTCTTCAATATTGCACTAGAGTTTGTTCTTAGTTGAAATTCAGGACCGCTAACATTCGCGAAAACACAAATATTCATGTTAACGCCCACAATTTTCTTTCAGTAAGGGTTTACATTGCTTACGTAATCTTTGTGTCATTGTCAAGGCTAACCCCGCCTCGCCTAGGCGGCAAGCGTGCAAAGTAGCCACGCTATTGGATATTTTTAGAGCTATAAATCAATATTTTACTTGCTGAAGCAAAGACGATTCTTACATGTTTACGTACCTATTCCATTTCTACTGCATGTCATAGTTACGTATGCCTTTTCTTTGTTAGAAAAATTGGCACACGGTTGTGAAAAGACTGGCCGTTTCTGCAGAATGCTATGGCATTATTGGCACTGATGCTCATAGTAAATCGCTGCTCGATATAGCCGTGACGTTGCAATACGGGCGTGAAAAACTTATTTTAGTTCACACCGCTTTCATTTACATGCTCTATTTTATCTCTATTTGGGCTATTTTCGAAGCGTGTTTGATATATTTGGAATCAATTTACATAAAGAGGTTACTCGTGCGACAAAGAAAACTTTCCGCTTTTTTGTGATGAAGATTGAGTCATGTGAAATGTTTACCGATCGAATACATCACTTAGGTACTTCCTGGAAAGGAAGGTGATGATTTATTTGTTCACGCCAACCTCTTCAAGTTCTTTTCAAAATCAAACCTTCATCTGATTTTAAAGGTACCTCATAGTGGATTTTCCAAAAGTGCAGTTTTTTTTACACTGTGTTTTGCGATTTTAACTGGGTAGGTAAATTCTGTATGACAGATGTTTTAACCTGCGAAATGGGAACTCCATAAAATAGAGCTGACCAAAACAACTAAAGCAGAAATAAAACATAATTGTATTAGATCATCAGACCAGTTGATAATGGAGAAAAAGTTTAAGCTAAGAGAACTTAAACTTTTTTAGCATTTTCAACGGGTTCCTTTAACCAACATAATAGGCTAGTTGCCTAAAAAAATGTAATTAGTCCGTCTTTTAGATTATTCAGAAATAAGGGACACGTATTTTTTTATTTGTAAATTAGACCAAAAATGACAAAGATATAGCATAATAACTTTACGTGTGACGTCACGATGCGTGGCATTTTTCGCGCAGAGTGACGTCACAGGTAACTTACCTAAATAGGCTATTAACTTTGTTCTTTGTTGTTTAATCGAAAAAAGAAAAAATACGTGTCAAATATTTTTTTTATAATCTAAAATACGGACTAAATAGAATTTAATTATTTTGACCCAGGAAACTACCCTATTATGCTTTAACCGGTACAGTAACAAAACTGATGAACACAACGAGAATATATGGAGCAGAATCACGTGTGGACAATCTTGCTTCTCACATTGAGGTCATTCTAATAATCAAGACTTCATCCCAAATGTTAGTTACACTGCAGACGAGTACGTTATGACAAGAACATGACGATATGCCTAAAAATATTAGATGAGCTTCTGATTCTGACATTGTTCACATTGGAATTCACTCGTCTATCTGTCGTTAGTAAAATATGGAATTTAAAAAAAAAAACGAGGGAGGGAAGAACGGACATTTTGTTTTCTTTCATTCTTTCATAGATCCTTGACAGTCTTAAGTGCCATTTAGACGGATCAAGAACTCGTATGCGAGTTTCACTACATTGCGGCATTTGTTTCATTAACTGAATTTGTTTTACCTTTAAATTCCGCAATGTAACGCAACTCGCGTTCGAGTTCTTGCATCGTCTAAATGAGGCTTTAGTCGTTGCGGGTAGTCAGACCCCAGGAAGTATGAGAACCAGTCTTACTAAGGGGTGTCTTGTTACCTAAGAACTGGATTGTGAAGGTCAGATAGTCACTCCTCGTAGAATGTTCGTATTCAACTAGGTACATCAGGATAGACTGGAAAGCGATTCCAGTAGAAAAAGGCTACATAGAGTTGATAATTGTTTACACAACAGATAAGGTAACTAATGGAAAACGATACTAAAATTTCCAAGTCGGTAAACGATTATTATCTCTGTAAGCATCATACGGGTCACAGCATTAATTTCTCCTATTCCGGAATGGATTTTCCCAACGCATTGAAGGAAAACATTTTAGTGAATCACTGATTTGATACAAGGTGTAAATGTCAACTGTTATGGTGTCGTGGGCTTGCAGTGGGCGATGGGTGAACAAACTTGAAACTTAAATAAATTAAGAACACCATGAAGGATCTGAGTCATTAAATTGGTTTCTTTATGTTGCTAATAAATGATTTGTAAGTACATACTTAAGTTTTGGGTATTTGGTAACCTAATTTTAACAATTCATTTGGATTCTGGATATTTTTACAAATACAAGAATGTGCAATCAACTTCTACGTTCGCACAGGCTGGGACCCAAGTTTTTATAGTATAGCTTGGCCAGAACGGATTGAAACGGAACTAATCTTTTTGTTTGTTAGAACGCAAGTTTGTTAGATTTATTTATTACTAGTGTTTGCCCGCGGCTTCGCTTGCGTTATTTTAGAATTTGAGAAACAATACGGATCGTGTGGCGCCATCTGGAATATGAACGTAATTGTTTTCTCGGAAACAGCTTCTGTTATTCGGGATGTAAGATACCTTATATCTGTGTCTATACTCCTGACAACGTATATGCTAAATTATGGGACGATCGATTCAGTAGGTAGTAATGCGTGAAAAGGTAAAAAACAAACTTATTTGCATTTTTATTATTAGTTTAGATCAATAATGTTATATCTAGGTACATAGTTTGCATAGGAAACGTCCTTATTTGAGCGACATTAATTTCAAAGAACCGTGTTTATTTAAACATTAGACTATCATTTTTGGGTCTATTTACAGTATCGCTGCAAATTGAACGTACAGACGCCAGCACATCAAGCTACCACAATCTGTCAGATTTATTTAATAAAATTTCAACCTTATCACAAGAGTAGAAGGTTAAGGTTTGAATGGTAAAATCTGACAGATTCGGGTAGGTTGACCTGCTGGCGTCTGTACGATAGCATTGCTCTTCTCCCTTTAGCATACCACGTGATACCTAAAAAATAACTAATTATCTGACTCGATGAGTACAACTTGTCGTCGTTTAAAACAGAATCTATGCACTGGTTTGAGCACCAAATCAAAACACAAATAAACACAAATTATAGAAACCCTGATTTTTTTCTTATTCTTAAAATTCCACACCTGGAAACAACTACAATTAAAAAAAATATCCAACTTACTACCTACAATTTAAATCGGTGTAGATTTATATCCTAGAGAAGTATTGAAAAAAAAATAGTAATTATTTTAAATTGCGAATAATATTGAAACAAAAGTATGCACATTTTTTTTTAATTATTTAAAACTCTCAGGACAAATAAAAAAAAACTCAAAAAGAGAAAAAAAAAACTGGGAGATTTGACCCAGAGACCCCTTGCACGAAAGTCAAGCAGGTTACCGACCGGACTGGCTAGTACGTTGACAGTGATTTTCAAATAGCGGTTCTTGTACAAATGTCAACAATGACTGAAAATCAACATATTATAAAATTGCCAATCCCCCAAGGGGAATAGCGTAATTATACATATCCTATTAATAGAACAGCAGTTTAAGGAATATTTGAGGAAAAATTGACTAAATAATATCCAGTGGTTTAGCTTCCAACTAAAAACAAACATCTAAAAACAACAAAATTCAAAATTGTTTATCTCCCAGGAAAAATAGCGTAATAATACATAGCATATAGACAGAAGCATATTATTAGGAATATTTGAGGAAAATTTGATCGACAACTTTACAGTAGTTTCGGAGATAGATCAAATCAAAAAAACATAAAAAAATTCGAAAAAAAATAAAAGTTGATCTGGCATCAGAATCGATCCCTTATCTCGAAAAAAACACAAAAAGAAAAAAATATTCAATGTACAGGAATGACATCTCTACGATTTTATTATATGTAATAATAATAATAATAATAATAATTGCGACCCCACGGACCTGATCTCCTGGGAGATATCTTGTTCCTCATCTCTGGCTTGCCTTTATTGGCCGGTCAGAGTGAACACTGACGAGGAACAGACCTCCCACCTCTTTCTTGCCTTAACTGGCTGGCTAGAGTGGAGATTCGCAAGAGCAAACGTGCTCGGAGGAAGGAAGTGTTCCAGTAAGTGTTTGTAGGGATCGACCATACTTCCGGGTTCCTGGTCGATTCTGAGAACCGTGGAATACCTCTCCACTCCTCAAGCACCTCAGGATATGTTACCCTCTTGTCGCTACGTCACCTAGTGCTAGCGATATGTTTGGGGGTCCATTTGTTGAGTGTGCAAGTCACCCCCTGCCAACGCATCTATGTGTGTAAAACATTGATTAGGCAGGGGCCATAGTTTTTCCATAGATATAATATAACCAGTCCACCAAACCCACCAAACGCCATAACCCTGTCTTTTGTTTCTATATTCCACAATAGTCCAACTCCAACCGGGGGTTGTCCTTGGATATACTGACATAATACATACAGGGACAACCGTCGGTTGGAGCCTCATTTCATTTAAAATTGCGTAATGGGCCTCTGCAAGATGGCTTCGGCTCCTGGCACGCCTTTCAAAAGTCCGGGATCCCATGATGCCGAGATGTTACAAAGCATTTATAATAATAATAATAATAATAAAGATAAAGAAGATAAAGATTGTGCCATAAAACTATCGTAATAGGTAAGTGAAAACAAATAAAATCATTCAAAGTGCTAGTAGCGAGAGCACAGTGGCGACTTCTGGTTTTCTACTGTTTTTTGCCAAGCTGTAACATGAACCACCGGTATTCCAGGGGAGTGACGTGCCAGTGAGCGGAGCCAGACAGGGCCCCCGCTACCATATGTGCAATGTGTGCAATGCACACGGGCGCCACCCTTTAGGGGGCGCCAAAAACCAAGAACCCAGAAAAAAATTGAAAAAAACACACAACAAAAATATTTTTTAAAGAAAAGTTGAGAACCTAACTAGGATTACTTTTAAGTACCTACTAAAGACTTCAAATATCTGTTCTTACTCATTTTAGATTAAAACTTGAAGTCCGGAAACGTTAAACTTTTGGAGCTCACTGCAGCGTTCTTCTAGGAAGAATTGCCTTGTCCTATTCAAAAAAGCTAAAAATTTCGCGCTCGCTTCGCTCGCTTTACATTTAAGGTTGACATTCGCTTTTCACGACCTCGCTTTTGATAGCAATAGCAAATGCTTCATATGTTATTTCATCTTGTATTGGTCTACAAAAAATGAAATTTGTCTTCTCTAAGATGGCACGGAACTCTGGGTTTGAGTAACACTTGCTGGTTTTTTTTTTGTGTTTAAGTTCCGAAGCGCAAGCTTTACAGCCCCAGGGCGTTGAAATTTACAATACGCCACTGACAGATCTACCATAAAAAAAAGATAATTCAAAATGCCTTAAGGGGCGCCAAAATCCTTTTTTGCACACAGGCGCCAGTAGACCTTACGGGGGCCCTGGAGCCAGATAATTTTATTTGTGTAGTTGAACTCCAGCTCAGTTCCTTTACCTCTAGGAAATTCATTCATGAACGTACCTCATGCCTCATGTACTGTACCTTGTACATGTACCTTGGCTTTAGGGTATGGGATTGGGTATCTGTATTGTGATCTGATCTGTGCCTTTAGCTTTACAATTTAGGTTTATGTAGCCAGTTTAGATAAATTCGTTCAAGAATAGTTATTTATGATTACCAACTTACCGCACTAGTATCATAATAGTTATTTATGATACTAGTGCGGTAAGTTGGTATTTACAAACGAGTAGACGAATGTAAACCCGAGGCATAGCCGAGGGCTTACCATAGTCACGAGTTTGTAAATACCAATTTCTGCACGTGTGTCATACAATGTTTTTCAACACATTTGCGAGAAAACAGTACAATATGTAACTATAAAAACCTTATATATCAGTAGAAAAGTCGCAACAATTTTTGAAGTTCCTAAAATATGAAAATGGCGCGAATTCGCAAATGGCGCCACATGCACGTGGTGGAAATTAGAACTACATCTTTCGTCTCATTTACTCGTAGGTATTATAGTGAGACAACGTATTGAGCAAAAGCGCTTCCAAGGAGGTTCGATCAGTCAGGCTGTTTATTCTCAGAACGTGAAACTCTTTGGTGGAATTCTTTTTATTTTTAATGGAAATTAAAAAAAAACCGTAAAGAAAACGCACGGTGCTATACAACGGAGCGTGCGGTAAAGTAGGTACTTAGGTGAGAGTACCTATTTTACCGCACGCTCCGTTGTATGGTGCGTAATTTTTAACTTTCGAACAATGTATACAGGCTTCGTAAATGCATTTTTCGAGCAAATGTGTTGAAAAATACTATTATATCGAAACGTTCCTTTCCTTCATTATCATTATGTTTACTAGCTAAAGAGTCAGTCTTTTCGTTATTAAGAGTCAAGCTCGAGAATTTATGCCCACATTAATTAACGTCTCAGTTCTCAGCAATAAAACTAGACAAACAGAGTGATTGGCACATGCACTAGACGCCATTATGTCATTGCTACCCACATACGGACCGTATCGATGTATTACTGTATTAATGAAGCTGTTTATTTATCTATTTCGTTGTCATTCGCGACGCCACGCGCTTGGTCAAGGGCAAGAATTCTTAGTTGGAAATAGAAATAACTCCTCACGGAAAAATAAGAGCTATGTTTCGGAGTAACATTGTTTTGGGTAAACTTTGATTGGTGAAATTTGGCTGTAAATAACGAAATATGTTGATTTGATACGATCATTGCATACAAGGAATACATTAATATAGTTTTGTAATGCCCTCATAAATAAATTCTCATGTAAATTTTTACCCTCCACATAAACGTGGGCCAACAGTAGCAATCAATAAATAGTACGAGTAAATATATACTTTTCGTACCACTTGCTCAAAAAAGTGACATTCTATGCCACAAAAAGCGTACATAACAATAGTCATTATTAATCTGTTATAAACAGCTTTCCCTAGGGAAAGAAAGTTGTACTGAATTTCATTCATCCTCTAGGGAGAGAATGTGATTTGAATTTCGAATACTTACCGATAGTGAACTACATCAGTCTGTCTTTACACCATTGAGTTTGTATGTAAATCATTATACAACTTTTTGAAAAAGGAATACGCATTTATTAATGCAGTTATGATTTTAATAAAATTACGAAAATCGAAGAGGCAGTATGAGCTTGATGCCTTTGCTTTTCCGAGAATACAATATTAATCTAGGAATTTGCCGCGTTTTGTTTTCTTCAAATACATAAACGTTGAGTTTAATTTATTTTTTTAAGAAAGGTTATTGTTAAATTTAAATGTTTAATTAATGCTTATCTCATATTATTATTATCCTCCTTTGTTCATTTTTTATCACATTTTATACATTTTTAAATATTATTACAAAAAAATAAAAACATTTAAAAATATAAAAAATAGGTGCCCACCAGCATCGGGAACAGGGTCCAAGCTGCCGGTGGTTAGGGCTCCAGAGAGAGGAACCTCCTCACTGTGCGTGCCGTGTCCAAGAGAACTGCTTTCTGCATCAAGCCCTTGAGCCAACTGCACAAGGAGAGCCTCTTAGGATGTTGGTCGAGGCTCTTCGCGATTAGTCCATTGACCGTAACGACTATCGGTACAATGACTGCTGAGTCCACGTCCCACATGTCAACAATCTCGTGAGGTAAATCAAGACTTGATTTTTTTATCATTTTCAGCTTTCACGAGATTCTCGTCATGAGGGACGGTGATGTCAACAATCATTGCACGGCGCTCTCGGCGATCTACCACCACTATATCAGGCTTATTGGCTACAATAGTCCTGTCAGTGATGATAGATTGATCCCAGTACAATATGGCATGACCGTTTTCAAGAACTGGGTCGGGCACGTACCTATAGTATGGTATTTCAGAATTCACAAGGTTGTACTGCAGGGCAAGTTGCTGGTGGATAATCCTAGCTACTAGATTGTGTCTGTGCAAGTACTCGCTGTTAGCAAGACGAGAACAACCGGAAATAATGTGTCTGATCGACTCACCGGGACGGTGGCATGCCCGACAGATGTCAACCGTACCGTCCTTGACAATATATTTCCGGTAATTGGTAACATAATAATAAATTATTATTAAGGCAGAAAAGGATAAACAATTCAAGTATCTTGATCTGGCTCGCGAGGTTGTTGACATGTGGGACGTGAATAAGGCAGTTATTGTGCCGATAGTCGTATCTGCCAATGGCTTAATTGCCAAGAGCCTCGAACAACACCTGAGGAGGCTCTCGCTGGGTAGCTGGATCAAGCGCTTGATTCAGAAGGCAGTACTCTTGGACACGGCGCGTATTGTTAGGAGGTTCCTCTCTCAAGAGCCCTGACCACCGGCAGCCCGGACCCTGTTCCCGACGCTGGTGGACTGCTATTTTTAAATGTTTTTAGTTTATTTTTTATTAAAATTTTTAAAAATTTAATTAATAAGTGTAAAAATAAATAAAGAGAATAATTATTATTTATTATTATGTTAATTTTTTCGCAAGTGGTACGAAAAGTAGAGTATTTTCCTCGGTGATAAAGCTGTCTTAGTCTTGGGTGAACTTAAATCCCTCGCTACACTCAGGACTCGTCTTAAATCCCTCGCTTCGCTCGTGATTTAAGTTTCTAACACCCTCGCTACGCTCGGGAGTAAGCCTCGAGTCCTTCGTTATGCTCGCGATTTAAATCGTCACCCGCGACAGAAGACACTGCTTTATCCCCTTGGTTAATAATCTACTATTCTGACGTGTGAGGTATGTTCACGCCTTTAATTTAATATTAATCGATTGATGGACACTTGAAGCGAGGTGCCAGATAATATTCATGACGTTTATTATCTGTCACTGACAGAGTTCTTGGCTACATTTTTAAATTCGAACAATTTTATTTTGTTCACACTATTAAAAATTGTTGATACTTTAATTTATACTTACACTGGACCTGACGGCTTTGCCAGGAAAGATGAGCGTCAGGAAAAATAGTCCCAATTCTCACGGGATACATAATGTTACCGGGATAGTGTCTTTCTTAGTCACACTGTCTGTCCTAACCCAGGTCGTGATCCACCTGCTTAACATCCCAATTCTGCCTTTGTTTTGATGACAAAAAAAAATAGCAGACAAACGGAGATGGATCTTTGGATGTGACCTTTTGTAATGTCACGACGTAGATCATAATAATGGGGCCATACCAGCCATACTATTCCATAATATATTAATGGCAGTAGGGTAGATAATATACTTCATCTACAGTAGGGTAGATAATATTATTATACTTCTGTCTATTGGTAATTTGAGTGACATGATAGGAATAATAATGTAGGGAAAAGAGCATGTCCTACACTAAGATCAAAGAAATAGGGTCCTACAATAAAATTCTTTTTCTCTCGTTCTAGACAGTATTCTTAATATCCAGCTTAGTAACAGAAACACATTTAATTTTGTCCCTTATTTCAATAATATTCTCTAGAATACGGTCTTCTTGACTTCCTCAATGAATGTTTTGTAAGATTCGCTTGTGTTGTTTTCATTTATTATCATAGATGGCGCTGCGTGTCCTCTATGTTATCGGAGCTATTTTTAGCGCTTCCATTGAAAAGTATTTCCTTTTGTGGGTGCTTCGAGAATGTCACATGTCACTTACTATCGTAGTATCTTGATAATGGATACGTAATCTCATTCAGAGGTAATTCTAGAGTTCGTATTGAGGCATTTTATTAGGTGGTAAAATCGAGATTGTATCGTATGTACTTACTAGACTTGGTTTCAGAGCGAACCGGAATCAATTCTGGTAAAATATAGATTGGAGATATTTATGACGCGGGGGAAGAACCTACACAATTAATAAATAATATTCGATGCTTAGGTACCATTAGGTAGGTACCTATATCGTATCTAGTTTTCCTGCATTACTTCCGTGCAGCTGTGCCTGGTTTGTAGACCAACCTGCTGCAGCATCTGTAGGTTGACCTGGTTGTCCCAAACGAAAACCAGAGAAAATTATGTTATGCAAAATAAATGTGCAAATAAAATAATGTTTATTTTAGATTTTTTAATGTCATGTTTAACAATACTGTTGACAATCGTTACTGGGGTCAATGATCTGTCATTTGATCGCTGTTTGAAGGTCGGGGTGTAACATCCCCGGTCGAAATCAAAGATGGCGGATCGACGCGTTTCGCTTTCAAAATGGTTTGTAAACACTACGAGTGGGTGTCCAAATGTATCGTAAATAGATATTAATGCACCGAATGAATGCACTAATCCGAGTCACTGACACTCACGCATACTTTCTCACGGTAACTTGATATCTATATTCTATAGTTCTCTATAGCTAAGACCACCTATAATCAATAGGACACAAGACCAAAAATAATAGAACAACATTCAAACCACAAGAACCTATCCGAGGTGAAAATACCTTTTGTCCGCCTCCAGGCTGAATTTCTGGCACGGACGTAGATATAACATGACTTTACCTCCGATCCTTAGGCTATAGTATAGGAAGGTACTTTCCATTGACTTGTAGCAAGTACACAAATCACCAGACTAATTTCACAGGCAGGAAACTGAAACACTGTTGCATAATCTGTCAATATTAATTTCAGAATAAGGTCAGGCTCCCTGCGCAATGAACAAATTAGCGTGCGGCTTAGAAAAAACAATAAAGAGCAAGAAGTTATGGAGTGCTTCGTTTCGTTATTATTTTAAGGGTTGGCGAAAGGGACTTTTTATTTTCTCAATGATAATATACCTATTTAAAATATTTTAGAAAGAGCGCAATTGTTTAAAAAAAACCATCATTGCCGCCAAAAAAAGAAAGCTGAAAGTGACATTTATTTGAGTGTTGCCATAAAATATCTTTAATTACCCCTTATTTCCCCAATAAATATTTGCTATTCATAGGCATTAATTTTAGATGGGGTTTCGCTGTTTATTTTTAACCAACAATTTATTGTATTACGTACAAAATAGGGAAGACATAACAATAATATTAGCATACCTGATAGATAGCCATAAATAATTAATTGTAATCTAATCCTGTCTCTATAGACACCTAAGACCACAATGACATGTGTTCACGTGCATTTGAACGTGTGGATACTTATATGTAGGTAATGTTTATCACAGACCCTTCTATGTCTTCCTTTGATTTCTTACACACAATGGGTACGGTTAGCCGATACAATATCTGAGCAGTGCTAAAAGAAAAATGGCGAATGCTGAGTAACTTGGCTGAGACAGCTTAGCTTGGGACTAGATGGCGTTGTGTGATAGTTGTGGAATATTATTATTATAGCTGTCAAAATGCTTCACTCTCGTCCGAACTCAGCATGGTTTCAGCCGATAATTTAGTCAGCATAGGCTGAATGCTGTTCAGCATTTTCGATTTCTGTTCAGATTTTGTATCGGCTAACCCTGCCTACCCAATTACTCGGCGTGATTACTATACCCAAAACAATAGGTAATACATGTAACACTTTAAAACAGTTTTAATTCGACTTTTCTTAAACAGCCCATCAGGGTCTTGAATCCTGGTTTGAACCTTATTCATGTATAAATCTTATAACCGAAACATTCAGGGATTGCAAGAGTGTTATGTTATGTTATTAAATAAATTCGTGTTCCATGCCGATTAAGCACGCATAGCTGCCATATGAACGTGACATTCGATTTATGAGTTTGCACGTAAAAGGCAAAGAATAGGTAAGTTTTTTGCATGTGCTATATTTATTTCTATGCAGAACCTGTTGACCTTTACAGATCCTTTTAAGAAGAGTCTATAAAATAGATATGTGATGAGGGGAATAGGGACGTGAACGAACATGAATTGGGACAAAATTTTGAAAAATATTTGAAGCTTAAATAAACACAAACCATCAAGTTATTCCATAGAGTTAACAAAGAATCATAGTTTTTTTCATTCGAATTTATTAAATGTCTTTCTTTTAATGTACTTTATGTATCTTTAACCGCATTAATTCTTTTTTTTTTGGAAAAATAAGTCATAAAATCGATTAGTATTTAGTGGAAAAACATTTTCCTCGGGGGCTCGAGAGGTTAAATAAAACAGCAATATTCAACTGACGTGACGTCAGAATTTCTTTCAAAGATTCCGAACACCATCGCGACCCCATTTATCCTATTTCTCCCTGTTTTTAGAGATGTGTTATTCTTACTATTGTTAATACACCCTTCTTGTACATTTCCAACCCTTGTGAATACTTACAATGCGTTGCGTATGGTTGCGATAGTTTCTCGAACCATCGATAATGCGGCGGCACTCGGTAGGTAGCCCTACAAAGCTGATTGTCTGCCATTAATTGGGGGATCTATCTAGAATATTCTTAATTATCTGAAGCACGTGAGATATTGCTTATCGGCTAACAAAACCGGTTTGCAGTGATAAAACCTACTGCTAAGTAATCAACATTGAAATTTTTTATTGTCATAAATAAAGATTGGTTTAATGCATTTATAAATAGTAGTTGCTAATAGAGCTTGGCGCTTCGGTGGAACGAACTACGACAGCACGTCGCGTCAGCGTCGCCACTATGCGTTTTGGCAAATGTCCGTGATGCGCAAAGCCAATGCGCTAAAAATGTGTTATGCACGCACAAAACTCGAGTGTTTTGCAGATATTTTTGTTAAATTACCTAGTACTGAAACACCCCGCTGATACATTATAAAACAAAAAAAAGCTAATTAGATAGGAACAACCTACATAAATAAACATATTAGTTACTTAGATAGGTATTTATAGAACCTCAGTCCAGTATACCTATACTACCTATTACTACTTGTACTTACCTACCTGCTAGGGTTGCACTAGTAACAGCACAACATTTACATAAGTACATAACAAATTGTTTACAAAACAAACTTTAAACAGGCAATGACTTTGTAATTAGGTAGGTACAGTAAGTACAAACATACCTAGAAAATATCATAGTACCTAATTTCCTACATCTTCTGTCAATACGGAATTACGGACACAATTACTCTAATGTTACTGCACCCGTTAGTTGTTATGTATTCTACTAACTTACGGGTGCAGTAACAAAATATTAACAACAAAATAAATCTATAGAACAATTTTATTAATATTGAGATAATAATTTCGTTACTTATCACGATTCTAGTCTATTATAAAATAAAATACCTACGTCACGCAACGATAAGGACAATGATATTTGGAACACACCCGTGCGCCAAATCAACTGAGATAATTATGATATAACTTGGACAAAACAAATACTACATAACTTACATAAGTAATGTTCGCAGACGGAGTATTTTTAATTTAGTCGAGCTAAGCGGAGGTTGGCGCGAAAGCGTCGTTTGCATAGCGCAGGTCACGTTTTTCAAACACGTGCCGTTCCAGTGCACGTGTTTATGTTTTTAAGCTGTGTGGTCACTTCTAGACGGTTACCAGACTGTTCGGGAAACTTCTAATAGTTACTAGCTAATCGATATGAATGTTGCCGTTGCATAAACATGTGCAGCTGTGTAATATTATTCTTGTGTGGTTAGCATAATATGTTGATAATACCAGTCAGTTTTTATTGGCATGACTAATTATTTTAGTGTGTGGTTAAACTGATTAAATGACTGATATGTATTTATTAATTTATCCCACATTTAGTAGCTTTTATTTTCAAAATCCGTTTCAAATGCGTTGAATTTAAATAAATAAAAAACACAAAGTCAATCAAAATACCTTTTTCGATCAAAATGCCTTCATAATGAATAACGATTTTTTTAAGGGAAGTGGAAATTAGAACACAAAGCTGGCAACACATAAACCAGTCTCGCCTAGAACGCTCGGAACAAGTTCGGGAAACTTCGGGTGTTCTCGACATTTCTCGACTGTGTTTCCATGAGTGCGGTTACGCGAAGCCTGCTCTGCCGGTCACGAATAACGGGGTACCTAGTGTTATCAAGACTCAACAAATGAAAATAAACTGTAATGCTAAGGCAATAAGACTTTTTGCAATTAATTTCAATAAAAAAATAACTTTACGTATTTTTGCATGTATGGTATTAATGTTATTAAAATAGCGTTACGGTTACCGATAAAAGTATGAGTCTGCAGTGGTAGTTACGTACATAATATATCTCGAACCTTCTACTGCCCAAGGATTGTTTTACATATAATTCCAAATAAATAGTTCTATGAATCCACCTTGGCATGTCCTAGAAACAAAAATTCGATGACATGTGACATCCACCAACCCGCACTGGGCCCTCGTAGATTTATAGGGTGATGATAATGATGATGATGATGAATCCACCTTCTTCTGTAAATATTGATCACATCATTTAATACTTCCTATGTAATAGGTAGGTACTGGCACACTAAGAAGAAGTCCTACCGAACGGTCTTTCTAAGACATAAACAATGCAGAAATAACTATACCTACTCACTGTATATTTAGTTGCTCATTAAAATTGTTTTATAAATAACATTATTTAAATTTATTTTTATACACACTACACAGTGAATGATGCATTTTTTATTTCTCCCTAAAACTGGGTGAAATATTTATACAACTGGCAACAAAAAGTATAGGGCCTGCGAGCTGGGGTGCGTTTAAATCTTCCGGCGATATTTCGCTGGAAAAAATTAAACTAGCGAGGGTTCGCTGAACGGAGTCATAAGTTTCTGTCAATGTTAGTTGTCAAATTCAATTGACAGCTCAGTTTATTGAACAAATAATCAATTTGCCGGTTTAATATAAATCCATAATACACAAATAATATTTACTCTATAAAATAAAAATAATATTCGTTTTTACGGCGCGAATCGAGCAAAACAACAAAACTGAATGTCAATCTGACAGCAGGATAAAATTTTGCGTGGTAAAAAGGTCGCAAAAATTTATTCCATTTAGTAAAAACTTGTATCAGCGGACGACCGTAAACGGGGTAGATTAAATTTTAGTTGGCTTCATTTTTCTCCTCGCGGTGTACTTAAACGGGGTGTTTGACATTTAGTCAGTATAAATTTAAACTGGATAAAGGATTTAAACGCAGCCCTGGGGTGCGTTTAAATCCTTCCTTCGTATTTCACCGGAAAAAAATTAAACTAGCGACGGTTCGCTGAACGGATTCCTAGGTTTCTGTCAATGTTAGCTGTCAAATTCAATTGACAGTTCAGTTTTTGAACCAAATAATCAATTTGCCGGTGTAATATTAATTAAATCCTTAACCACAAATAATATTAACTCTATAAAATAAAAATATTCGTTTTACGGCGCGAATGCAGCAAAACAACAAAACTTAATGTCAATCTGACAGCAGGATAAAATTTTGCGTGGTAAAAAGGTCGCAAATATTTATTCCTTTCAGCAAAGACTTATGCCAGCGGACGACCGTAAACGGGGCAGATTAAATTTTAATTGGTATAATTTTTCACCTCACGGTGTACTTAAACGGGCTGTTTGACATTTAGTCAGTATAAAATTAAACTGGATAAAGGATTTAAACGCAGCCCTGCGCAGGCTTTTTGACATTCCCTGATTCTAAATTGATTTGTTGGCGCTGGTGATTTATGTTAATCCAATTAAGGTTTTTATTTTACTTATTCTTCGTACTTTACTGGACTTTTAGTGTAAGAGTTCAGATTCGTTCAGCCTACCCATGTGATGAAATCAGAGTACCTACTTAATTGAACTGGAATTGTAACTAAGAAGGCCAGTTTTCGAATTAGGGAGCGCCTACAAAAGGTCGTCACACCTACCAACAGCCGCGATCCAACCCTCTGAATCGATCCCATGACCACAGAACATTTTGTAGCCGCTCCCAAATATTGGAGGTATTAACAAGCAAGTTCACGCAAATTATAATTTCCTGTTATTTCCAGCGCAGTTTCTAGCCCCATTAGTGAATCAATGACGAAGCGAGCTAACAATAATTTCTTTAGAATCATTAGCTCTTCGGAGTAATGATCGGGAAAACATGTGCCGCGCATGCGTAAACTCTGGAATCAAACAATAAATTGATCTCCTACACCTGCGGAATCTCATAATAACTAAAGCTACCTACCTATCTATTTAAATTTGTAACTCGTACAAAATAAAATTATCGCATAAATATCAGCAAAGCTCAAGAGCATACGAAACGACAAGACTATGAATTCAATCATAGATAAGAAAATACACATTTGTTTGACCTCGAATAACATTTTCAGCTACAAAATTTCCGGTTTCGTCTGCTCTATTATAACAGCCAAAGATATAAAGTATAGTGCGAGATACTGTTATTGTACTAGATTAGAATTTGGATATGGGTACAGTTAGCCGATAACAGAAATCGAAAATGCTGAACAGCATTCAGCCTATGCTGACTAAATTATCGGCTGAAACTTGGCTGAAACCATGCTGAGTTCAGACGAGAGTGAAGCATTTTGACAGCTGTTGGCTCAGCGAATGCTACTCAGCATTCACCATTTTTCTTTTAGTGCTGCTCAGATATTGCCACGTATCGGCTAACGGTACCCTATCAGTTATCGTTTGGCAGGTACCTACCTACCTATACTTCGTAATCTACTGAAGTGCTGACGGTATTTTAATTTCATAGCACATAAATGAGCACGGTCTTTAGATCCGCTGATAAGCCACGAAGGTCGGTTACAGAATTCACTATTTACATTTTCTTACAAAACCTAGGTAAGCAAAAGAGATGTCGCACATTGGCTTTTGGCTGCATGCCAAGAAAAGCAAATAAAAAGTTTTCTTAGCTTTTTATTAATGAGTAAACATGCATAAATCGGCAAAGGTAAGCTTTTCATTGGAGCCAATTCAAAATTCCTGATCGTCACAACTTATTCTAGATTACTTAGTTTATGTTTAGTTTCTTGACGTGTGTGGTCGGGATCGTTAACCTGTGGCCAGGTCTGTCAGGTGTCTACGTTCATGTGAACTGTATCTATGTCAACAGACAACCGCATTTATAATGTTTACCGAAAATTAACAATAAATAAATGACGAACTGACGACTGACCTTATTGTACCTACTCTACGAGTAAGTATTTCTGGATAATTTTCTTGGCATTCTCATTTTTTGTGTTTGTCGCTGTTAGGTTTCGGTTTGATCTGAGGGTTTCGGGTTATAAATTGATTAAATAGACTAAAGGGTTTCTTTGTTTTGTTGAACGCGCCTATCCAGGAACTAGGTACTGGTTCGAACTGAAATCATTTTTTTGTATTGGACACTTTGGACAGCCCATCTATAGACTGAAAGGAGCCGAGTGGCCGAGTAGCGGGGGTGAAACCGCATTACCGCATGCAGCAACTAGTCATTTAATATAGGTACTTAGTACTTAGGTAGGTACCTATTTTTATTGTGAAATCGTTAATTGATTAGGTACTTAGGTGTCTACCTACTTTGTTGTAATGAGTATACCTAAATGACAAAGTAAAAGTAACGTAGTGAACGTTACTTTTACTTTGTACTCTATTTGAATGCCCGGCGACTCCCACATAAATTGATACAGTAATACGAGGAGTCAATGACCAAAGCATTTCCTTCATGTTCCAATTACCAAACAGGTAGCAAAATAGACTATCTTCTATAACATCGGACATTGAATGTGTGTTTAAGAAAAAAAGGCATAGAAAGAGAGTTTACTGCATTTCTACTGCACACAGGAGATTACACCTCAGCTAGGTATTTGTTCTGTGATCAAATTTTTCAGAACTGTATCAAAACGAGCAGGAAAATGACACCTAAACCCTGTCGTAGCTTCTAATAATTAACCTGTTTATCTTCCTAGTGTGCTCCTAACTTCTCCATCAAATTAGTTCTTATAAATAAATTCTTGTAGGCGTGGACGTGGACGTCTGAGCACATGAAATTATTTACAGGATTAATGTTATTTGACTAACGACCTTCTGAGTTTTCCGACATAAAAAAGAAAGAGGTGACAGAATCTAGGTAGACCGAACCTTGACATTATAACAAAGCGCCAGTGCCTCACTTAATTTCCGATAAATTTTGCTTACGTAGGTCTAGGGTATGACTGTATGAGATCTCGGGCCTGTCTTCCGGTCGTAATTCCTCACCTACGTAGGCTACGTACCTACAGTAATAATCTCGTGGAAGCAGCAGTAATCACGTTGTGTGTGCATTTCTCCAGCGTGTGAGAGCGCGGGCGGGGCGCCGCCGAGCATATTTTTACTTCGTGACGTCAGACTTCGGCCTCCGCATGTCGTGTGGTCATGAAAAGAACCGTAGACTAAGCGGAAAAGGGACTGCTTCGTTTGGTTCAAAATAGAATGTATGGAAATAGGGTAATATGATAATAAGTATTATGTTCTGTTAGATTTGAATTAGAACGTAGCAGGAAACCAGACTGCAGTCTCATTCATGAATAAAGTAGGTAGGTATGTGGTATTTTAATGATTTAAACACCTAATTTATTTGTAGGCAAATTTGTAAATATTTACTTTCAAGTGGCGCAGTGGCTCAGTGATCGACTGCAGCTGTGCTGGGCTGTGTGTCACGGGTTCAATTCCCGTATACAAATATTTTGTAGTGGTTCTAGGTCTGGCTGGCGCTGTTTGTTTATGTAAATTTAAATGATTGTAAAAAACACCCGAGAAATTCCTATTTTGGGTAACTTTTTTTTATTTGTGCACAGATTTAGTACTCCTCTCTCTGCTCTACTTTTATAAACGCTTCCGAATGAGAAAGTACCTAATGCATAATAGAGAACATGTAAAGACAACGGTTACATCGCTATTTGCGTGGCCACACTCGCTCTCAAGGTCCGCTGTGGTGGCCATGTGAACAGATTGCTGCATAGCAGCTGTTTTATACCGAGAAAACTTATTTATAAAGACCAATATCAACACTTTCCTAACACATAAAATCAGTTTCGTATGAAGGAATTTCGATAATTCGTAGGTATTTTTTTTTTCAGATGGGCCACAGGTGTACCTACACCAAATAGAGAGAGCCTTTTCTAAAACAAAAGTGACACACTATTTATATCTCATATACATTTATTATGTAGGTGTGCGATTTGGGTATACAGCAATCAGCAATGCAGCATACTACGCCATCCAGTTTGCTGTGGGGAGATAACTAGGAAGTAACCCGCTGTTTTCCTGATGCATGACGTCAACGAATTGGAATCATCCTCGGTAGATTAATGGTTTCAGCACCGATTACATACTTACACCACCTACCTACATCGTAACTGCTATGCAGTTTATGCGGAAATCAAAAAGTGTATCTCTCCACAATCTAATTGTAAATTAATCAAATTGTTTGTGTATGGGTATGATTGTGTGTGATCATCTTACGACCACTGCCTGTATGCGCTACACGTGAGCTTGGGTGTCGTAACCACGGCAACACGTGAGCGATCATAAACTTGACATTTACAACATTACATAACATCTACAACATTTACATAATGGACCATTAAATAAAAGAAAAAAGTAAAGTAGTATTTTGTTTATTAGTCTGTTTTAACAGCAATTATAAGTGATAAGTAAAATGTCACTTCCAATGTCACTACATAACTAATACAAGTCGAACCTTCCTTTGTTCAGAAAAATAAAATGTAACCGATCTACAGTAACACATTACATTTCATAAACATTTTCTTTGCAATTGCCAATTCCAAGTTTCCATTGAAACCTAAAACTTACAATCACTGCTGTCAATTTATTTACAATACAAAAATATTTACAACTTAATCAGCATTAAATACAAATAAACACACTTTTGTCAGTCTCTCTTAGCCCCGTACTAAAACGCATGGAGTCTACCCAATCAAACTATTTTGGCTAGCCATTCAGAAAACAATTACAATCAGTAACGTAATTAGGCAACATAAATGAGTAAGTCCTACAAACACTAGTAGGAATGTCCCATCACTAGTTTTGAGCATATAAACTAAGTTGTTCTGACAGACTTTACTTATTCCTGTTGTGAATCAAAATTACAGGAACAAACTAGAGATAGATCACTGGTTCACTAAAGTTGACTAGTGTCACAAAGATCTAAGAGCGCACATTGAATTACAACCACATCTAACACCAGAACTCACACAACAATGAACTGTGTCCAACAAAGTCATACCAAAGGCCTTTTCAGTATGGCTTTCCCAGACCCCAAGGGAGCAAGTAATTTCTGTCCGAAACAACTTCATTATACACTGAAATCCATATTAATGAGATATCCAGTCTGTTATTAATTGGGTAGAGTATCCATGAGAATCTCCTTCACTCCTGATGAGAGGCGGTCAGGGAATTTGATGTCAAATGCAACTAGCAAGTCTCCTTTCCGCGTTGGTTCTTTGGGTAATGGCAGTCCATATCCTGGGAACCTCTTCACTGTGTGTGGCTTCACAACCTCAGCCTGTAGGTTGACTGTCAGCTTCTCTCCTGACATGGTTGGTACTTCGATGATAGTGCCACATAGAGCCTGCAACAAACAAAAGACATGGTTATTGTGATGTCACGGTGAGTCATAATGTAAAGGGAAACAGTTATTGATTGAAGAGCTATGCTTATCTCTTTGAATATTACTTGAGAATTATTTCCACTAAAAATTAAAATGGAAGGCTTGAATAATTCAATAATAAACAATCTAATTAATTGTAATTATGGCATAATTGTCGGGCACAATGAACTTTGGAAAGCTTGAACTATGAAAGTAATTTGTTACTCATAACTACTAGACCATTCTAGAATGCAGTGTGTTGGTATAATGGTAGCATGTTTATCAGCAGTTTGTAAACAACACACATGCACAACAATACACTATCAACATCAATAAACTAACAAGTCAGTGATGCCTACCTGTTTGAGTGAGACCTTGGCGGAGTATCTGATGTCACTGCCTTCCCTCTTGAACAGTGGGTGTGGCTTGTCTCTGATGATAAACACGATGTCTGCTGGGATCTTGTTGCGTCCCTGATCACCCTCCTTCTGGAACGTGATCTTAGTGCCTGCCTTCCAGCCTGGCTTCACGTGGATGGTCAGGACCTTGTCCTCTTTCTTAGAAGTGCCGTCAGGCTGCAACACACGCCGCGAGATCTTCATCTTCTTCACACACCCACGCGCGATATCCTCCAGCGAGACATACAAGTCGTGTTCGATGGGCGGGTCCTGAGTCTTCTCTTTCCGGCTCGGAGACCCGTGGAAGTTGAAGCTGTGGCTGCGGAAGGCGCCGCCGGGGCCGCCCGGCCGCGCCGTGCCCATGCCCATGTTGGCGAACGGATCCATGTCCACGTCCATGTCGCGGTCGAAGAACATCGTGGTGCCTCCAGAGCCGCCGTTCAGGTCGAAGAACGCCTGGAAGGGACTCGCTGACCCGAAGAACTGCGCAAACGTCGCCCTCGGGTCCCCGTGGAAGGTGTACGAGAACGACTGGCCGCCACCAGGTCCATTGTGCGATCCCATTCCTCCCTTGAGTCCCTCCTCGCCATGCGCATCGTAGATCTCACGTTTCTTCTTGTCTGACAGCACTTCGTAAGCCTCGGCCACCTCTTTGAACCTCTCCTCGGCGCCAGCTGCCTTGTTCTTGTCAGGATGGTACTTCAGCGCTAGCTTGCGGTATGCTTTCTTTATGTCGTCATCAGACGCTCCCTTCGACAGTCCCAATATTTTATAGTAATCTTTACCCATTGTGAATACTTATCCTAGAACAAAAAACGATTCCCGTTAGCCTTTACGCCTGACACCATTTTTGGAAATGTGGAGCGATGATACGCGCAACATAAAATAATATTTTTTAAAGAATTACAAACGAAAACGACTCAAATAACATACTGGAAATAAGAGCAGATATTTTAAAACACTTACCTAGTTACTAAAAACTCCAAGTATATGATCCAAATTGTTAAAATAAGTGATTTTTAGAAATATTCACACACAACACTTCTCAACACCTTACAGTAGCAACTTCACGTTTGAATGAAACGCTGCGCCTTCGTTGCGCCAAAATATATACATTAAAACGTCTAGAACGTTCGAGGGCCTTCAACCTCTGTGAAAACGGGATAAAATATAATAAGCACAGAGTGAATGCGCGCAAGTTAGAAAGAGATGAATATAAATTTCCTTGTTCAGAATACACGAAAGCAATAGAGCTCACGTCATTTTATCACGTTCCGATTGGTGAGATCAGTTCGTTCTCTATGACTGTTCTAGATAATAATTATTTAAGTTAACAGTTTGTTCTCATTGATCTCTAACAAAAATGAGGTTTAATGATGTTTTTATCAGATTATATCATTTGTAGCATTAAAAACGATATTTTACTTCATTATAAATTAATTACTCAATGTTTTGAATACTACTTTTGGCTTATGCCTGAAAAAGGTGCATGCTTGTTAAATTAACCTTTACTTTCCAGTTAAATATACAAAAATGTAAATAAAGAAAATATTGCAACTAGCTAGCTTGGGCACAGACTACTTAGAAATACTACGTATTCAAATTTTCATTCCGCAAAATTCAAAACTTTCGTTTTTTGCAATTTGCAGGTCAGTGCCAGCTTGTATGTTGATTATAATATAATATTATTCGCGGCTGTAAGACGTACGTAGTTCCAAATAATCATCAAACTCACCAATACAACCCTCTAAGTTGATAAAGGCGTAGGAACAAAAAAACAGAAATTTATAAACTTAGAGCGTTGTATTGATGATTTCGATCAACAGCCTGATTAAAAAAAGATGGATATAAAAGCCGTATCAGACGATTGAACTTGGTCCGTACCGCACCACAAACTTGGTGCGCTCAGAACCAAAAATAAATTCGATCGTGTGGCGCACGATCCGCCGTACATTATTTACTATTGTGAATTTGTTTCAAAGCGAACCAAGTTCGATCGTCTGCTACGGCTTTTATGAATTTGGTTCGAAGTGCACCAAGTTCGTAGTGCGGTCTGGACCAAGTTCGTTCGTCTGTTACGGCTTTTAATTCACTATAGGCCGGTCCCCGCCCCCAAACCGATACCAAGGTCGTTGTCGCGACATTCCGCGAAATGTAAATATTGTATATAGCAACATTGAAACTCTATGGTAAGCAGGTCTCATTTTTCTGACTGTCATTTTTCTATTAGCGTACGTTTTGCCGCCAATCGGTACTCTTGAAGTCAGATATAACTTTGTTACTGTTTATTGAGTTTCATAATCTCTTCACGTACAGCTAGTGTGTAGTAGCGTGTTAATATTAAAGTCAGTGTCAAGTGCTGTGCAGCTATCTCGAGAGGAACCTGGATTGGATTAGCTAAGTGTCTTAGGATCACTTATTTTCATTTCAATACTAACTACCCACTAAGTAAATTGATATAATGAGTCCTTCGGGGACTACATGGACCTTATCAGGTTACCCACCATAGTAACTGATTTATAGGGCTCTTAACACTCATCAGTGCTTGGCTCTGGCCACTGCACCACATAAGGCGGGTTCGCTGCCAAGGAAAGAGCCCAATTGTACTCCCATGCCTGATATAGCTGGGACCTACCGGTAGAAGAGGCGAGCTCAGGCTTGTATTTAAGATACGAGTGAGCGCGGTGAGGGACGTAGGGGCCCTCTCCGTGGTGCCATAGCACTAAGCCTGGTCACCATAGTGACATTATATAAAGGTCATGTTAATGTATAGTAATACCAATAGTAATATCAATAGTGATACCAATATGTCATACCAATATGTAGGTGATTCTGGGACGCTTGGGTGATTCCATGTAGGGAGGAATCATGATATATTTAAACCCCCAGGTGGTGAACGCAGACTGGCGAGATAGGCAGAAGGTTCTCCTTAACTGCGCGACTGGACACGGAGGACAGGCGAGACACCACACACGGTATGGGTCACAACATGCTATACTTGCATTCTGTTATAATAGTTGGAAACAAGGCAATGAAATAAATCAAAGCAATGCATTATTGGAATATGTATTTCGCTGGTCAGATGAATAAGTGTACATGTTTAGTATACATCATCATCATAAGGACTTGGCGACAGTCGTGATATAGAAAGGCGCACCGCAGGCCTACTTTTTCGTAAATTTCCCAATTTCTTTCATCCTATTTTTAGGGGATAAACCCAAAAACCCGTCTAAAGAAAACACAAAACTTACATTATTCAAGAAACGTTTGTGCAAATTACATGCTTTTCTTTTTAAGGAGACGTGTTTTACGTGTTTACGCAACGCTAGCACAGTACCGACAGGACGGTTCGGAGTGCGGTGCGGTCGTCTGTTGCATAGACGGTAGAGGCGTGTTTCGGACCAAGTTCGATCGTCTAGACACCGACATTAATAAGTAGTCTGAAACAACGACCGCCCGTTCGGTTCGTGGTGCGTTCCGGACCAAGTTCGATCGTCTGGATGCATCTTAACATTTGTGCTCCTCTACATAATCGGCCATGATGGCCGTGTTTGCCAAGCAGAAAGAGACAGCGCTATACTAAGAATCGAGATAGAATTATTTGCATCTTGCTTTCTGGTATAGCGCCGTCTCCTTCTGTTCGGCAAACACGGCCATCATGGGCGATTGTGTAGAGGAGCCTTTATACTAGCAACATGTGTGTTTTGACAGCTGATAAATCATGATTTGATTTGATTGATAATGACAGTGTCTATGTAGTCTGTGATAATGACAATGTCAAAAGTGTTTCATGTTTTTATTATGGATCGACGGAATCCGTGTTATTTTTAAATAAAAACAACTCGGTTACTTTAAAGTTTTATTTATCTAACAAGTCTCAGAAATAACGCGTGCCGACAGCCTTTGAAATCCATGTCGTAGTACTTTTCGTAGAAATCCTGTATTAGCTCCTCCACCTGAAAACAATGTCAAACGATTTAACTTTGCAAATTAAATGTGATTCTTGCGGCGAGGTAGCCCACGAACCGTTCATAGAATGTGCTGAGTGTGAGGCTAATCTGTGCACAGCATGTTTCGCGTCCGGCCAGGAAGTTGGTGCGCACAAGAACGATCACAAATATGCAGTGCGACGGAATGATTTCCCTTTGTTCGACAACTGCAACTGGTCGGCTAAAGAAGAATGTAAGTTACTCTCAGCATTATCAACATACGGATTCGGAAATTGGGAAGAAATATCTAAGAGCGTTCACACACGTTCAAAACTCGAATGCCAGGAGCATTACAAAAAGTATTACATAGAAAATGTTCAGTACAAAGAATTGCAGCTTTTACCTGAGACAGAGCAATCTTTGTTTCCGAAACCTTTGATACCATATCTGTACAGCACAGATGTGAGCACCAACCCACCAAGGAACAACAATGCCGATCAACACCTCGCCGGCTATAATGCCTACAGGTCAGAGTTTGAGCTCAGTTATGATCACAATGCAGAGAGCATTTTTAACATAGAAGACAGTTACTCAGATGATGACGATGAGGATGATGAGGAATGTATGGACTCACTAAAAGTGTCACTAGTCAGTGCATTGAATACCAGACTGAGAGAGAGGCAAAGGAGGTACAAGATCATTCAACATCATGGCTTGATAATGCCAAACAAATTGATGTCCTGGCTGCAGAGGTATGATAAGACACTTACAAGGCAGAAGTGTGAGCGAATGTTATCTTTCATGCAATTTATGACTGGGATACAATTTGATGCATTCATGGAGTCAGTGAGCTTAGAACATGAACTAATTCAGAGAATAGCAAGACTGTCAGAGTACCGGAAGAATGGTATCAAAACTTTGTATGCAGCTAAGTTGTATAAACAGTTGAAGAAGGAGAATGATCTAGTTGTGAAGGAGCAGAAGCATGCTACAACGGTGATGTCAAAGAAGTATGAGAGGCAGTCTCCTGTGAAGAATACATTGATGTTTGGAAAGAACAGCCAGTTATTAAAGTATAAGAGAACATCAATGCCTTTAGAAATTGTAGACTTGCCGGGATTCAACCAACTCACAGAAGCTGAGAAAGTCCTATGTTCTAATTTAAGACTGGTGCCAGAGAATTACTTAGATATTAAGCAACAACTGATTGCCCAGAACAGTAAAATGGGCTTCCTCCGACTGCTCGATGCGAGGCGTATAGTGAAGATAGATGTGAACAAAACTAGGAAGATCTATGATTACTTGTTGTATGAAGGGTTTATATGTAAACCTCAGTAAATAAAATATAAGTTAAATTTTTTGTATATCTCTGGTTTTTTTATTTTCTTGATGAATTTTGATACATTTGTGACTACAGTTGACAAACTTCTGTCTTTGACTTCATATGCCTAGTAGCTTTTGATGCTAAAACGGTGTTGCATCAACTGTAAGAGATCTTAGAAAATTTCCACTATGTTACGGAATGATGTTTTTGCAAGGTTTGGGAATGTTATACTATGGAATTAATTTATTCCATACCCAGCTCGTAAGAATACGATTATTATAATACTCACTTTGAAACCAAACTTCTGATACAGAAATATGGCAGAATTTGTCGGTGACACATGCAGTGTGACATCCTTGCCTGTACAAGTCTGTGAAACAAAGTGGTTTGTTAAAATTAAAACAATTTGAATCATGATAAAAGTAAAACTCTCAAGAAGTTATAATCGGTAGATTTTAGTCAGCCGACAATTAGCCACTAGAGCAAGCAATCACTAGCAATATATTCCCGCCATTTGACATGAATTCTCTTATGGTTTGGCGACCGTTTGTGCCTGCCCGTGTCCACCGGCAAGGCTGTGCATAACTTTGGTTTGCGCACAGTGCAGCACATTTGTGCGCAAACATTTCAATGAACTGAGTTTGAAATAGTCAGTCCACTGTTCACTTAAGCGCGCACAAAAGTATCTTAAACCTAAAACCTAGCTATGGCCCTGACTGCCGGGGTCACGGAACTAACGAGCTTGAACCCGGAACGAAAAGGACTATTAAAGGACACCGTGGATTTTAGTCAGTAAAAGTGTGACAGTCGCTCCTGCCCTGCCCTTGATGATTTTATCATGACAAAAAAAGAAAACTTGAGAGGTATCAAGGGACACCCGGATGGAACGAAGTTACTGTATACACTCAACAAAAATAATCGTCGCGACTCCACTCCACTCCGCTCCACTTCGTTTCAAAAAGTGTCGTGACAACTTTTCGTAAGAATTTTTTCCGTCTAGCACCCTTTCACAACGCGCGATAAGGAACTTCGTTCCAAAAACAAAGCTATTGCCCTGATCTTCTTAAGGCAGTCTAAACACACACCTGTAGCAAATGATAAAGCATGAAGGTGGCGATCTTGGCGTTCCTCCACTCGGGCCTGGTGAACACGAAGGAGATGTACGCCTCGTTGTGAGCCACGTCAGGCACCAGGAACGCGCAGCCAATCACCAGCTTCTTGTATGTCACCACGCAGCTGAACTCGGGGTACTGGAGGGCTTCTGTCACTGTCGTGGAAGACTAGTTTATGAGCAAAAGATTTTTTTTTTGCCGGATATGTATGTTGACCAGATCTTAACTGGCAGAAAATCACAACTCAGGAGCCTTCATAGGAGGAGATGGAGTGATGAGCTGGACTCATTTTAGTAACAGTTCCTCCGTTAAAATAAAATGAGTGATGATTTAACACGGCCCCATCGCTAAATAGCACAAAAGCTAAATATGAATTTGCAAAACATCATACTAGCAAATAATTATGACTTTTACAAAAACCATATTGGAAAATCATGATGTTGTATTTGCTTGCCAATCAATACATTATTTATGGACATTTTTCGGCACCTACTTTTATAATCTCTGGCTAAAACATTCAAAAGGCTGCCCAACTTAAGTGGGACTGGGCGGGACATTTCTATCGCATGCCGAACGACCTGTGGGCCTGCACAGCTCAGGACTGGAGCCCTGAAACGGCGACCCGAGGTCGAGGAAGACCATGAAGGAGATGGCGGGACGAACTAGGCTGGCTGGCTTACTTGAGAATTGGAAGGAAATGGCGCACAATTGAGACCGTTGTTGGATGATATGGAGGGAGGCCATGGCCTGTGCCCAGCAGTTGGACAGTACAGGCTAGTAATAAATAAGTTATTTAAATATTTTACTCTAAACTTAGTCTCCTAAGGTTCTTATTCCTATGCCGATTCTGTTGTCATAATCAGTACTTACAATCAATCCCGGGCCAGAAGAACTGTGCACAGAGATTGTTGACGGCGGCGATGTGCTGCGGTCTCACGTACGAGTAGTCTATGGTCGCGCGCGGAGGAGGCTCGTAGTCTTTTATATGTCTGTGAAAAAATGTTCGAAGGGGTCACGAAAAGATGTTATAGTTACAAGTAGCTTTATTTTATTTTAAGTGCTGTAAAAGAAGAGTTTTTCCGCATCTAGAACATCATTCATGTAGTATAGCAGAGGACTCATTAAAGCAAGCACGCAGTTACAGTTTATTTATAAACTTTTCCTTTCCAGTCTTTTACCGGTCGCCATTATCGTTGCACTGACTCCCTGGAACAGCTAATTTTGGGGTACAAGAAGCTAATGAGCAGTTTATCTGAAGTATGTTTATCTTCATCTAATTCTAAATTACCTGTTAGTCTTCCTAAGTAGTTCATCAGTGAGTTTGAGCCACGTCGGGGCAGAGTCTCCGTCGCGTCGGATGTAGGGCTTCAGTGTGGTGCCTGAGTACAGGGACCGGAAGGGCGTAGGCTCTATGTTGGACAGCAAGAGGGTGCCGTAGTTTGTACTAGCTATCGTGCCGCTCAAGTTGTCTATTAGGTACTGAAATTGAAGAAAGAAAATTAGAATACATGCATACGTATATGACAGCCGCGAGAGTCAATTATATTGTTACATCGACCGTAATACAAGACTGGTCTACAATGTTCTAGAAGTTTCTACAATGTACTCGAAAGTACTCGATGTTTCGAAAAGGTTCTGGAAAACATGTTTCCAGAAGATTCTACTATATTCCGGAAACTTCTACCATGACCATTGGCCGACTTGGAAATCTCATTATAGACTGCGAACCCAAGTCGGTCGTAGGATAATCTCCACAGATGGGGATTCACGGACGGTTCGGACTTGAAGTGTTTATGTGTCGTATCTCAGACAATGATCCACCTTTTGTCCTGCGCAGCATGCCCTGTAACCTGAACACTGGACGATCTTATGGCTCCATCAGTGAGCGGGGTTCGCGTAGTGAATTTTGGGCCAATCCATATGACAAAACGACACAAATACAATATTTGCCATCGACAGGCTAAGAACATTGACCAGGGTTTAGATATTGCAATGATCAGCCTGGTTTAGAAGTCTTACAGCTGAATAAGATCGGAGCAATACGAATTACTAGTGCAAATAAGTAGTGATAAAGAGAATTAGCGTTTCTAAGACAAAAGAAAAATAGGAAATGACTTACCGATCTCTGGAACCGATCTAGAACTCTTTCAGCATTGATAACGATTCTCGGGTCTTCAGTCATATAACCGCCGAGGAGTTTTACTTCTCTGTAAAATAATTAAATACTTTGTGCTTACCATGGGGGGTATTACAACGTCTTTAAACCAGGCTTGTTGCAGTGAGTGAACGAGATGGCGTTAGAGGACTTGTATAGCTCTATCACTTTCACTCGCCGAAATAAGCCTGGTTTTAAGACGTTGTTATACCGGGGGGTATTACAACGTCTTAAAACCAGACAAGCAAGACAGAATCGGTAATCTAGAGATTACTACACTTTCGTGGATGCGTTTGCAAATATTTGAGCCCACTTATAAGCTGGAGCGACTAGCTATCTACGAGGAGGTATGCTTCTCCCATAATTTTTGACACTATGAGAAGATGTATCCCTCCTAGCCAGCTGGTCACAAAACTCTAACATCTAATTTAATTTTGATTTAATTTAAAGTTGATTTTGATTTCACATTGATTTGATTTTGATTTCACATTGATTTGATTTTGATTTCACATTGATTTATATTTCCATTAATTTTGTGTTTATTTTGATTTGATATTTTTTAATTTAAATTTAATTAAAGAGTAGTTCATTATTTATTCCGTGCAGGAGTCAAACGCGAGACACGCAGCGCAACAGCCAACTCAGCCACTGCGTCAATGTTTGTTAGCTAATACATATTATAAAGAAAATAGAAATACTAACTTCAGTCATGCTACATGAAATGTGTTTACAGCTTTCTGAAATAAGGCAAAAAAGATTGAGTACTATTAAAGTTTCTTAAACTCACTTGTCAAAATCAAACACAGGTAGATGCTTATATCTTTTCAGCCGTCTTAACGCCAACTTAGCCCTCAGCCTGCACAAGTACGACTTCTTATTAGGATCCCGAACTTTCGGGATCAGGCCCTCAACTTTCTTCAGAAGCTGTATCTCCTCGTACTGAGACATTTCTACCAGATCACCTTGACATTTGGGCAGAGGATCTTCCCAGGGTGTGTCGACAGAGTTCAGCTCGGTAGAAAATAGGGATTCCCGTCTGATTGGCTTATCTTCCACGACCTGCTTCTTGGGTCTGTCGAAGACCAGTTTCCTGGTGTCGTGTTCGGAACCGCTGCGGGAGTCTGAGTCGTAGTATAGCATAGTTTGTTGGAACGAGTGGATACTTGAAGAGTCACTCTGGAAAGAAACAGACACTCCAATTTTATTTATATAGATGAAACTGAAGAGTTTGTTTGGTTGAACGCGTTAATCTTAGGAACAAGTGGATTGGAATTAAAAAAATGTATGTGCTGGATGGTCTATATCTATCTAGGAACGTTAAAGGCTACGTAACACCATGCTACAACCAATAGAAGCTGAGCTGCGGGAAGTGAAACCACAGGGAACAACTAGCTTAATTTAATACTCGACTTATATTCTAATAAGGTTTATTTTCGAATGAAGCATAGCTCAGCTAAACTTAAACAAAGGCTAAGTTTGTTCTAATCTAAAGAATTGGGCCTCAGACATGGTATTGTTACAATGTTACTTACTTGCATTGGTATGATACGGTGTGAAGGTGCGAAGTCGAACCCTCGGAACTCCATGTCGGAGTAGGGGTCTCGTCGTGTCAACACGTTCAAAGAGTCGTCGAAGGTGCTCTCGTCGCCCAATTCATTCCTGAATTTGACAAAACATAATTGAAATAGATTTTCAACTTTAGGCTGTAAAGTTGAAAATCTATTGGGGTGTACATACAGTGTTTACGATTATCGTTTGGGACTTGTTGTGACTTGGCTAGGGAGGCATAAGTATGGGAACAGATAAAGAATAGTCTTACCTGCTGTCTGAATCCAGCTGGTCATAGAATGAGGTGCTGGAAACACCACTGAGCTCATCAGAGTCTACCCTCCTCTTCTTGCAAGGTACTGGCTCTGACCCCGTGGTCAGAGAACTGCTCTCATTGTTGATCAAGTCTTTGTAGCCTGAAAGGTCAGTCTCAAGGATAAAGTTAATAATCTCTATTATGATTGTAAGGGTCATATGAATGAGCTGCTGGAATGTCTGATTATTGAGGTCCTGTAAGGCACAAGGCAATTGAAGAACAGGGTGGGTTTTAGACAGTAGGTGTCTAACAGTCCATTTAGCACCACCCAGGGTTGAAGTACTTGTTTATTGACTTCTGACCACCAAGAAAACCTGCAACATCTACCAACCCACACTGGGTCCGCGTGGTGGACTATGGTAGAATTTATAGGCTGATGGATGATGATGATTAAAAGAAATCATTTATTTGCAAGTCTACTTGCAGGTTCAAGACTAAGGCTACCTGTCCATTGACGCGGAGCGCGCTGGCGCGAGCGGAGCAACGAGGAAATATTAACCAATAGGATTGTTCTTATCTTCGCTCCTCTTCAATGGTGCAATCCTATTGGTTAACATCAGGGGAAAAATCACTTTTAAGTCTAGGGTCAAAACTTGCATCATGCAATGATCAATTAATTTGTTAAAACATACCCATTTCTGTGACTTTCGCCAAAAAGAGTGTTCTGTCAATAGACACCTGATTTCTTGGTCGGACTCTTGGCTTGTCTCTTGCTATTTCTTGAACTGAAAAAACATTCTAAAATATAATTTGCATAGTTTTTGTCAATGGATGGGTGGACTTGTTACTATTTCACACATTAACTAGATTTGAATGAAATTCGGTGTAGGTACAGACAGTTTACAATAAATAATAATAATATTCCACAACTATCACACAACTCCATCTAGTCCCAAGCTAAGCAGAGCTTGTGTTATGGGTATTAGACAACTGATAAACATACTTATATATTTCTAAATACATAAATATTATAGATAAATTATTACACCCAGACACAGATCAAATGATTGTGGTCATCACACAAACATTTGTCTTGGGTGGAAATCCCACAACCTCCGGCATAGGATTCAGGGTCACTAACCAGTTAACCACTAGACCAGGGTAGGCGAACCTTTATGCATCAACGTGCCATTTTTTCTAAAAAAAAGTTTAATGGGGTCATTCGCGTGCCATCAAATAATTTTGACTTTCTGATTATTGGCAAAATAATAATTATAAATACTATCAAAACTCTTTATTAAATAAAGTAAGCAAAAGAGGTACATTTTGGTATGTTTATATTAAATTTCAGATAAATTAGTGTGACTTCTGTTGCTGCAGGTTAGATGACAAATAATTTATGTTAGGGTACCCAATTCTGCGACATGCCCAAAATATTATGTCGCGTGCCATCAATGGCACGCCTGCCATTGGTTCGCCTACCCTGCACTAGACCAACAGCCCTTTCAATTTTTAACCAAGATTGGATGAATTTTATCCAGATAGTGTAATTCTTTGGGTCAACTTTAGAAATGGGAACCCAGCAAAAATACTGGCAGAAGCAAGTGATTCATCTTGAAACTGCTACCCATGTAAGCTACTTAATACATATTTAAAAAGATTTTTTATAGGAATCTTACTGATATGAGCAGCAACGGCTGGTGAGAAGTTGTGCAGCAGTTTCCACCATCCTGTCTCCCCGAGCACTGCAGACCCTGACTTGAAGAACAGCTTGTTGTACACTGACAGCACTCCAGCAATTGTGCCCACCCAGTTCTTCTTTTGCTTGCTGTGATCAGGACAAAATGGTAAGAATGATCGTAAAGTTTTTGTAGAAAGTATTTTTTTTTATATTGTTTCATCTTTTTGTTTTTACTACTCCATAGAAGTGCTGAGTTTAGGAATTAAGTAACAATACTTTCTTTTAAATAGCTATTGCTGTCCCAAGTGCTTTTCGAGCCACAAAAGAAACTCGTTATGACAGTGGTCTGGTCACGCATCCACTTTATCACATTCAAACTTAGAACAATTACAGCTTCTATCTCCCAATAAAATCAGTGGTTAGTTAGACAATCTCCTCTTATATTCAAAAACATTTGGGGAAAAAAGGAGTTGTTTTTATTGAGTACTTACGTCTGTGCTCCAAACAGTGCCTGCCAGTATCTATCAATGAAGGAGCAGATGTGTGTCTTGTAGTGGAAGTAGCCGTGGTTGCTGATGCCATATGACTGGATGTTCAGGTGGTGGAGCGTCAGGTGGATCACATTCACCCTGCAAGTAAATGGTAGATTTAAAGCAAGACATGGTTAGGTAACTAATTGATAATACATTGTATTTTTCGTTTGGGTGGACATCCTTTAATCAGTAGTGAATTATGAGTTATGACAGGAGATTGTTTTGTACATTATATTATATCAATGTAAAAAATTAAATAATTTGTCTGTATAGTGATAGCTGTATGGTTGGTTCAATGAATATTTGGATATTATAACTAGGGGCTTCGAAATTCTATGAAAATATAACACTCAACAATTTTGTCCACTTCTCTTGTATAAGTTGTCTAGCAAAAAATTAGCAATATATTCTAACTCTATATTTACCAGGGAAATCTATTTCTCGCAAATGTCTCCTTATTAGTCGGGGAGCAGTCTTCGCAAGTGAATTCGAAGAAAACATCGCAGGCAAAGTCGCCTGGGGTCCCAGATCTTCGGAGGCAGTTCAGATGTACGAAACAAATGCAGTTTTCACATATTAGGCCCGGCCGCTCCTGCTTATTCTCAGGTTCGTTGCAATATTTACATGTAGTACCCATCGTAGCTCCTTGTAAAGAAACTTCGCCCTCAGTCGACATGATCAAAGAAATAATAACAACATAACCTCAAACAAACAACTAAGCTCCTGTCACTGTCAAATGTCAAATCTGTCAAATGTCAATGACATTTTTTTATGCAACGGGTTCAGGCCAAGGAACTTATTTGCATACAGCTTAGTGTAGTGTCGTCGGCAAAGTTCGGTGTAGTAGGTACAATAAATCCTACAGTCATAATTTATTATACCGGACTATCTAAAAGATCGTTATTTTAAAGGAACATTTCTTTGTGTTTAAGAACATACTCGCGAAGCCATTTTTTTTTATACCTATAAAAGCATAATTAATATATTCAACTCGGCGAAGACCGTCTGGCGGGTAGGACCGTACAATAAGCAATAAACAAATTATGAATAACCGCAGCAATTAAATGAAAAAATGGTTCAATTAAACTGTTAAAACTTAATTTTTAACCGACTTCAAAAAAAGGAGGAGGTTCTCAATTCGGTCGGTATGTTTTTTTTGAAGTTCGAGTTCTCTTGCTGTGGTTATTCAGACTATGTTGTATTGTTTACTAGCTGTTGCCAGCGGCTTCACCCGCTACAACTCGAAAATTATCCCACGGGAACATAAAATCGGGGTAAAAACTATCCTATATGTTAATCCAGGTTATAAACTATCTGTGTACCAAATAGCCAAATCCGTTCGGTGGTTTTTGCGTGAAAGAGTAACAAACATCCATACATCCATACTTACAAACTTTCGCCTTTATAATAGTAGTAGGTAGGATTGGACGGTCTTACCCGCCAGACGGTCTTCGCCGAGTTGACCTTAAATTATCAGTAAGTTGGTGTGATTCTTTTCAGTAACTTTTGGCAATGCTATATTCGAGTAGGATCTCTTCAGTTTGGATAGGTTTGGATGGCATAGTTTGGCCAAGGAAAAGAGAGCAGGATTTGTTTGTATTTATTTCAAAAGATCTTAACTAAAACAACAAATAAAAATACGGAATGATTTAACAATAATATATTTGGCAATAGGCAATATTAATAGTCAAAAATCCCAATAATCAAGTTCTACGTGTAGTAGCCCTCTGTTCCCTGAACTGCCGAATCCATCTTCTGATGTGATCTTTGTGGATATTCCGGGCAGCCTTCACCGGTTCGGGGTCACTGGGGTTGCTGGCCATCATGTCCAGGTGATGGGCAGCGTCTATGATCACCACTGCTCTCACTGAGTCACTTAAACTATCAAGAATACCACCTGCAAAAATGTAAATCTTATTTATAAACTAATAAATTTTTCAGTGAGACACTGGACAGAAGAAATGCCTGATGGATTGAGTTGCCAATCTGGAATATTTATGATCATCAGACTACAATTAATGTTCCCAGTGGGACACAGCACAGGCCAGAGAGGGAGTGGTCCATATCCACCACAGTTCACACGGGCCCAGTGCGTGTTGGTGGATGTCTTTGAATTTTCAGTTCTAGTACATGCCGGTTCCCTTACGATGTTTTCCTTCGCCGTTTTGAGAACAGTGATGATGAAATTTCATTACACAAAAGAATGCGCCTGGCTGGGTTCGCACCTACGACCTACAACTCGTAAGTCCGGGCCGATACCACTAGGCTACCACTGCTCTAAATCAATATAACTCCAAGGGACTCAAACACTACCTACATAGTAACGTAAGAGTAGGGTTTTTTTACCTCCTGTCCAGGGATCTCGAAGTCCATTACTAAACACAATATTCGAAGCTGCCTGCAGCCTGTTGCCTCCATATTCCAACCTAGCCATGTTTTCTCGAGGGTACACGTTGTACTTCTTGTGGCACTCCGCGGCGTAGGTCGTGAAGTTCCAGGGCTCCGGTTCAAACATGTCGTTCTTGCCGTTGCTACACATCGGCATTACCATCTCAGTGCAGGCCTTTAGAAGAGAAAGAAGTTGAATCCCAATTAATAAAATATACAAACGTGATTTGTTTGGTTGTTATGTTTTCCAAGTCTAAACCGCTAGACCCACAGAAATATTAAAAACAGGCTAGACCCGAGCTTATGAATTTTGGTATAGACATCGATGGACCCCCAAAACGCTGATGGGTTGGAGGAGAGAGGAAAGAGCGAAACCACTGATAAAAACTTGTTTAAACAAAGTTAGTATTGAAAGAATCATGCTGATTTGGTTGGCTCTGTCCAGTCAGAGTTAGGAACAGCTAATTTCTTCTGGAATTGTCTGAAGTAAGTATATATTTTCATTTTATTTGATATTTTACTTACTTGATAGTCCCATCCACTAGCGTCGAGGTTGCCGTAGTCTTCTCCTTTCTGATAATCAACGCACTTACTTTTTTTGTCGTAATTCGTAAATACATCTAGCACTTGTCCTATAGCCTGAAATCAAAAAGTATTTATCAGACACTAGCTGTTGCCCGCGTCTTCGTCCGCGTAGTACCTATTAATTTATCAGACATGTTAAAATTAAACAATTATTCTAATCACATTAAGCGATTCCAAAGAAAATTGTATGGCTGGGGTATCGTATGAACCAAAACAGGTAATCTCCTTAGACAAATAACTAATCATATACTCTCAGAAACGGGAAAACGGGTTTGTCCAAAAATTGAACATTCGTAAACATTCATTTACAAACTCGGTCATATACATGGGGAGGCCTGCGTCCCTGCACTAATAGTAACGTTGGAAGATCCAAAATTTACCTACCTGTAATAGTTTGTCCCCAGTCAAAGTGTCTTTCAGGTACTCGCAGACAACCCTCACGGGCTCAGCAGGTAGAGGCACCAGGAAGTCTGATGGGAATGGATAGTTCACCATAGCCAGCGTAGAGTACATGGACTGCAGGAATTCTAGGAGCACATCCAGATCTGTCGAGTTCTTTAGGGGTGTGCAGAGATTGAAGGTTTTGTGCAGGAATTCTGAGCCGTTGGCGGTTGAGGAGTAGTTCCTGAAAACATGAGTGATATTAGGGAAGTGCTGTCGTAGGTTCTACTGATAATAAGACGAGGTGAGCTACTAGGTTTTCTCGAGAATTAACAGCACTGATTAAACTGCTTACCTATCTCAACAGAAATAGTTCATGCATGATCACAAACGATGAATATTTCTAGCTTTGCGTGAATCAAAAACCAAAGGCTCAAGAAATGCTGAATCCTCTTACAACATGGTAAATTCCAAAAGCTACAACTTCTTACCTGATAACACTCCAAGACTCCCTGATGTTGGTGGAGCAGTTCCTGTTAACGGTCCTGAAGCTGGAAGTGACGAGCCTGTTGAAGACCCCGCAGGGAGCCATTCCGGTGAACATGTGCACGGGGGCGGAGGCCGCGATGGCGCCGCTAACGATATGAGGATACTTTATACGGAAGTAGGCTGCTAACATTCCACCATAGGATCCTGGAGAGGAGAAAATGACTGTGTTGAAATACTGTGGTACCAGGTACAAGTGTTAAGGGAGACCCGCCTAGAGCTGGTCTCGAAAAATGATTGCAGTGAGAGTAATATAGTAAAACGTCCCACAGTCTATTAGTATCATGTCTGAATCGATTTGGAAGATGAATGGCTGATATTTAAAATAAAGAAAATATCGTGAGGTTACCTGGATGTACTTGTATAGCAATGAGTTCAAAGCTATTTCATAGGCATGACGGGTTCCTATTGGCGGCTTTATTAATTCTGGAGTGATTTCTTTCTTACTTTTTCTACACACGAAAAAGAGTTATAGATTCCCATAAAATAATAAGTTCCCAATATACAACGTGTAACGTGAAAAGCGCAAAACCTCTCGTAGGGTAACTCAGCCAATATTACTGAACAATTTTTGTTCTGAGACTTTTGGAAATTCGCAAAAAAAAAATTTGGCTTTCATACAGATGTGCCCCACCAATTTTCTCTCTTCTTTCTCATTTCCATGAAAAACTATTTTTTTTGATGAGATGCCCCACGGGACGTTTTGAGCTTTTGGCGTTACACGCAAGTATAATTTTTCACCTCCAAACGCAATGACCGGATATCTAGGCTTAATGGCGTTTCCTTGCAGGTAGTCGATGAGTTCGGCGTAATCAGCCAGCGCTTGTTCCGACGACAGATACCCGATGTGGTCGTTATCCAGCGACTTATTACCGAAAGGCATTGACTCTCCATAATATCTGGAAAACGGGATATTTTGGCAATATTTTAGTGAAATTATGATGATGATGACCTCATATTTTAGTGAAATTATAAGGTCATGTGTGTCGCAGAATCAAAGAAAGTTGGAGCAAGGAAGGTTCTCGAATGGAGTCCGCGTGTAGGTAAACATAGGGTGGGACGGCCCCCAGAATGATGGACTAAAGGATGGATGGATGAACTGAAGTAGGTAGCTGGCAGTGGCTGGATGAAAAATGCGGGTGATCGTGCACCCTGGGAGAGGCCTAGTCCAGTAGTGGACTGCAATAGTCTGAAATGATAATGATGAGGATGGTGGAACAAAAGATTCACCAGTACCTTTCAGTGGTTTTTGGCCTTTGTGAAAAGGTTTTTTTTGTTGCTACAAAAGACCCTTTTTCCCTTGGGTTGCGGAGGTCAATTAGACGGTCGCCCCATGTAAAATACTGATATTCAGCTGCATCCAGCTAAAGATGCAAATGATGATGTTAAGCCCTGTTTAAAAACGTGGAGACAAGTGGACCGGTGTGAAGACGACCTCGACGAATGTAATCCTGGCACTTACGAGTATGCGATGTAATTTTCAAATAATGTGGTTGTCCTTTCCACTCCCCTCAATCGCCTCTCATCATAGTTATCATGTTATTTTGATGACTAGTAATCGAAGCTTCGCGGTTACTTCAGAAACACAATAAACTCGTTGTTTGGGCGTTAGTTGCAAAAAACAAAAAAAATAGCCAAGCTATTTGTGACCTTCATGATTATGACGGAAAGTTGAGAAAGGTATAAGAGAGGTACAACTTACCTATGCTCAGCGAATACAATTTTAGCTCGGAACTCCTGCGCGATCTCCCACATGAAGCCTGTGTGCTTGGCAAATACTTCTATTTGGCCCTGAAAATTACAGGAAAAATCATTAAGATCCAGAATTAAAAAAAGGTACGGCAGTCAATGCTGTCTTAAAATTGGATTCCGCCTTGGCTTGGGACCTCAGGCACCAGGCGTGGCATTTAATCCTGCAAAAGTGATACTCAAGAGAATTGAATTCATTAGCACAGCGCCGATAAATAATCGATCCAGAAATTGTATGTATGTATTGTATATATTATGTATTGTATGTATGTATTATATGTATGTTTTTATGTATTGTTTGTATGTACTAATTTATACTCATTTCCTCATTAAGGAATTGTCTTGTATGTTGCACCTACTTTGTCTTTGTCTCTGCATCACCCTAAGGTAGACTGGGAGATAATGCCCAAGGCATTAAGTCCGCCTTTGTACATGTTTTTTGTGCATAAAGTTTAAATAAATAAATTATCGTAACTTGAATCTATTTTATGATGAGTAAGTAGCTAAGTTGGTATGGCAATAACATCCAACAATTAAGTACCTACATAGTCTGGGTAAAATCTATAGTCAACAAGTTATTTACTTAATAGCTGCAATATTGTTTTGTATGCATGTTTTAATTGATTGATGACACAGCAATTGTGGTTTTAATTAGTGATTGTATTCAAGTAAGTAGCTGTACAAGTATTTTTCTACCTATTTAGTTACACATTTTAGAGTTTCAAATTACTAAGCTTTTGCCAGCGGATTCACCAGCTCACCTTCCCCGTCTATTGTCTATATGTCACTCAGGATTTAGGACCAAAGCAGCTTTCAATTGGTGCGAATAAATTTGAAACCTGTCCAGTAGTTTCGGAGCCTATTCAATACAAACAAACAATCAAATCTTTCCTTATTATTAGTGTAGATTATAGTAGTTAGGTCACAGATTACGTTGGGTGTCGTTTAGGGTAACTGCACTGCACCCCTGATGACCATAACAGAAAAATACCCGTAAATCAACATGATTATAATAATCTAACACATAAAAGGCGAAATGATGCGTAATTTTAGAACTACTTAGACTATAAATAATTAAAAATTAATAGGTATTTTGTAGTTGGTCTATAGTACTAATTACAAAATATTGATTTTAATTATAGCCTGAGATTTTAAACTTTGGTCTTTGTGTGTGGTATTTAGGTATATATACCCACTTACCCACAGAATATAGGTACAGGGTGGAATTTTGTGATGCCACCAGCACGCGTAGTATGGCGATTCTATCTCTATTCTACCAAGAAAAGACAAAGTTATTTCATCGTTATTTCTATATAAATCGACTTGATTGATTGTTTTTTTGCACAAATATGACACCATTCGTACACTATTGAAGAATAGAACGTTTATTTTCAAAATTTTTCACATTACCATGTATGAAACGCCAAAATTATTTATACGTTCTGTCATTTTGTCTATTCTTCCGTCGACAAAACCCCTTTCTACGGCGCCATGCTACGCCTGCTGGAGGGAAAGTACTCTTAATACTGCAGATAGAAAATTTTACTCAAAGGAAACATTTCTTTGGGTAAAATTTTCTATCTCCAGTATTAAGGGTACACACGGCTACACATCAAGCTATACAAAACCAGTTTATCGTAGACTCACTTTGTATGATCATTCCGCGCATACAACGATCAGCTTATACTGGTTTTGTATAGCTTGATGTGTAGCCGTGTGTACTTTCCCTCCAGGTGGCACAAAATTCTACCCTGTATATTATGTAGTACTAAACGTATACCTAACAGTAAACATTGTTATCGTGAATAAATTGTATATATAGGCAATAGGTTTGGTTGGTAACTTATTTACTTAGCTACATGATAACGGGAAGTCCCTAGTTGCAGTATGACACTTATTATTTACTTTAACGATTTTTCTTATTATTATCGAAGCCATGTTTTATACCTTGTTCTCTAATAATCATAAATAAACTACACACATATTAAATGGCAATTTCAACCTTGAAAGCACAAAGAACTTCGCAGTTAACTAACTGTTAGGTATTTTATTTTGCCGGGCATCGAACCTGAGATTAATGGAGCATTGTCTACCGCTCGATCGAGAGCACTTTTACATCGTCGGGTCAGAATAATCGACTGAGCCAATGTCCTATTTCACTAAAATGTAAACAATGTCCGATAACAGAATATTTGTGGTGATATGACTAAGTTTGACCCTAAAATAAACTCTGAAGTACTAGATAACATTGCTTTTTAGACTCAATTTGTTATTTTTGTCGAGTTCTGTTTTATTTCAATCCTACTACTATTATAGAGGCGAAAGTTTGTAAGTATGGATGTATGGATGTTTGTTACTCTTTCACGCAAAAACCACTGAACGGATTTGGCTAAAATTTGGTACACAGTTAGTTTATAACCTGGATTAACACACAGGATAGCTTTTATCCCGATTTTATGTTCCCGTGGGATAATTTTCGAGTTGTAGCGGGTGAAGCCGCTGGCAACAGCTAGTATTAAATAAATCGCAAAAAGTGCATCAGAGTTGGTCGATTTAAATGAACAGTTAGCGCCAATACAAATTGTAGATCGCGAGTTATAGAATTATTATGGCGCTTTTAAATTCCAAAATATGTAATCGGTAAATTGCTAAAATAGAACTTAATAAATGTTTTCTGTTATCACATTTCTGTAATATATTATGACCAAACCTACGTAACATTTAAAGAAAAAAACCCTTCATATCATAGTTTATCGCCACTGCTGTACCTAAGTGTAATTAATTAATTGTAATAATCATATGAATTTCTATCTAATTAGAAATAATATTCAGTAAATTATGTAGGTAGGATTGCCATTTTTGATAACATAAATATGTTACAATACCTACACAAAACTACAAACGATACGCAAGTGTGTTAAAAAGCACTATGCACGTCTTACTTTGAAAATCTTTACAGCCCAAAATAACTACAAAAATCGCAAGCAAAGTCAGAAACAAGAAGGTATGCTCACCTCATTTCCCGTATAGAAGAAGATAGGTCCACTGCCCTGGTCCCAGTTGTCATCATTCACCAGATACTTGATTTGAAAAGTTTCATTCCTTTGAAAACCAAAATGATCGAGAGGAACACGAAACCATTTTGTTACATATTTGTAATCAGCGTCCACGACACTTAGGGTCACTATGGTTAATAATATTAAACGTAACATGTTTTGTTTTAAGTATATTATAAAATTTATAAAGACACGTCCATTCTGTTTGGTTTCAAATGTGATAATGAGTGATCTCGCTCGCCGAAGAAGCGTTTACTCGATTATGCAATGCGATGTAGGTACGCTTGTCGAGAAAAGTCGTGCACGAGTGTTTGTGTTTTTCATTATGTTTTTTTTCTTGATGAGTTATGCAAATGGATTATTGATTTTTGCGATTGTTAAGAACAGCTGAATAAATTTTCGATTCAGCATTAAGAATGTATAAAAAGTAGAGTGAGATGAGTATCTACATAATTTGTTTTTCACTTCAGTAGCTCAAACATGTAGGTTTTGCTGCCTGAAATCAGTGAGCAAAATGCGATTTTGCTCACTAGTGAGACAAAGTAGCTTTTTAATTTTTGTTTAAAAAAAAGCCGCGATTATCATATTCAGCCTTGAGTTAATCATACAATTCAATACATTAACACTCTATCTCTTTCCCGCCAATAGAAAGAGAGAGAGACAAACACCAGCCCTTTCGAAGTTCCGATTTTGAATTTGGTCTCAAAGACAAACACGTTCGGAAATTTGTACTAACCAAAGAAATGCAAAAAGATAATAATGTCTTCGAATATATTTTATTGGATTTTTAACTTATTGCTGTATTTAAATGAAAATAAGCATTTACTGTAAATATTTATTTCTAGTTTCAATTTATGTTAATAAATATTTTGAATAATAAAATATTATGGATGCTATTTCCGAACACGCCTTACTTTAAAAATAAAAGAGCGAGAATAAAATTTCATGGCTGGCGTAAAGAGTTGAATAAGTTAAAAAAAAAAAAATATGCATAAAACTAGCGACGAGAACAGTACTTATTTTAACATAACCATTTAAAACAACAAATTATTAATGCAGAATTAAATTTCCTAACTCTAACTAAATATCTGAAACCATACCATGTCTTCAATGAATGGAGACTTAACAAAGGGCGCAAGCAGTTTTTCGGAGACGGTGTTGCTATCTTATTTTTTAGATTTATCACAGACGAGACGATTATCTGCAGTGCGGAGTATTTACTTATTGTTGAAAGCTACTTTAAAAAAAAAGTTATTTTAATCTATTCCTATTTATTATTTTATCTCCTAAAGTGTTCTCGCTGCTGAAGTGAAAAGTTATGTGTGTTACACGAGAGCAAAGTTTTTTGCATCTCGTGCCTTTGAATCTCTCGCTACACTCAGGATTCAACTTTAGAATCACTCGCTACGCTCGTGATTCAATCCTTGAATCCTTCGCTTGCTCAAGATTCAAAATCAGCACTCGCAGCAAAAAACGACTTTGCTCTCTTGTTGCACAAATAACTATTTCTAATACAGTTTTGTAGAAGGCTTTGACCGCTGCATGACTCGCTTTATGGAAAAGAATTACCACCTCCGAAATGTTCTGAATATAGGTACCTATAACACACTACACATTAGGTATTTCTATTTCCATCAAACTGCTGAACGTTACAGAATACTATAATGGCTGTCATATATCTACATGAAAATGCGATCCGACCGATTTCGGGCAGGGCGATTGCTTCAGCTCCGTTGTAGTTGCCGTTCGTGTGCTCGTATGTGGCTGAAGAATCCAATCTTTTTTTCAAAGATCAGCGCACAATAAACCATGTGAGGGCTTTCAAAGACCTCCAGTGACTCTATCCTTTGGGCGGCTTGCTACTCCCACCGAAACAGCTCTAAGACACATTTCCTGGTGGCCTACCATGAACTCTTGTGGAAAAGAGATGGCGCTAGACGAATTGTATAGCTCTGTCTCTTTCTCACAGCCTAAACTGGATCGCGTTAAGAGCTCGTGGTAAGGCCGCTGAATCTGAAGTGACGTTTTACGACATCTTTACATTACATCTTAGGAGTTATCCGCCATTTGCGCTTGCCCTCCTCGAGTTCGCTATAAAAGATGCATGGTTATTATAAACGTGGGTTATTGTAGCGTTTTAGTGCAGTTTTGTTTCTGTATTATCGTAGCACTTCTGTATGCGTAGACCCCATATCGGCGTCATTATCTGAGTTCATTTGACCCCAGTCTCGGCAGCAGGCAGGATGTACCTAACCTACTCGGTTACTCACTACATACCGCTAGGTGCTTCCAGTACATTAGGTACGGTCGACCACACTGCTATGTATTAAACTGTCATTTCAAAAGCCACGAAACAAAGGCGCTGTCAATCGTAAAAATGTGGTTGACTGTACAAGACTCAGAATTGACCCTGCCTTTATCGGTTTTAGTTTTAGCTTATCTACGAGGAAAACACAAAATGTGGTTGTGCCTATTTAAAACAAAAATAATAAAACTTCCATTAATTAATTTCAGTATTAGTAAGTGTGGTCATTACCATACTTTTTGGTCGTGTAGGAATTGCACTTTTAAATGAAACAGTGAAGCTGTGTAAGCAAGTGTAGCAGTACCTACATAATCAGAAATAAAAAAAAAACGTTACAATTTGTCTGGTCTGAAGAACCTTCGTTTTGATGGAGTATTTTAACTATCGTGGAAGTTAACAAACAATTTTATAGCCTAGAGCATAAAACAAAAATTTATAGAAGCCTAATATCGGGGAAGCGCTTTCGATCGTTCCCTAAACCGTATCGTGTGTAGGCAAATCGCAACCTTAACGGCCCTAAAATCAGAGGCGATATGTCTACTATACGATACGATTTAGGGTAGGCGATAATATCGATTCTGATTTTAGGACCGTGTGTAGGCCACTTTAATCTTTGCACTAGGCTGCTCCTTCTAACTTTTAAACAAGATCAAAAGGCAGGTAGGTCAACAATAAAACACAGATGAATAGGTAAAAATGTCATGTAATTAACAGCTTATTAAAATTAAATAGAATAAATATCATACGAAAAGATAACTACGTTGGTAACTAGTTCCAACCTAATAAAATTTTGATTATAATTTAATGAACAACAACAAAAGTAAACAAAAGGTCGTTTTTTTATTAATCTAGTTAACATGATTGTTTTAAAATTATCTAACTTAGTATATAATAATTAAGGAGATCTGTTTGATGACATTTCATAAAGTTTAATAGATGAATAAACAGTAACGTTTTAAGACTTTACAGGCCCTCAGCACCTGGATGTTATGAACTTAGAATGCAAGACCGAGCGTAGCGAGCTCTAAAATATCACGCCAAACATTGGAGTTGCTGTTTTGACAGCCTCTAGCTTTTCACTTGGATTGTGGGGCCTTGGGCACGTGCCCAATATTTTCAATGGAAAAGATGACCATTCGAATAGTGCCATACAGTCATGGTTATTGAAATTTTCTTGGCACGGCATCCAAAAAGAATGAACTGGTAAATAGATCAAACTATTGAATATAATATAGATCATACTACTGAGCTATGCAGACTTTTGAGTGTATAATATCAAAAAGATGTTCCCATAATAAAATTTAAGAGGATTTAACCCTCAAACTGAATGAGAATAAAATTCAGACGTTCCTTAAAAAAAATATCAATATCTACGTATTCGATCCAAATGTATGGAGCAAGGACAATCTAATTTTTTTTGTGAATACGATGATGGTGCTATTGGTGCTATAGAAAAGTAGCTTAGTTTTAAATTCTTAATCACCTCTTCTTTAAAATGATCATAATTATCTTTTCGACACACGTTTATTTTTAAGAATTTGATAGAAGCAGAAATGACACATCAGGAAGTATTTGATTGATTTCCCGGTCCTCAGACGTACTGAGGAGTTTATCGGACGGACGAATCCTTAGATTTGGCTCATTATCTTGGCTTAGTATATAGTACAGTCAATGGCCCGCCCGTGCTAAAACTTTAGTCTTGAGCTCGTGTAGCGTAGCATCAATTCTGGCCAAGCTTGCAAATGATCGAACGAAATATCTGGAGACAGTCTTTCAATTGCATCTCCCAGCTTCTCATCTCCATTGATGCACTTAACGAATCGTCCTTGATTCTCTCGACCCACTGTAGGGGGCTGTATCAAGTTGCTCAGTGACTCATCCAGTGACGTCATCAAACACATTGTTATTCCTCCCGTGATTCACAAAGGCCCTTGATATTATGTGCATATAAATCCTGTATTTACGCATCATTACCGTATTCTCATCGGGCAGGAATACAATGGTTAAGGTCAATGTTTTGTTGTGTCCTAGTCTCGTAGACAAGTTAGATTGGCATAAATCAAAGTCCTTGAAAGATGGAGTTGCAGAAGAGAGCAAGCATTTGGAAGTAAGTGAATAAACTATGGTAGGTCTGTGTCCCACTGAGGGTAAGGCATACTATTCCTCCATCGTTCAGTCTATCCCAAGATTGGCGTCTATCGTAATAGTAGGAAGAATTCAGAGGTGTCTGATTGAACGCAGGTAGACAGTAGACACCAAATATCTTACTTCCACTAAGAAGAAGACTAAAGTATGACAGTACGTGCGGCGAAGAATAACAAGGAGAAACGGCCCCAAATTAATTAACAACTTTGCTGAGCTTTGAAAGGCTGATAAAACCCGAATCGTGATTATCCGAAAAAACCGGCGTGTCCTACATAGCTTTTACTTGAAGAACCGATAGTAACAGAAAAGTTGAAGAGTGGGGAATTATCTGGTATCGGAATATAATTTAAAAGGTAGTTGTGATAATATAGACTGGACGTGAAGGATAGGATGCTGTAGGGCAACTTACAAGAGGCCTATGTCCAGTTGTGGACTGCTGAGTTGAGTGAACTGATTAAGATTAAGCTGAAGTTTCTATATCAGTTCGATCTGGTATTCTAACTTTCTAAGTAATCAATGATTAAAAAAATAAAAGGTTTACAAAAGTTTTAGAAATATGAAACGATTATTAAGTATTCTAATATTTCTAATAAATTAAACTAAGTCATAATAATTGAGTCAATGTTTTTGGTAGACTTAAAAAAAAATTCTAGGTGTGTGATATCAATAGATGGCATAATGAAGAAGCTTGTCCTAAGTCTATGACAAGACAATACAACTGATATTTTTAATCAGAGGATGGTCGCTAAACTTACTCGACTTCAGGTGAAAAATGATCGTACTGAGAAAAATGACGAAGCTCATTTCGCATTATGGAAGGGTTGGTATGTTTTTCGTGAGACCTTGTATTATAAGACCAAATCTAATTATTAAATTAATTGCAGCAGCCCACTATTTCGCACCAGCCTACAAAAGTTCTGTTTTTCAAAGTCTTTGTTCTTTAGAAGAAGTTGTTATTTGAAGATGTTATATTTTCTGGGGGGATGGTCTACATCCACCAGTCCAATCACCTCCAGATCCTGCAGGTGTTGTCCTTGGATGCCGTGATGATCGCATCTCCGGCGTAGGAGAAGGCACAAGAGAAGATCTCACCCTGGTGGCCTGAGAGGACCTGGAAGAAGGGAGGTAACTTTTAAATACTATACAGTAATTACGCAATGTGTCGTCTTCCCCTATGTATTTGATGTAATTGCCCGGGTCCGACGAACCGTTGTGTTCCACGCGCGTCTCAAGTGTCAGCATAATGGCGGGCCCCCCGTTTAGAGGGCCAAAGTCTGCCAGGGTCTCGGGACTCTCGGGATTACCGTGACCCCGGAACGTAAAGGGCTATTGAAGGACACCATGGATTTCAGTCAGTACAAGTCTGACAGTATGGGAGGGAGGACTCATTTGATGATTTGATTTTACCACGCTAAAAAAATGTGGATCGTATCCCTGAACAGATTAAACTTTATTGCATCTATTATTGATACAAATAACGAAAAAGAATGTTTAAATTTACTCAATGTACGACTAAATAGGTTACCTCTTCATAAATTATTGCAAATAAATTGTATTGTTTTACTGATATGAAAGAATACTTCACATAGTTTAGTTAATGGCACAAGAATGCTTAAAAGTCATATATTTATTCTTCCAGGACATTTGCATGGCATTCGTTAATACCACGCATTCTTAAGATGACTAGGTATACCGGCCATTTATCACCATTAGGTTTCAAAGCCTTTGCAAAGACTAGTAACTATTCATCATCATCAGCCTTTTAATGTACCCACTGCTGGAACACAGGCCTCCTCTCTGTGAGAGGGAGTGGGCCATAATCCACCACGCGGGCCTAGTGCGGGTTGGTAACTATTGGTCTTTAGTAACTATTGCAAGCACTGTATTGCTATGAGACACTATTCGATGATTAAGGATAAAATTTTAATAAATCGATTCAAAACAATTTATTTTGAAAGCACCTTGCAATGTTTAAGACCAGACCGAATAATCTAGATGTTTTATTTTTACAGTTTTTCCAAATTTCAAGTAAGTTGGTTTTACTATCTATAATCGTCGTCTTCTTAATTATTTTTATCCGAATGTGGGTTACCTACATGATAACTATGAAACTACAACGACAAATTGACACAATTACTTCTCAAGGATATCTTTTCGTTTTAGCATTGGGTGCATTGACTATCCGCGTAGGCTAGGAATCATCCTAATTTCCTGTTAATAATTATCATAAAGGTTACTATGAGGGCCTTTTTATTTTATTCTCCGACTGTCCGGAATTGGAGGACAAACAGTTTCTTTTTTTCAGATCCATCCTTTATTTGTATGTATCTTCTCACCATCTTCATCAACCATCATAGGTCTTAACAATTTATTTTAATCGATCACTAGCTATTCCCCTGGATTCAGCGCCGCCAGCTCCTACTGTCCGGTCCTAGTGTGATGATAAACAGTGTGAAAACTTTCTCAATAAATGGATTATCCAACACAAAAATATTTTTTCATTTCGAACCAGGAGTTCCTAAGATTAACGCGTTTAAACAAACAAACTCTTCACCTTAATATCTATTAGTAAGATAGACAAAATTCAGCCTATTGTTCCCATTGTTGAGACACAGTGTGGGTAGGAGGAGTATACTACCTGGATACAGTTCCCAGTGCTGGTGTTCCATACTCTGGAACTCCTGTCAGCTGATGCGGTTAGCAGGCAACCGCCCGCTGGGCTGAAGCAAACCTGTTCACATTAAGGATTAAGAACTTAATTTTTAAACTTGAAAATAAGGTGTGATTATTATAGTTTATACATTTATTTTAAATTATTATTGATATTGAACTGTACCTATAATAATATATGGCCATGTTCTTACAAAAAACCCAGTCTCATCTGTTATTCGTGAAAAATCACGCACATCGATGTGAGAAATCGTTTTCTTTCTTGATTTAAGCAGTAATGCTACGCACATTATTTTGTCTGCATTATTAGTTCTTCCAATATGCAAACTGCTGAAGCGTCAATTGTGAATTCAAGGGTAGACGTGATAAAATGCTAACATCAAACTTAGATTTTATCATAAGGGTAAAAACCACAAACGGAATTTATCGGATGCTGCTTTTGAGCGGCCAATCAAAACCCTGACTATAGAGATGGTTCAAGATAATTGTGGAGAATCATGCTACCAGGTGTTGATTCTGGTGAACCACTGCTCCGACTCTTGAGGAGTCAGATTTCAACACAAGAAAAACTTGTAGGTTAGAGGGCAATGCAGGAATTTGAATGTCAGATCTTCATTAGATGGCGCTGCGGTAATTTTGTTGCCTACGCTAAAAGTTCAATGATGACGATTCCTTTTCCTAATATGTTTTGGTTCCAGCTTTCATTGTAATCATTGTTTTAAAAAATGACACCCGACGTTTCCATAACCTATACTACTTTCTACGAAAATAACATCTTATCTGTAGCACAGATCAAAAATAATAAAAAAACATGTTTCTCAGTTGTAAGTATGTATGTGGGATGGGTCGACAAACCTTGGATACCTCGCCGCGATGTCCCTTCATGACAGCCAACTCCTTGAAGTCTGACTTGACATCGTAGATCCTCGCGGAGCAGTCACTGGACGCCGTCGCCATGCGCTGGCCGGCCCAATCGAAGCAGATATCTAGTACCTTGGAGTGGAAATATTCGGTTAGAGTCTGTAAGGAAATCAATATCACAGTCCCAGCAAAACGTCCGAGTTCCGACATGTCGCATTTAATGGGTTAGTTTTAGTTCTAGGACACAATTATCTAAACTTCTTAACATTTTTGATAGATGAAAGAAGTGTTTGCTGGGCCCGATTTGAAAGTCTGTAGAATTGCATGTCAGTAATGGGCTACCTAAATATCTATCCACCATATTATATCGAAGACAAACCAGAGCATATAGATTGGACCGAAAAACTTCAGTGTCTATGGCTATGTACACACACAGAGCAATCTTTGGAAATGTTACTTGATACCGAAGGATACCAAATGGATGTAATCAGTTACTAACTATAGTTTTACCATAGAAATATAATATATAATAACTAGGTTTTACTAAAGCTTTTATGAAAATACTTACTTCATCAGTATGCCCCGACACAGTAGCCAGACAGGAGCTTTGCCTGGCGTCCCACAGCTTGGCACTGCCGTCCAGTGAGGAGGAACCCACGAGGGAACTATCCCAGTTGAACTGTACGTTGGATATCTCGCCGTCGTGACCTCGGAGAACTGATACACGACTAGGAGAAGAAACACGATGTGAAATAAAGCTACTTTGTTTAATAGAAATGAAAACGCCTGATCGAAGTCACAGAGCAACTTGTTGTTAGTGTTTTATTGCTCGCAATTTTTAACAGGCGTTTTGTGACTTGTTTATTAACTGTGATGACTAGTTGAGATCACTAATTTACGTTATTAATTAACCACAGCAATTAATCACATTCTTAGGAAATGTTACTCAAGATCCAATTCTTGTAAATTCAAGGCTTTCTAGTAAACATGAGGATGAGGTTCATTTTATCAAGTACGACATCATGGTCATGCTTTTGATCATTACTTACTCTTCAGCTCTGGTGTCCCACAACGATATGGTACCGTCGAAGGAGCCAGTGATGAGCCTCTGACCCTCGTTGGGGTCGAACTGCAGTGCAATCACCTCCGCGGTGTGGCCGGTGTAAGTGTGAATCTCAGTTCCTAGGTGTGAAATGGAGGAAAAATGTTAATAAATACAATTAATTAAGTGATTTAGCTTGTTTCACTGCAGACTAGTGCTACTCGAAAGTACCTACTGTTTATACTTTGTCCGCTTATTATGATTTCAGTTGCTTTAGGCCTCTTCTCTGTACCAAGTAATTGAGTTGTAATTAATAGACTAGGGGTACCCGGCCCATTACCAGTCGATAAATTTTAAACTTCTAAAGTTTTAAAGTCCCTTAAACTTTACACGTATTTTTGATTCAAAGCGAGTCCTATTTTCAGACGATATTGGAACATACAAAGATCCTGCAGTACTCATTGTAATTACTCGTATTTTCAACGTCCTATATTCTAAAAAGTTCTTAACGTGATTGACAATGCTGTTTTGCATTGCCCATAAGCAATTAGGTACTTTGTTGAAGTATTGATTACACTGATTTTACAACAGGCGCTAAGCGACTTTACATATTATTATTGTTCTTCGTACTAATTTAAACGTACCTACTTATGCGTTTTTTATTCTTACGAACGTCTGTGGTCACAGAACAAGACTAAAGAGAGGAAATAAATACCAGTGCGAACATCAAACAGCTTCGCAGTATGGTCCATAGATCCGGTAGCAGCCAGGTCTCCCTTGGAACTGAACTGACAAGCCACCACCTCCCCGCGGTGCCCCAGCAGCGTGGCCAGACATTCAGCTGTCTCCGGGTCCCAGATCCTCGCTGATTTGTCGAAGGAACCAGTTAAGACGCGGTTACTGGGGAACAAAAACTGGTTCATAGTGAGTTAGACCCAATTTTTATACAGGGAGGAAGATCTTGAGTTCGATTCTCATGTCTGCCAGTGGAATGCGTTGGATTAGTGAAGGAACAGTAGAGTAACTCCAACCAGGGCGGAGATAATAGTTTGATAATTCATTTTTAATCCAAAAGAAGCATTGGGTTTTTTCTATGAGGATTGTTTCAACAGCCCAATGTGAATTACTCGGATGATGTCAATAGGCTGGCTAAACTTGAACAAATATGAAAGTTCATATTTTTATGAATAAAACTGTGATGTAACCTCGGAGCCGGATAAGTTTCATCATGATATCGATCTTGTGCACAAAAACGTTTAAAAAATTGATGATCAAGTGTCACAAAGACTTCTTTGAAACAGTAGCGGGGGCGAGGAGTGCCATGAAGGAATTTGGGAACACTTTTACCCAACACTTGAACAGTAGAGGTTGAGGAAAAAAAGTTCTGTAACACTCACCAAATCGGGAAGTTGAAGCCGACACAGTACACAACATTCTGGTGTCCCGTGAGCGTCTGCATTTCTTTGCCGGATTCCACGTCCCACACCTTGCACGTACGGTCGTAGCTGCCGGACAGACATCTAGAAGGAAGGTCAGGAAATACAATGGTATGACAGCGGATTAGGTAGACTAGACTTCTGGATGGGAATAGGCCCATCATCGAATCGAAATCTAGGCATTCTGTGCACGTTAAGTATTGGAGAATTTGACTTGATCGTCTCTTTGGTCTAGTCGTAAGCGCTGCTGCCTTTTTGGGTCGATTTTCAGGTCAAGAAAGTGTTCTGGTTTTCAGGAATTACATGGTAACTTCTGAAATTAGGATAAGTGCCTGGTTGATGGCATTAAGCTAGTCAAATATTTGAAACGTCTTAAACATTTCTCATGGCAAAATGAGGGCGTTCAATACGCAAAAAGAAAACAGGGCTGTTGTACTGCTATTTTAAGAAATAGATGCCCTCGAACTCCTAAGAGAACAATGAACATTATTATTACTTCCAAGATCCTTAAAAGCCATTTACCTCTCTCCCGTTTTATCAAAGGCAACATTGGTGAGAGGCAGCACATGCGTCATCAACGTCTTGTAGATGTAGAACCTCTTGCCCGTGGGACCTTCGTGCTCGATCCTCTTCTTCAAGATGTCCAGGCATTGCTCCAGCTGTTCCCTGACGTCTTCAGTGATGAGGGGCTCTTTCTGGTACAGGCGATGAGCTATGGCTTTGATGTCTGAACTGCATAATAGAAAACAAATATTGGAAACGTTAGATTTGGCATTTTCAATCTTGCACATTAGGATTTGTATTGTACCTGAGTATTTTTACAGAAAATAGAGTTCATTGTTTCCTAGGAAAGGTGACAAAATCACTCTAACATAATTATGGAAAAATGGTACAAGAAAATGTGTCAACTAGGTAGGTGTCTGCATGGTGGTGGTATTTCCATATGGGTATTTACGAGATGATATCATCATCTTCATCCCGAAGGTGATTGCTACTGCTGAACTTAGGCATAGTTTTATAGGTAGCTATATGACGACATAAGAAACTCTCCTTCGTTGGGGTCTAACTACAGAACCCCACATGTCATGTTACAATTACAAACACCTCTGCCAAATTACTTAGGCTTTTGCATCTAAGCGATTTCCCGCGACTTCCACGATGTCGTTGGTTCACCTAAAAGCGTCAACAAAAATGTGCAGCGGTGTAATTCATCAGCAGACCATTATTTATAGCTACCTGTCTATGAAACAAAGCCCAAGTTTAAGCCCGGTTTCCACCGCGAGCGGAACGGACACATTAATGACTCCTTTAAACTCGCAGACGGAAACTGCATACTTGTATTTCCACCAAGAAATAGTTTTTGCGTTCCCAGAGCGAGCTCATTTTAACTCTTTTCACCCGCTGGGTCATTAATGTGTCCGTTGCGCTCTCGGTGGAAACCGGACTTTATGCGTTTACGCTAGTTGGCAGACGTAGTCAAGTTCAAGGTAAGTTTCGAAAAGTAAGACTGGCCGCACACAGACGTTAATTGATCACCGGATAACCCCGCATATGCACGGTTATTTTCTCTAAGTATTAAATCGGTCGTTAGCTTTCTTAACCGCATAGGTGGAATCGTGAATGTGCGGTGAACGGACTTTTTGTATGAAATTAAAACCTTCGTGTGCTAGGATCGGGAAACTTCGTCGTGTGCGACCAGTAGGTAAGCAAGTTTTATTTTAGGTTAAAAAAAATACAAGTAACCGAAAATAACTTATTTTTTTTTTTTTAGCGTGGTAAAATCATCAAATGAGTCCTCCAACCCCGGGCAGGGCGGGAGGGACTGTCAGACTTCTACTGACTAAAATCCACGGTGTCCTTCATAGCCTGTTATGTTCCGGGGTTACGGTAAGGGAATAATCCCGCGACCCCGGCAGGCTTTGGCCCTCTGAGAGGGGGGCCCCGTCATTATCCTGACGCTCTTTGAGGCGCGCGTGGGACACAACGCGCCGTCGACCCGGGCATGGTCCTTGGTCGGGCAGCGAGTTGCCCTTTACTCGCTGCCCGCATGTCCGCGCCTATGGTGGCCGGAGATCATCAAGCGACGTCCGTCGCCGTGGGCGCCTACCACTGCGGCTGGGGCGGAGGGAAAGGGTGTCCTCTCTCGCTCGCGGCCCGCCTCCTCCTTTACGAGCATTACTGCCTCGCAGAAGGAGCTGACCGCTTCCCACTCCGTCTCGCCCCGCAGCATGGCCGCAACCAATGCCGGGCGCGAGAGGTCTCCGCCTATCGCAGCCGTGAGGACACGTCGGTGCTCCGCCCAAGCTGGGCAGTCTTGCACCGTATGCTCCACCGTGTCCTCCGGGCGATCTTCGCAGTGGTGACACCCAGGCGTCTCCTCCTTTCGCATCAGACACAGGTACCTCCCGAAACTTCCGTGTCCGGTGAGGACCTGCGTCAAGCGGTAGGTCAGGACGCCATGACTTCTCTCCAGCCACTCCTCAAAGAGGGGTCTTACCGCCGCAATTGCGGCGTGCCCGAACCGAAAATAACGAGAAAAACTTACTCAGAGTTGAGATCCAGTAAATCTATTTCTCTTTTCTTCAAGACACCCTTCGACAAGTATTCCAGTGTAATACCGGGAGGGTGATACCTCAGATGAAATTTCAGTAACTTCATGATGCAAATAACTGAACCTTCACATAGAAAACCATTTTTTTATTGTTTTTTGCTAATGAAATGTGATAAATGTCAGAATTTGTCAATAAATGTTGTTACCATGGCAACCGGAACTTATGTTTTATTGAAATAACAACGAGGATGGAACCAAGGAGTATTTTTGAGGTTACAGGGTCAAGGTAAGAGCATGGCAAGAGGATGAGGGTGCATGGTTTACCTTGCATGTTATGACTGCATAAAAACGGAATTCATGATGTCGTAATAGGAGGAAATTAATTACCTAGGTATTTAGGAAAAGTTCCACTCTATTACTCATAGTCTTAGAGCGATGTCTTGTCTCTGTAATTTGTACCTTAGGAAAACCTTTTTACTCAACAAAGAGGATAATGTTCTTAGCAGACCATTCTTCATTCTTCCTTAGGGTGCGTCCACATCTGGCGAATATGCCGCGAATGTGCAACTCGCGAGCCGTTTGCGACCTGCTCGCGAGCCGCTCGCGAGCCGCGCGCGCGAGTTGCACATTCGCGGCATATTCGCCAGATGTGACGCACCCTTAGGCTATGTACCGACGCCAGCAGGTCAACCTACCCGAATTTGTCAAATTTTACCAATTTTGTTTAATTTTACATTAACCTCACTATTTTGATAAGGTTGAAAATCTATTAAAGAAAGTCAGATTGAGGTAGGTAGATGTGCTGGCGTTTGTATTTGACTTTGTTTCTTTGTGGCACTATACCTACTTACTGATCATCAGTGGGACTGAGCCGATGTTGATGAATCTTTCAATCGGTTTTACCTTCAATATTTTTCACCCAGCTGTTCAACATTTTTCCCCTCGACTTAATGGGCATTGTTCATTTTTTTTAATATGCTGTAATTGAAAAACCATTTCGAGGAATAGCGTTACTGATCATTATGTACTAATTAAAAATGAAAAATATTCATATTTCATTGATATTTTTAATAAAATACGTTTGACCTTCCTTGCCCTTCAAATGTTTAACACCTTCTTCAAACCTTTGGCTATACACAGTTTTGTATCTTTGCCTCAGAAAACAGAAAATTTAAAAAATATAAAACCGGCCAAGTGCGAGTCAGACTCGCCCATAAAGGGTTCCGTAGCAGCAAGTAAAGTTCTTGTAGTTGGTTGTAACTTTGCAAGGTAAATGGCAGTTTACGATTTAAAAAAAAAAAACTCGATCTCGTTCAAAACAATTTTCAATTGAAGTTTGCATGGTAATGCACATCAATTTTTTTTTTGTTTTATCATTCTCTTAGTTTAGAAGTTACAGAGGGGGGGGGGGGGCACAGTTTACCACTTTGGAAGTGTCTCTCGAGCAAACTGTTCAGTTTAGAAAAAAATAATTATGTTTGTAACCTTAATCACAGAATAATAGTACTACCTCAATATAATTTTTCAAGACCTATTCATAGATAACCCACACGAATGGGTAAGGCGAAAAAAATATATTTTGAGTTTCAATTCTAAGTATGGGAGGTACCTCCAAAATTGGTTTTTGTTTTATTTTTGTGTGAAAGTCCTAACGCGGTTCACATAATACATCTACTTCCAAAGTTTCAACTTTTTGTCAAAATTATAAGAGCTATCTCATTATTATAATTTCGACAAAAAGTGGCTGTGACATACGGACGAACAGACAGACAGACAGACATGTCGAATCTATAAGGGTTCCGTTTACTGCCATTGGCTTCGGAATCCTAAAAAATAAGTGACAAGTATTTTCCAGGGTTGTCAGGCATAAGTACCAATGTCTTGGTATACATACCAGTTTTCAGTGTCACGTACCATGTACCAAGATTATTACTCGAGAACAAAAAAACAAGATTGGACGTTGACCAACAATACAGAATAAACGACAAATTTTAGTGTGCAATCGAGTATTAAGTATTATTATTATAGCCTTTATTTAACAATCCTACAAAACAAAAATATTAAAAGTAAGTTTACATTTTTTTCCCTCTCTTTTATATATCTATATATGTATTATTAGACACCGATATTGAGATTGTCTTTCGATTTCGCAAAGGCCTCCCCTGTAGCTTGCCACTCCTTCCGATTATGGGTCATCCTCCTCCAAGTAGCACCAGCCATCTTTCGAAAGTCGTCTTCCCATCTTAGGCGTTGCCTTCCTTTCTTTCTTTTGTTATATCTTGGACACCATTTGGTTACGTCCTTAGCCTATTTATTATTAGTACTCCTCAACATATGACCTGCCCATCTCCATTTCAATTTCCTTATGCAATATGTGATTTCGTTGATTTTAGTTTGGTTTAGTAATGTCTCTAATTTGATTTTGTCTTTTAACTTGTCGTTGAGCATGCTACGCTCCATGCTATGTTGACAGGGCTCTAGATTTTGCATATTTTGTTTAGTTTCCAAGTTTGATATCCACGTCAACATAGGTAAAATGAAGAAATCAAATATTTTCTTAGATTTGGGAGGAACCCGAGGATTTTTGACAACCTTGTGTGACCAATATCTCTTCTGCGCTAGCTGTACTCACTACTCTGTTATCTATTTCTTTAGTTACAATTTCAGCAAAAGAAAAAAAAAGATTTTTCATTCGTATTTGATTTTCGACACATTTTACCGATGTACCAATATTTCATATTGGTACATCACAGTGGCCGTCTGACATCCCTGATGAGAAAATCAGGGATGTCAGACGGCCACTGACAAGTGTCAATTTGTAAATGTCAAAGATGTAAACAAACAAGTTTTTATTGTAACTGCAAATTGCTTCTTAATCTCGGTTAAATCTGTTAAATCGGCATCGGCAATATAACATAAACTACAAATAAAATAGAATACAGGAAGTGCTTTGTCCTAACTTGCAACAATAATACTAATAATAATCTAAACAACACTTTGTTCGTACTAAAGAAGATTTGCGAGAAAATTAGTGTCGTGATGACGGCGTAGAATGTTGCAAGGTTTATACAATGTACTGTTGCGAAGATCACTTTGATATTAGTATTTCAGAAGCCTTAGATTCCTTTGTATGTTCATCTAGGAGTAATTTTATTTTGTAAACAATAACCTAGCGGGATGTAAGTGACGTTTAGACAGTTGACGTAGTGTTGACAATTTTTTAATTTTGCTCTAGTAAGGAAACGGCACAACTTTTAGGCCAATGGTGACGTCACCTACCTCAAAAATTAAAATATTAAAAATAAAAAAACTATTGAGCCAATCAATAAAATATTCAAATTAGTTTCTCAAAATGCTCTATATTTGCAGAAAATGAAATAAAATCGAATGTTTAAAAAATGAAGACAATCCCCATTGGCTTAAATATTTTTTACACAATTGTCCAAACTTACTTAATTTCTTACTCCGTTTTACTTCTTTAAAGGCCTTCATCGTGAATATAAAATGACAAATTCTTTGTCTGACCTAACCTTGAACCTTGAACCTTGACTGGCCTGTTGGTCTAGTGGTTAGTGACCCTGACTGCTATGCCGGAGGTCGTGGGTTCGATTCCCACCCAGGACAAATGTTTGTGTCTGGGTGTAATTTATCTATAATATGTATGTATGTATTTAGAAATATATTATATATATGTATGTTTATCAGTTGTCTAGTACCCATAATACAAGCTTTGCTTAGCTTGGGACTAGATGGCGTTGTGTGATAGGAATATTATTATTATTATAGAATATTATTACCTTCATTAAATGTGGACGCAACGGACTTATAATAGAATTCTATAAAGTTTCAAAACTCCGCCGCCTTTCCTGAAACGATTTAATTATCCTAATAATTGGATGTTGACCAACCGGACGTGTGTGAATTTCACAAGTTTGTAACTGAAGCGGCTGAAACTGACTGACCGGGGGTTTAGCAACTTGGTGGTAAGGAACACGGGTTTATTGCGATGTCGCAAAATAATTGACGAACAATCGTTTATCGCCTCGGTTGGTATAAATCTACTTTACAGGGAGTAACCGATAAAACATTAAAATTAATGTTACGTCGACCGCGTTGCGAGACCAATCTACAAAAGCTTCTCGAAGGTTCCACAAGGTTCTCGACTACTCTACTGAAGATTGGTCTGGAAGTTTCTAGAAAATTCTACCCTGATAGCTAGATGGTTCGAGATGGTTCTGGAATGTTCAAGAAGGTATGGGACTGTGTAGTGTAGAAGTCTATGGATGTTTTCAGAACATTCGAACATCTTCTAGAAATATCTAGTGGGTCCGGCCGGGATATCAATGGGGCGCCGATTGGCGACCTGAGGCAGTCTGTATGGTTTTGACTACTATCGAGGTGATAAAGTTTATTTGGTTTTAATATGTGTTTTAAATATCCCTTACGCTGCTCGTAACAATATTTTGGTTTTAAACCGTCGCGTCGCTGTCTAAGCGTTCGAGGATAGACTTTTTTGTAAAAAGGTGTAATATTCTAGTTTTTAACATGTTAGAAGATTTGTAAGTATATCAAATTGTATTGTTACTTCACATCGGCTTTAAGTTTCATTGAATAAACCTATTTTTTTTTTTAATCTGAACTTTTTTTAAATGAATTTGATACATACTCAAGTACTTATTATATATTTTAATCTCACATCATGATTTACAATAGACTCCAATTAACTCCATGTACGAGTAACTTTGCTACAAGGCTGCACCCAGGTTCAATTATGATAGAAATAGGTCCACCTACTTTACAATACGCCGGAAATTCATTCGGTTACAAATAGGGTTACCATATGTAAATAGAGGTATGCCTGTCTATGATACCTAAAATGCCTGAATTTTCAGAAAAATGCCTGTCCAAAGCAAAACGCTGTAGGTACTTAATAAGTAAAAGCCAACAGATAATAATAAAGGATATTTTTATTACTTACTGATATTTCAGAGGACACTATTTTTTTAATACTTCTTTCTTTTCTAATATTTAGACGTAAAAATCTTCACAAGATACATGTTTGTAATAATTTTCCTGTGTTATTCTTTAGCGGGCGCGAAATTTAAAAATGCCTGTCTCAGACCAATGCCGGCCGCACGCCTGTCTAAACCTTAAAATGCCTGTCAAATGCGGCAAACGCCTGTCATATGGTAACCCTAGTTACAAATGTCATTGTAACACAAACTTTATAGGAGAGGCTGAGCTGAGAGCATTGACCATTGACATGTAAACTGCAGTTACAAACTTGATCGGTTTAACGATATAGATAATTATACAGTGAACCCTAGTTAAGATGGACCTGGATAAGTGAGAAACCTCCACAGCTGGAACATATCTGTTAGTGCGAAAAAATAAGAGCTATTATCTGGGATTACTCTGAGTTGATGGTCATAATTCTTTCTTTTCTTTCTACTTTTTAAAACGTTGCCACATTCTAGGATGTTCTTGTGGGTCGTGGATGCGTTTACTCAATACACAAATGCCCAGATCCGGAACATCTCTTGTAGATCATAATAATATTTGCTCCGTGCCGGAATCGAACCGCGTCACAATCGCCACTAAGTACGCCAATCCTGTCGTCTTTTACTTCTGAAAGTACTATTAACAGTTTCATTAAACATACCATACTTCTGATTAATTTCGTGCAGGATCCAAGACAGGTAAATTCATTCTCCGGGACACGTCGAGCTTCATTGTCTCGGCGCTTTTCTGGTGGTTGCCACTGTTGATTCTGGCTTTCAGGAGTTGCAGTGGTTTGGGAATAGTGTGGTGGGTTTGTCCCAAAAAAAAAATACTATACTTAGGTAGTTTTGGTATTGAAAACTTTAAACCAACAACATTTTGATTCCAACCTAAGAGTCATCAATTTCCTCTCCTCATTCTACTCCACGTCCACAATCATCAACAAATCATTTGAAAATGCCGTCACATTCAGCACAGCGCTCGGATATTAGCCAGTCCGGGAACAAAAGCCAGGTGGCCCATATACGACACACAACGGTATGAAAAGGCTGCGAGATGGAGGGATGAACCGCTTTCATGTCTTGTGACATATTTGTCCAACGGTCGAGAATCTAAGCTGTGTTTGTGGATGGCGTAGTGTGTTTTTCTTCAAGGTTGAAAAAGTTACACTTAGAAGATTTTCCGTTAGGGAGTATGAAAGTACAGTCTAAAATTGCTTACTTACTCTATCTTCTATACTATGTTTATAAAGCTGAAAAGTTTGATCGTTTGAACGCGCTAATCTCAGGAACGACTGGTTTGAATTGAAAATATACTTTTGAATTGGATACTCTAATTTGTCTAGGAAGGCCATAGCCTGTATAAAATTATGCTACGGCTAAAAGGAGCCGTGCAACTGGGGTAAAACCACTGTTACACAGTGTGGAACAGCTACTTAGTAATAGATACAATATCGTGCAATACTTGATTCACGAAATCTCTAATTACTGTATTATACAATATCGTACTACATTTAAGAAAAAAGAGGAATCAGGATCAAAGCTCATTCTGCTAAAAGAAAGTTTCTCTGCGTCTGTATAGACGAACTGATTTTCTCTTTCGGAGTTTTCATAAAAAGTTTAGATTATATTATAATTCATTGGAATTCTGTGTAAATTAGCTGAAATGAGCTGATTGTTCTAGCTCGAAAAACCATGACGCAAAACGTGGGATAATTCCCATTTTCCGACTGTACCGCAAGTAAAGCAGCAGAATAAAGCGAGTGTCGATATAAATGTACACCGCGTACTCTCGAGCCGGTTTTTAAAACACTAATTGAATAAAAGCGCGAGTACAGCGAAGGCTCTCATTTCTCAGGCTACGGCTATCTCATTGTTGAGCAATTTCCGGCCCTCGCCGCGAAACAACCAGTTTTGCTCGGCGCGGGAATACAACCGGATCCCAAGCGATGAGAACTTCACATCTGACGATGATGCGTAAACTTTTTAATGTCGGCATTTTTTTTCTAAAATAAGTTTTTAGTGACCAGTCTAAAATTTAATTAGTAAATGGGTCCTGTTTCAAACCTTTGGCTACGTCGATCCTTGAAAACTACTGAAAAGTGTAGGTACCTATCCTGTCAACGAATTTTATTTTGCTTGGTAGAATAATTTATCTTGAATGGTACTTTCAAAATTGTTAGATTTGAATTCGATGTTTGTAGAAACGAATTTAAAATTTATTTAAAAAGTTTTTTAACGAGGTTATTAAGGTAATTCTGTATTTATTTAATTTTAAAAAATCACAGAGGTTACAAAAAGTTTATTAAAAGAAAGTTTGTGATTTTGAACATAACCTGTGGCTAATAATTATTATATTTACTTGCTCTCAGACGAAATCGTGGTGAAAAGTAAGTGGCAAGACATTTAGCTCTTAGAATAAATCAGAAAACCTCACTAAATATAAAGGGAAGCACGTTCGAAGACTAAAATGAAATTGAATCTGAACAGCATCGCAAATATGAGCACGTTCACTTTTTATTATGCCACAAACATGTTAAGTATTACAACACACATAGTAAACGGTATTCAAATGATTTGTTGACTATACGATAACTTTTTGTAATAGCGTAACTATACTAAACACAATATTATGTGGGCCACGGATAGAATGGGGAACAGTGATGGCCTAGATCCCTTTCTTCTGAATTGCAAGCAAACATTTTAAAATATACATAGGGTGACTGGTAATTAGTGTACGATACTTTTATTAAACACGTGATTGTGCTCATGATAACAAACAATTTTTATTATGGGAACAAAGCCGAAATCATGAAAAATATATCAGCTGTTCAGTGACAACAACTTCATTATTTTCTTCTCTAATAGTGTATGGCGTCTAACAGTTTTCTGCGCTGATTTCTATGAAATGCTGGATACCTCATCATTTTACCAATTAAGCATGCAAGGGGTAGGCTGGATCCCTATTAATTCCTAACTATTCATCATTATCAGATTATATTTGTGCACTGCTGGACATAGGTCTCTCTCAGGGTACGCCACTGAGCCCTGTTCTGAACTTTCCTCATCCAGTGTCTGCCGGCTGCTTTTCTCAGGTTGTCGGGCCATCCTCTATCTGGCAGGCAGGCAACCTAAACTACCTACGTTTGCCTTGTTGTGGTCTCCACTCAAGGAGACGTCTACCCAATGGTTTGGTCCAGCGAGAGATGTGCCCACTGCAGCTTACACATTTTTGTATGCATCCTTCTTTTATTTGCTCTACACTGTTTTCTTACATCCTTCTTTTTCCTCCTTGGATACCAAATGACATCATTATTTTCAGCTATACTACCAACACACGTGTGTATTACTTCTGTGTCTACCGGTCTTTTATGTTTCACAGTAAATTAACTACCATCATTAGTTAATTAGGTACGTTAGATGCTGAGCGTGAATATGGGTGGTCTGATGACTGTATTTTTTTTATTAGTTAGCTATAGGTTTGCGTTTGACCACTATATCTCCTGACGGTAAGCGAATATATTGTGGTAGACGGTGAAGCACGCTTGCCTAGAGGTAACTTATTCATACTTGACTTAATGACATCAATACTTGCTTGTTATGTTAAGCAGATTGTGTGAAATATTATCATCGTTAATTTTTGGATGTTAAGTGTCACATTACCAAGAGAGAGGCGTTTATAACTGTAAATAAATAAATGTTTTATGTCGTACTACGATATTGCTTTTAGAATTGTGGCGTATTTAATGTTGTAAATTGGTTGGAAAGAAAATATGCTTGAAATTTTTGTTAGGTACTGTTTTCCTCAGTACCTGCATAAAACATATCGGTAAAACTGAGCAGTTTAATTCACGTAGGGTGATTAGGTGAAATTAAAATTGTCGACTTGTTTTTGAATTATTTGCTCATGATCATGTAGTTCCTAAGTACATATTTAAGTATTTGATTATGTATTTAGGTACTAAATGATCATAGACATACTAAATGATGAAAACGTATTTCTGTTAATTATTTAATTTTCAATAATCATAAATTAAACTAGTATGTCTGCAACAACCATAAACACAAATAAAACATAGATAACTGACCCCTATCAACATTACAACTTCACAAGTCAAGCTCTATCGCACAGAATATTAATTAACTCACACTATTCCTTCATTTTTGGGTGGTGGAGCGTGGCAACCTAACCACCCGTTATTTCCCTTTGGCAACCCTGCCTGTAGGCGTCCGGTGAGCTAGCCTGGCTGGTTGTTGGGTCCTTGACCGGCGCAGGCTTGGGAAACACTAGTGAGTGCAAGATGCTTTTGTTAGGGGTAGTTTTACCACTTTTTGTGGGTAATTTTGATTAAACAGTGAAATTATTTTATTGAGATAAAGTATTAAATATTTTTGTTTTTAAGGCCGACTTTCACCAAAAGTTAAACATGTTTAAAATTTTATTTAAGCACAAAATTCAATAGAAAATTGCGCGTAAATAAAATTTTAAACATGTTTAACTTTTGGTGAAAGTCGCCCTAGGGTGCCCTAAGTGAATGATGGATAAATTGCAATAGGTATTAATTTAAACTTCTGATTTGTATAGTTTACTGATAAAGGCAAAGGTACTTAGTTAGTAATCATCCTCATAAATGTGGACTTTGGAACAATAAAATACCTATGTTTGTCTAAGAATTCTTAGATTACTTTACCGCGTAGTTACGTTACCTAGATATTAAAGTGATACTTGTGATACTTATGAGTCATTGAATTTTATGTGTGTATCTTAGCATTTCAAAACAATTAACTCATACCCTCATACAATCATTATAAAATAATTGCTGCATTATTTACATAGTTTATTATGGAGATTAGAATATCGTCCAATGGAAATAACAATCCTAACACTGGCAACACTAGTATGCGCGCGCAGTCTGCCGTGCGCCAGGTAAGCGCGCGCACGTAACGAACGCTTCCAAATTCAAATTCAAAATTCGAATCGCGATTCCCGCGTACGATAACTTTTACTTTCTTTTTTTTTAATATTACGTCACAGACGTGTTACGTTTAGTAATCGCCGGTCGTTCTGACGCAACCAGTGCTTTAGTGCAAGTGAAGTGTTTCTTTTTGTAGTTTTTTTTTGTGAGTTCTAAAATGGGATTGTGACTGACTGGACTAGGAGAGACTTTTACAAAATGTAAGTGAGAAAGACCATTTGACTATGGGTCTACTCGTAATAATTAGTTTAGTAATTTCGATTTTATTCCCCAAAAATAAGGTCACATACAGTACATAGATCACTGGTTTGTTTTACCGGCTCTGCTCTACTTCACAAAGAGTTGTAAACATTTTGTTTATCGTGGTAAAATCATCAAATGAGTCCTCCCGCCCAGGACCGAACAGGAGGGTCTGTCAGACTCCTACTGACTAAAATACACGGTGATCCTTCAATAGCCCTTTATGTTCCAGGGTCACGACAAAACAGTCCTCCGACCACAGTTGTAAACATGACTGTAACTAAGAACCACGTTTAAGTAAACTTGATCCTAGTATTTAATTATATTCAGTCTGACTTATATATCTAGAAATATTGCTATATGCTATCACTGAATCCACCTGTTATTTGAACACTACAAGATAAATAGTACTAGATAATGAATTGCAAATTACCTGCTTACTTAAACTAGTTTTTAATTTGCAAAAGTTGTTTTTATTAAGTCATGGTTCATCAAGGGGCAAGGCGATCTACTAAACACTGCAGATTTTGATACTAAGTAATATCCGAGGTTTTAAACAGCAGTAATAATAATTACTAGCACACTTACTAACACGAAACTCACTCACTCACTAACTGACTCACTTGCTCACAAACTCACTCACTCCTTTTATTTTGAAAGGGTATTCATAATCCTATCCTACTTCCTACTATCCTGTCCTATCCTTCTTCATAACCTACTTACTAATATTATTTAATAAACGTGTTTGTGAGGATGATGTTCGTTACTCATTTACGCAAAAATCAATTAATAGATTTGGATGAAACTGGGCAGGATTAACAAATAGGATAGTTTCCAATTAGATCCCAATTTTGTTCCCGTGGGATAATTTTCGAATTGTAGCGGGCGAAGCTTCTGACACCTGTAAGAGTTGAAATGAATTGTGCAATAATCTGAACCGCTAAGGGTATACGATAAGAGAGAAGCCTCCGCAATGAGGAAGGTCAGTCAAAGACAATTAAGATCCGCGAGTCTTAATCCGACCAATGAGGTAGTACCTACAGTTTTGAAATACCCATTATATTATGACTATTATGCTTGGAACTAGCTATACTAGCGCTATTCGTTTCCCAGTTGCCATCCCCATTGAATGAATGAATGAATAAGTTTCGTTACAGCCTCAACTCTAGGTCAACTCTAGGTTCTAAACTGTTAATCTAATTAGTATGAATATTTATATAACTAACTATTTCCAGTGCACTAAATGATAAAAACCCTTTTTTTAAACAAAATGTCTCCTTGTTGAACCAATTGCATTGAAGTGAAAATGAAAGTAATTTCCTTACGAAACAAGAAAGGTTCTTGTGACATAATCAGGTAATGTGACATTTCAAGCTTAATAATGCTCATTACTGCTCCAGTTATATTATTCAAACTGTACCCTTAGCACGAATTTTCAGTATTTGAGACGTAAAGTAAATTGGAACTTTGACAATTTCAAATTGACAATTTTCAAGGAAAACCTTAGTTCCTTCTTCGCACATCAGAGGCGCTGTTTCATTTTTTCATACAAGAAGCGCTGTAAATACTGGAAAGACGCTGTAAAGTAAAAGAGTGAAAATTCGTGCTAAGGGTACTGGACATTATGAACAATTTGTCTGAATTTAAAAGTAAGAGAGTAGAAATGTCAGCTATTAAGTGCGGTTACACCTAGTTGTAGCTGGTTAAAACTAGATGTTACCGCACTTCGGGTATTAGCCGTAAAAATATACCAAATCAAAATGGACGAGAAAATAAGGATAAGTACCTACTGCTCGAAATAAAACAACCAAAATCAACGAGGTTCTCATGCATGGACTAATGATGATGACAACTGATGAGCTGTGAGCAGGATAAATAAATCCTCCATCTGTCTTGAATTTTCCAAATTTTGTTGGGATCATCTTCTAATTTGACCGAATGCATCTGAAGATATTTAAACTTTTCAAGAAACTTTATTGTGTATTTTTAAGATGTTTTTATAGTCTGTTAAGAACTTGTGCCCCTTTGTGCCTGTTGGCTTTGTTTTGTTCTGTCTCCTGCTTGCATGGAGGGAAGTGGAAACATTTTTTTTCCTACTCCTCCACTATTCTTTTCTGATTATTTCGTTGCAGGATCCAAGACAGGTAAATTCATTCTCCGGGACACGTCGAGCTTCATTGTCTCGGCGCTTTTCTGGTGGTTGCCACTGTTGTTTCTGGCTTTCAGGAGTTGCAGTGGTTTGGGAATAGTGTGGTGGGTTTGTCCTAAAAAAAAAGTCTGTTAGAAAACAGTTTTTATTTTAAAGTATTTGTATCCCTCTGCTAGGCAGAGGCCTTTCCTAAATCTTTCCAGTCTTTTCGATAGCCCTGTTTAACCAGCCCCATCACTGTGCGCATCCATACATATACAACTTCCACAGGCTCAAAATATTGCTTCCTGTCTCTAAGTACATTCACATTACCTTCACAATCGTGTTGTGGACATCATAACTTGTGATTATTTGCAGCCTTGAGGTGCCTTTCCAATCGCTGTTCACGCGACGTCTACATGACCCTTTTATAGCTAAATTATTGGTTGACAAATAAATATGTGGGGGTTTCAACTGGCTAAATATTGATGTATTGCGAGTCCTTAATCGTCATTGGTGAGACTTTAGAGAGGACGCCGAACCTTACTCAATAGTTGAGGATGCTGGGTCGCGGGTGGTTTTGAAACTCATAGGAAGCTGAAGGTAGAGGGCGGTTTTTAGTTGGTAAGAGTCTGATTGTCCCTTCCGAGCTACCCAGGGCAAAAAGACTCATTAATTTGTTGTCTAACATGGGTGTAATAGCACGTACAGCTTGACAAATTAGAGTAGAAAACCGGAAGTCGCAACTGTAGTCTCGCTACCAGTACTTTGAATTTTTTCAATTTTAAGTTAGTTTTATGGTACAACTAGCACTTTGCCCGCGACTTCGTCTGCGCGTGTTTCTAATTTCGAACTCAGTGAATTTAATTACCGCTCACCCTCCTTATAATAAAATCTAAAAACTCAATACAAACAAACAATCAATCATATTAGACAAACTGATTTTCCGATTTTCACCCCGTTAGGGGTTGATTTATGAAATATAAATAAAAATACGTATCCTTTATTCGATTGAGAGATAATTAATATGTCAAGTTTTGAGTTTATCAAAGCAAGCAATAAAATCCTTCCCTTAAAACTTTATCATCCCTTTTCACCAATTTAGGGAGTGATTTTCGGAAAACCTAAAAATGGAGGGTAGTTTTAAAAAAAGTAATAATGCCCATCTTTTTTATTTACTTTAACTCATATTCGTACCTAGTTTCAAGTTTATAAACCCAAGAAATAAGATTTTACATACAAAGGTTTTCACCCCTTTTCTCCCCCTTAGAGGGAGATTTTCGCAAATTCCTTTCATAATGCTCATCTACATTATAAATTGTAACTACCATCCAAAATTCAGGTTTCTACGTTTAGTGGTTTAATATCCTCCCCTTCAAACTTGAATACAGGGGTATTCAAGTTGTAGGGGTATTCAAGTTTCACCAACTTGGGGGATGATTTTCGAAAAATTAAAAAACACGTGTTTGATTAATTCTTATCTAGTATATAAATACTGATTTTCAAATTCATCAGCTCACGCGTTATGATTTTCCCATACAAACTTTAACAACCCCTAGAATACCAATGGAGGGTAGTTTTAAAAAAATAGTGGTGCTAATCTTATTTATTTACTAATGTTCTTATTCGTGGTAAGTTTCAAGTTTATAAACCCAAGGAATAAGATTTTTCATACAAAAGTTTTCACCCCTTTTCACCCCCTTAGAGGAGGATTTTCGCAAAATCCCGTCTTATTGCCAATCTACATGGTAGACTGCAAATGCTGTCCAAAATTCAAGTTTCTGCGTTAAGCGGTTTCGGCTGTAGTCGAGTCAAAAGAAAAACCCCTGTTCTTTTATATACAGGGTGGAATTTTGTAATGCCACCTGGAGGGAAAGTACCCTTAATACTGCAGATAGAAAATTTTACTCAAAGGAAACATTCCTTTATTTTTGAATAGAAAGCAAACTGCATTCAAAGATTTTCGAAAATTCTCTTCTCCCACCCGGGAATCGAACCGGCTAAAATCTGAAAAAATTATACCCTGTACTTTTATTGCACCGATCGTTAGGGTCAATTATAACGATGAAATCTCTCTAACAAACATGATAAATTAAATGAAAGAAAAACCAGGAAATCTTAAATTAAAGCTCTCGTAACATGTAATATGGTTTCTTGGTCCTATCGGTGGAATTTTGTAATGCCACCTGGAGGGAAAGCACCCTTAATACTGCAGATAGAAAATTTTACTCAAAGGAAACATTCCTTTATTTTTGAAAAGAAAGTAAACTGCATTCAAAGATTTTTGGAAATTCTCTTCTCCCACACCCGGGAATTGAACCAAGAAACTATATTACATGTTACGAGAGCTTTAATTTAAGATTTCCTGGTTTTCCTTTCATTTAATTTATCATGTTTGTTAGAGAGATTTCATCGTTATAATTGACCCTAACGATCGGTGAAATAAAAGTACAGGGTATAATTTTTTCAGATTTTAGCCGGTTCGATTCCCGGGTGGGAGAAGAGAATTTTCGAAAATCTTTGAATGCAGTTTGCTTTCTATTCAAAAATAAAGCAATGTTTCCTTTGAGTAAAATTTTGTATCTGCAGTATTAAGGGTACTTTCCCTCCAGGTGGCATTACAAAATTCCACCCTGTATATCTTCTTAATATGTATAAATCTCGTGTCACAATGTTTGTCCTCAATGGACTCCTAAACCACTTAACCGATTATAATGAAATTCGCACACCATGTGCAGTTCGATCCAACTTGAGAGATAGGATATATCTCAAATTATAGTATCGAGTTGCAGCGGGTGAAGCCGCTGGCAACAGCTAGTAGATAATAAATCTAACAAATAATATGCATTCTTTGTTTACATGAATTGTCAAAGATTTTAAAACGTTGTCAGCCAACAAAAAGATTAGTTTCGTTTCAAGACGTTTTGGCCAAGCTGTATTTTTTTAATTTTTACTCTTATTGTCTAGCTCACGAATAATTTCAACCACCATTATCTGTCCATCAAAAGAAGCTGTCACGACTCTATTAAAATCGTGATCTCTTTAATAAACTTCTAACATAATTTAAGACGAAATAATCTATGTTGGATCATACATTGAAATCTTTATTTATAAGCTATTACAGTATGTAATTATAAGACACAAATGTTGTAAAGTTACAACACTTTGCAATAATACCGTTTTGTAAAAAAACTATATTATTATCAACTTTGGCAATTTTGTTGCGTAAACACGGCGGCATCGCATCGGCACTCGTATGTTCAGCTGCAGTTTCACAAGGCTTCTGTTAAGGTGTAGTAGGTCATTATGCAATAAAACAAGTCAGATTCATCAGACAATAAAAAAATGCCCATGAGGATGCGAATAACTTTGCTGGTTGCTCACACTGGGTCCGCCCCTAGAAGGCCTGGACCGCACCACCCCAGCGAAGAGTTTCCGGCATGAAGCATAGGTCCTAGGTCCCCCAAGATTGGGCAAGACCCGCTTGAAGGCAGCCCCGGCCTGATTCAGAGGTCTAAGGAAGGAAGAAATAGGCCCATACGAAAGTAACTCGTAACTTTTGAGTGAACTGGAGTTTTAATTTCATCAGGGGACAGCTGTGCAATTATTTTGTTACAATTTTTAGTTGGTACCACTAACTATGTATACTAACTAATCTTAAGTAAGTGATTAATAAGTACGAAACTTTGGCTGAAGTTACAGGTATTCTGCTTAGATTAATACATTCACTGGATATTGGTGTTGCAAGTGACCAGCTTCTAGGTTGAGTTACGAGACTCTGACAACCAAATGAATATGGGTTGAACCACATCTGGCAGCACGGAATCGCCTTTTTCCGTCGCCCTGTCTCTTTCTGTTGCTTAGAACTGCCGTTTGCTAGACTGAGACAGAAAGCATAATGCGATAGCACGCGGCGGAATCCTCGAGGCGGCCGCGTGCTATCGCATTGTCTCGATAAAAGGCGATTCCGTGCTGCCAGATATGGTTCAACCCTAAGAATGACTTCTATCAGTTTATCAAAGTTTAATATGAAATAGATGCAGAAGAAAGCAAAAGTAATGAATTCCCTTCATTAGAATAACATTTACAACGTGTTGCATCTGATCTTCATTCAGAACAGAATCAAAGTTTTCTAAACCATAATTTGTATGACAGTTGAGCGCAACTTTAATGAACTCCGTGCACAGAGTAACAAACATACGGAGAAAACAGAAAGTAGAAGTTTTGAGTAAAAGTAAAATACTTATTACTTAACTTATTAATTCTGAACCAGTTATTGGCAGCATAGTTGTCTCAGTGGTTGAATGAATGACTGCTACACTGCCTGTCGCTACTTCGATTCCCGCATGTAAAAAATATTTGTATGGTCTACATCGGTAAATTGTTGATTCGATTTATGAACGAAATCTCTAGCCCGTATCGTAACCATCCAGAGACAAACAAACCAGGACGTTTCCAGTCAGATTTACGTGCATCGTACGTAATACGAAACTATGACAAGCCAGTTTGATACCGAAAACTGAACTGCCTGGAAACAGTCTGGAATCAAAATGTTCGTAATATGCACACAGGTAGTTGTTTCAGGTTCCGTAGTCCGTGTATTGTTTGTAAAATACACTTTGGAGGAGTAAATTTAGACAAAAAAAATAAGAATATAAATAAAGGCATAATGTTTTTACAGCTGGGATATGCAGAAGGTATATGGCCCACTGTTTTTTGAAAGACTGCTCTAAACCTGTCTAAAAAAAAAAGGCCAAGTATACGATGCGGAGGTCAAGCGTCACAAGTCTTCAAATTGTTGGTTTTACAGCAAGTTTTCCCACGATGTTTTTCATTTTGAAAGTCGTGGTAATGGAATAGATCAAAAAGTTACCTGACTACCTTTTTATTAAATAAAATTTAAAACTTTAAATGTGTACCTACATCAATTCCTCACGTACGGACTCTTGTAGGCGTGTAGGTACTGCTCCGTTAGAAGCGCTTGCGCAAGGCAATCACGGAAGATAAGTATTATTAATAGATATTTACTATTAGATGTTTATTGCAGGAAGTTATGTCATACATTAGAACGTTGAGACAATTACAATAAGGCACATCAATTTATAGCAGTTATTTTAATAGAATCTTCATCGTAATGGTTATAAAAGGCGTTTGGGTTCAATTTCCATCTATGTTAGGTGCTATATTAGTACCTAGATATTACTAACTAGTGCGATACTATACCAGTTTTCGTCGAAAGATAGTCTTTTAACCTATTTCCGTCAAGTTTTTGTGTTTTTGTAGAGCTCTAGTAAAGTTGTATTCGAAACTTCGCTTGAGATTCACAAAAACTGTAGTTATTATTGTTTTTTTTTTTTTTAAATTCTCACTATTATGTAAATTAATTCAGTCTAGTGGGGGATTTCTGGATAAAAAAACCAATCCCCACCAGGTGAGGCTTGCGTCTAGATCATCGCTCCTTCCACCATCGTCCCACCATAAGAAAGGTATCTAAACCTTCACATTAAATACCTTCTGGCAGTTGATGTTCTTCTAAACATGAAAATACACTATTGAGCAGAAGTATAGAATGACTGAGGTATTTAATATTTATACGGGATAGCTCCTAAAATAATCGCGTGATTTGAATGATTTTTGTTATTAGTTTATAGTTAACAGTTACATCTTTAAAAAATGGTACCATTTTTATGATTCTTAGTAGTTTAAAGTACTCAAGATCGAGAGGAAGTAATTCCAAACTTTTTTAAAAAAAGTTATAGGCCAGGCTTCTAAAAGAAAGACCCAAAACAGTTGCACTTAGTTCATTTCTTGTTTTATGTCATAAGTACCAAACAATATTATAATTATGATAACAAAGCTAGTGCATTCTGTTATCATTAAGTAAACGTGCTGACTACACATGTCATTTGATAAGGATTTTATTGTGACTTGCATATAAAGGTCGACGCACATCGGGGACGGCAGGGGAGAGCATTTTATTTTTAATCAACGTAAATTCATAAGTAGCTAGTGGTGACAAGATACAGAGACCAACGTTCAGAGGTCGAAATCAAGGTGTCAAAGAGAGTTTCTTTTCGCAAACTGAAAAGCTCACAAAAGGATGGGGATACATACTTTTTCTCGCGAATGTAGATAGCCTTCGGCGTAAAGAAGAAGTTTTCCTAAACCTTTGGTTATATATGATGCCACGACACGTAACACTAAGGGAGGCCACAGCATACAGGCAGTGGGTCATAATCCACCACTCGAATGCGGATTGGTAAATGACCCATGTCTTCAAATTTTTGGTTCTAGGACATAGCCAGTTTTACCATGATGTTATATTTTACCGTTTTGTGATAATATAAGACAAAATCCCCTCCCCTATCGACCCTGGTGTGCACTGGCTCACGGGATGACACGGATTCTTTCTGTAGCTGCGTACCTACGCAGCTACAGAAAGAATCCGTGTCACCCCGTGAGCCTAATGGCCTATATATTTTAACAGTGACACCTGTCACTGTTAAAATATATAGGCCATTAAAACACCAGTGTGCTTTGGCCGGTGGCAAAATCCCCTACCCTGCCGTACTCTCTGGTGTGCGCTCACCTTTAAAAAGATTTTAATGTATGCATTTAATACGATAGGAAATGGGCACGATTCCAAGTAGGAGCAAGGTTAATATGTGGCAAGGTGGCCGCGATTGGTCATTGACGTTTAAACTTTGATAATATTATTGTCTTTTCTTTCGACCGGATTGTGTAACGCACTTGGTAACTAAAGTCATTATTATTTTGTCTTGTTTAGTTTTGTCAATAAGTGCGAGATGTTTGATCAGTAGTTTGAAAACTATTTGTTAAAATCCAATACCTTTATAAACTATGGCAATACTAAACTTAGAGAAAGCGTATTTAAATTTATTGTAATTGTCATTTACAGTATTTTTAACCGACTTCAAGAAAAGGAGGAGGTTCTCAATTCGTCGGAATCTTTTTTTTATTTTTATGTATGAATTTTTTTTCGTATACACGATGATGATGACAGTAGCACACACACACGGTGAGCTCGTGGCTAAATAATTCCAGCCGTACAGGCCGATCCGGTTAAGCCGTGCTTGCCGAGGTTGGTCTGTGGATGGGTGACCATCTGCCATAGCGAGTTTCTTCCGTGCCTCGGATAGCACGTAAAGCCGTTGGTCCCGGCTGTCATTTGTAGATCTTTGACAGTCGTTACTGTTATTCAAAAGCTGTGAAGTCTGACAACCAGTCTTACCATGGGGTATCGTATTGCCGAGTTACTGGGTTGTGGAGGTCCGACAGGCAGTCGCTCCATGTAAAATATTGATATCCAGCTGCATCTGGTTCGACTGGAAGCCGACCCCAATATAGTTGGGAAAAGGCTAGGCTGATGATGATGAAGACAGTAATTTATTATTTGTTACCATCTACATACAAAAATGGATCTATCTATGAAGATATTACTAGATGCACTAAATAATTATATTATATCGTGTGTAGCTTTTCTTGAGGTCACAACACTTCAATCTAACTTATGTAATACATATTATTATAAATACATGCAAGCAACAGCTAGTCACCACTTATAAATAAAAGTTAATCTAACGTAAGGTAAGTTATGTAACTATTATTACAAATTGCTAATGCTACAACTATTTACAGAATCATATTAAAAGTGATTGTTCTTGATGAGTTCTTTGGCTTTTGTTATCACTATTTATAGTCTAATAAAAGTGGGCGACATTGAACGTAAGACATTAACGATTATGTAAATATTAATTGAAATTAACATAAATTAAGGAAGTTTTCTCACATACTGTGCCCGATGATCGCTTCAACTTCTTCTCAATTACGATGGTAGGAAAAGCGATCGTAATTAAATTTACAATATACAGGGCTAGAGAGTAAACGGGATCTTTGATGAAATAATAATGTTCCCCATTCGTACATTCATCATCATCATCCATGGCCTGTCTTCACCCACTGCTGGGTATAGGCCTCTCTCTGTTTGTGCCAAGCTCCACGATCTTGCGCCAGCCTCATCCAGGACACTCTAGCAATAGCAACAATGTCGTCTGCCCATCTCGCTTCCGGACGACCAACCCTTCTCTTTCCATTTCTTGGACATTCGTACATTAGAGGCTCTTTTTAATTTTCCGTACAATAAACACCGAAACCCACCACACTATTCCCAAATACTACTGCAAGTTTTGAAAGCCAGAATCAACAGTGGTGACCACCAGAAAAAGCAATGAAGCTCGACGTGTTCCGAATGAATTTAGGTCCATGTCTTGGATCCTGCAACGAAATTAATCAGAAAATATTAGTGGAGGAGTAGGAGAAATAATGTTCCCACTTACTCAAAAACGCCGAAAATACTTCCAGCGCGCTGTAAGGCGTAAAATACACAGAAGCGATGAAAGATTCGGATATGATGCGGATGTGGATCGCATTGTATTCGTACAAAATGTATGATAGAGATGCGTCGTAAATTACACAGAAAGGATGCGGCGCGGATTTATCACTCAAGTCATACGAATAAAATTTGAAGCGACAACAAATCCGATCCACATCCGCATCGTATCCGAATCTTTCGTCGCTTCTGTGTATTTTGCACCTAAGTTTAGGTATAATAATTGCACTTGTTGGCGAATCAAAAAGTCACCAGTGACTAACTAGCCTTACCTTACCAAATCTGGTCATTTTGGCATTAAAATGAATACCAAAATGACTTTCCTCTCTCGATTAACGTAACCAAAGTACATACGTAACGAGGTTTCTTTGTACCAAAGCCTTTTGACATCACAAAGACCAGCATGCCAGGTAGCGGCTAAAATAAAAACATCATTATATTACAAAGTTATTTTTTACCGACTTGAGTACACTATGAATATGCATAGGGTACACAGAGGCATGTAAAACATGCTCTTGTACACCTGGCTTATGTTGTTAGTAATGTATGTTATTATGTAGCTAATTTATGTAGAAATGTATGTTCTTATGAATATTTTTGTTAGGTACCTAGTAGTATTTTTCGGAGAATCTATGTCATCACGGTTTGGTGAGCATGCATTGTATTAAATAATAGAGATAACCTATACATTTGATCATAGAAACAGTTTAAAAAACAGGTATTTTTATACATACACAATTATTAGACTTCATTTTCGCGGCGTGGCGGTCTAAGGGGGAGGCCTATGTTCAGCAGTGGACGTCTTCCGGCTGATGATGATGATGATGATGATAGACTAATTAAGGGTGCTAATCAAAGTGAATGTCACATCGTCGGTGCGTCGTGTTCCACGCGCAAAGAGCTGTTGCAATCCGACACGACGCCGACGACGGGGACGGGCCGCCCTTAGAGGGCCAATGCTTGCCGGGCTCGCGGGACTATCCCATCAGGTAACCATGACCGTGGAACGTAAAGGACTATTGAAGGATCGCCTTGGATTAAATTCAGTACAGACTGATAGTCCCTCCCGACCTGGGTAGGACTCATTTGATGATTTTACCGCGATAAAAAAAGGTTCAGGACTCTTATGGAAAAAAGTAGGGAGATATTTTTAGACACATTTCGGTCTTCACGCATTTAAGTTTTAGTTTTTTTTTATTTCAAGCAGACCAATATGCGTCTCAATCCCACATCGAGAAAGCGTGAATAACTGACGATAAGTACAATCATGTCAAGCTGAGTGTTGAGAATCAATGTCACGCATCAGTTCAGGTCAAGCCTGCGACTGCGGAAAACGATAGCAAGTCTTTCATACAGCCGTTTTGTATTATTCTAGTTCTGTTTTTGTGTCATTAATATAGTCATAAATAATTTAGTAATTCTTTAAATATTATGCAGTAGCTACTTTCGCATGGGTGCAATGTAGATGTGTTAATATAAAGATTCAGAATGGGCAACTACAGTACATTTTAAGTTACTATGACTTGTGATTAGAACTATATTTTATAGAATTTTTGCCTCATATCGAGTTAAAAATAACCGGGCTACACTAGGCTAGTTTTCAAAGCTAGGATAGCAAGCTAGTGTCAGTAAGCTAGCAATCTAGTAGGTCTGGCTTTGTGTAGACAAAACTAGCTCCATTTCTTACCTAGTAAGCTAGTTGACAGCCAGGACAGTAGTTATGAGTGGCATGAGTGTGAGTTAAAAGCGTTCTTCTTAAATCACTAAACTAAATCCGTCGCGTTGTTTTAAGGATTTAAGAGTACAGACGGCGATACCCGACTTTGTTCTATACGATGTAAAGTATAGGACTGATAATCAACTATTTTTAAATTCTTGTTACACAAGACAGTCTCCCAAAATCCTCGCTCCTCTCGCTTGGAAAGAAGTGGCAAAACAAACTCTCCCAGCAACTGAAATCCAACTAAAATCACAAAATCTTCTTTATTTCTGCCAAATATGGTTTATATTGGCTTGATGCCGTGGTTAAATGAGTAGTAGGACTTAGTCGGCTGTTCTGCTCTGACACGGTTCTGGTTGATAGGACACGAATTGGAGATCATTCTGGTCTTTTATCTAGAATGGGATCGGCTTCCGGTTGTGAGTGAATATTTATACAATGGAATAGTTCCTCCTGACGTAAGAGAAGAAAAAACTGTTTTTTTCATTTGGCCTTGATAACAATAACTGTATTAGGTACAGTATTTTTTTTTTCACAGCTTTGTGCATAGGCCTCCCATATCTTTTTTCAAACTTCAGGGTTTAATAAAAGAAGGAATAAAATGGATGAACTTTGTGACATGAGTAGATGAGTAACAATTCGATAAATGGAAGAACTACAAATAATAAAAAAAAAACAGAATATCGGTGGGCAATGTAAAATTTACCCAAAAAGCTGATAACAATCCTGCTAAAAAAAACTTAGATAAAAATAAAAGTACATAAAACCTTTTAAAAAAAAAAAACAAACCGACGAAACATCGAACTGAAAAGCAAAAAATAAATTTTGAGGCGGGGCGCCAAACAAACAAACATAATTATAAATTAACTATTTGAAGAGCAGAATAGCTCGATTTATAGCTTGTCGTGGTTGAATAGCTGGTCGTAGCTATTCGTTGATTGTTTCTTTGGCGCCGCCTCAAAATTTATTTTTTGCTTTTCAGTTCGATGTTTCGTCTGATTCTCTTGATTCTATTGATTTCGTCTGACGTTTGATTTTTTTTTAAAAAGGTTTTATTTTTTACTTTTGAGTTTCCTGTCTCGTGTCAATTTCTGTAACTAAAAAAATATAAGTTTTTCAATAGGTACATATGTTTTTTTTAAACTTTTGACACCTGCTTTCTGTCTTCATTCTCAAACTCTCAACGACTGTCATACCCCAGCTAGGTCTGAAGTTCTCAACAAGCTGAGTGAAATGAGCCCAAACACGATATAGCTGTTGTTAACTGTTAAGGAACTCTTGGGACTGACTTCACAAAATAACAGGGATTTGGAGTTGATCTGATGATGGTGACGCCATCAATTTATGTTCTCCACATCTCTGCTATATAATAATGTCCTCAGAACTACAATTGTTAACTTTATTTCAACAGAATCGGTTCAAAATTGAAAATTCTGTAGGAAGATTGACATTTAATTCCTTTTTTTCTACCCTTAGAGGCCGATTTTAGTTTTGAAATTTAAATGGGACCAACTTTGAAATATACTCTTTCCAACAAAAAAAGAATTTTTGAAATCGGACCACATTCGGAAAAGTTATGCGTGGTCATACATAAAAAAAAATATATATATATTATGTATAATATATATATTTTTTTTATATGTCGAATTGAGAACCTCCTCCTTTTTTTTCGTCGGTTAAAAAGAGGTTTTAACACCAAAACCATGACTAGTATAGTACAAATGCTAAACCAGTATATTTACAACCGGCTTCAAAACTACCGCTACACACTTACTTATCTCTTCACCTTTGCTCCAGCATCTTCTCCAAAAAGAGCAACAGAACAGAAATGATTCGCTATCTAAATAAAACCTTTCGGCCCAAAGTGAGTTGTCAGAACCTCACAACCTTACATAACTCAGGTAACAGCCATTAAACAACAGTGTAACAGGGTGTCGAGTCTGCTAATTATTAGTCAGAATAGCGCCACAATGGCGTTTCAATTGTAGTACTTTTTCGAACCATTTTTTACTGCTGAGTAAAAAATGGTTCGAAAATTGAAACGCCATTGTGACGCCATTCTGACTAATAACTAGCAGACTCGACACCCAGGTGTGTTGTGTCGCTTGCGCCTGCGCAGTGACACAGAACCGGATCGATGTGACGTCGCGCGTAGAAAGGAGTGTGCGCGACGCGTGCGCACCCACTCGGATGTGGTCGTAGGGCTGGCAACACTGTAGTGATTAATGTCTTTTTTATTGATTGACGGAATTAATGTGAAAGAGGGTGGACTAGGTGTAAGGGAAGTTTTATTTTTTAATTCGTGGTTGTAGTTTGTGTATTGATAATAACATTGTGTTTTATAAAAAAGAGCATAGCACGCCCACGCTAGGTGACTGCACTATTTTGCAGTAAGCTGACCGTAGTAGGTTATGTACAGACACAAGGTGGCCTACCATGAACTCCCAGTTTAGGCTGTGGGAAAGAGATGGCGCTAGAGAACTTGTATAGCTCTGTCTCTTTCCCACAGCCTAAACTAGATTGCGTTAAGAGTTCATGTTAAGGCCGAGACTCCACCAAAGCTGTGCGAGTCGAGACGTGTTTTGAACAACCAATAGAATTGCGTTGCGGAGTGGAGCTGTGTCAATAACGCAATTCTATATACAGCTTTGGTGGAGTCTCGGCCTAAGGCCTCATATCACCCGAATCTGTAAAATTTTCCCAATCAAACATGGGCCTTCTCGTTTTACGATAAAGTTAAAAAGTTATTAAATAAAGACAGATTGGGGTAGGTTCAAGTGCTGATGTCGTACTTGGCATTTTCTCTCGCACTAATTTCGATATTAATTGTCTCTTAACAATTTTCGGTATTTGTTAAAAATCTGGTAAAAAACAGGCATATAATACCTAATGATTTGTATTCTATGTGAAGGGTACCTACTCGTGACAATTACAAAACGTGTTTAATTTAGGTAGGTACAGCGACTTTTCAGTATTTTATCACTGCACAACTTGTACAAACCCTCTAGTTCTTATAGGTAATATGCCATCGAAATTCATGAACATGATCTTGAACAAATCGTGAACAAAACGTAAAACTCAGTTGCCAAGCAACCAAATAAGCAAGTCATTAGTATTTCTAGTGATTCCGGTCCGAAGATGATAGAAAGTGTGCCGCGGTTATTAACATCGCAAATATCTAATCAACGAGGAAGCGATCTCATTATCTTATTTTTCTAGACTGATTTCACTCTCACCGGCTTGTTAACACCGTTCTAATTGACTAAATCATCGTTTGGATTGGATATTCGTGAATCGTGGCGACACGGGAACGAATATTGCGCAGGCGCAGTGTGTCGCAGGTTCGATCCCCACATGGAACAAATATTTATATGAAAGTAGTTGTTTCGGTCCTGGGTGTTTGTGAGTTTCTGTTTGTAAATGCGTCCTGGGTGCGTTTAAAAACAGAAATTTCTAGTGAAAAAATGGCTCTTTTGTCATTATTGTGTTTGTGGTTATTTGTTAGGCATAAATACCTACATTATGACAGTGACGTATCCGTTTAATAACTCAATAATATTTTAGACTAGTGTTTGCCCGCGGCTTCGCTTGCGTTATTTTAGAATTTGAGAAACAATACGGATCGTGTGGCGCCATCTGGAATATGAACGTAATGAGGGATTTTCTTTTTATGGTTTCCCTAGTCAATGGATAGATGGCGCTGAACTTGATATGTTACTGCAATGAACGAACGTCACGTCATTTTTTAATTTTTTTCATTCGGATGTAATTTTGAGATCGTAAAACAAAAAGTACAATTGTCATGTCATTGTCAGTCACATCACATATCACACAAATGGCATTTTGAAAATAAGGAAAAAGAAAAAAAAATTCATTTACCAGTCTTTTTAATTTATGAGTTTTCCACGCCAGAAAGAAAATGTCCCAAGAGAAAAAGAAAGATTTGTGCAAAAATGAAGGCATACATCTTTTTCCTAGAGTAACATCGTCAGTTCAACGCCATCTATAGAGTCCTTGGAAACTACTTTTCTTTTTAAACTCCAAAAAGAAAACCTCTCATTGTTTTCTCGGCAACAGCTCTCTTCTGTTATTCGGGATGTAAGATACCTATATCCGTGTCTATACTCCTGACAACGTATATGCTAAATTTTGGGACGATCGATTCAGTAGGTAGTAATGCGTGAAAAGGTAAAAAACAAACATACTTGCATTTTTATTATTAGTTTAGATCAATAATGTTATATCTAGGTACATAGTTTGCATAGGAAACGTCCATATTTGAGCGACATTAATTTCAAAGAACCGTTTTTATTTTAAACATTAGACTATCATTTTTGGGTTGATTTACAGTATCGCTGCAAATTGAACGTACGATAGCATTGCTCTTCTCCCTTGCATTCCGCGTGATACCTAAAAAATAACTAACTATCTGACTCGATGAGTACAACTTGTCGTCGTTTAAAACAGAATCTATGCACGGGTTTGAACACCAATTCAAAACATAAATAAACACAATTTTTTTTAATCTTTAAAATTCCACACCTCGAAACAATTACAATTTAAAAAAATATCCAACTTACTACCTACAATTTAAATCAGTGTATATTTATATCCTAGAAAACTATTGAAAAAAAATAGTAATAATTTAAAATCGCGAATAATATTGAAATAAAAGTATACACATTTTTTTTAATTATTTGAAACTCTCAGGACAAATATAAGAAAACTCAAAAAGTGAAAAAAAGAAACAGCGAGATTTGATCCAGAGACCCCTTGCACGAAAGTCAAGCAGGATACCAACCAGACTGGTTAGTACGCTGACAGTGTTTTCAAATAGCGGTTCTTATACAAAAGTCAACAATGACTGAAAATCAACATATTATAAAATTGCTAATCCCCCAAAGGGAATAGCGTAATTATACATATCCTATTAATAGAAGAGCAGTTTAAGGAATATTTGGGGAAAAATTGACTAAATAATATCCAGTGGTTTAGCTTCCAACTAAAAACAAACAGATAAAAACAACAAAATTTAAAATTGCTTATCTCCCAGGAAAAATAGCGTAATGATACATAGCCTATCAGAGAAGCATATTATTAGGAATATTTGAGGAAAATTTGATCGACAACTTTACAGTAGTTTAAGAGATAGATCAAATCAAAAAAACATAAAAAATTTCGAAAGAAAAAAAAAAGTTGATTTGGCATCAGAATCGATCCCTTATCTCGAAAAAAATACAAAAAGAAAAAAATATTCAATGTACAGGAATGACAGCTCTACGATTTTATTATATGTAATTATAATTATAATTATATGTAAAGATGAGTTAAAAAGAAACAAAATACTCAATCTTTTGAATTATACCTACAATTGACACTTATTTTGGCGCCCAACCTGTGTCCTTATTTTATAACTGTCATGGCAATATTTCGGGCATCCTGACGGCGAATAATGGACGACTCGCTGTCCAACCATGGACCATGCCCGGATCGACCGGCGCGTTGTGTTCCACGCGCGCTTCAAAGACCTGTCAGCACAATGACGATGACGGGGCCCCTTAGAGGGCCAAACCCTGTCGGAGTCGCAGGACTAACAAGCGACCCTGGAACGTAAAGAGCTAATGAAGAACACCCGTGGTTTTTAGTCAGTACAAGTCTGACAATCCCTCCCGCCCATGCCGTGGATGGGAGGACTCATTTAATGATTTTACTACGTTAAATAAAAAAAAGACATTTCATTATTTTGTGCTTTGATTGGATAACTGTGAAACTGTGATAAAAGATTACGTTTTATTTAATTTACTCAAAGACTAGAATTTCAACATTTTTAAACTGCAGTAAGAATGTAAAATAGGTGCCAAGATAATTAGTTCAGCTGCATGATGATGATGATGATGGTGATGAGACTCCCTTTTCCGCACTAGAACTCCCATTCGGTCCGTTGTGCGTGGGGATTCTGACTAACAGAGCCAGCCCTAGCTCCGCCCAAAAGCACAGAAGCTTCCTGGGAGCTTAACAGGCTTCGCGGAGCGACCTCATTGTTCCGAGGATTTCTTCACGTTGAGAGGCTACGGCCACGTATTCCAGGATGACGTGGGCGGCTGATTCCTCGGCGTCAAGGCATCCCCTACAAAGGGGACTGCAATGTCTGTGGCACCTATGTTAAAAAGATTCACCTGAATGATACGTATTACATTTTTATAGCAGCAAAAATCAAATGCCCTTCATTATGTTTACCTAGAACCAGCATCATTGGGTTTTCACACATGGTAAGAAAAGCAGCCCTAATTGTACGAGCTACTTATGTCTCTCATGGAATGTGTCGATTCCCATGACGGTACCATTGTTGTATTGTAACCTGTGGCCATAGCTTCCAAATGACACTTTTTATGGAGGACTTCATTGTAATTTCTCGTATCTATTGTTATTGTTCGGACATTGTGATGTGGTGATTATGAATTAGTTTTTAATATTGGGGTCAGATTATTTTGTGAATTTTTGAGACTGACCAGATTTAAAACGCCACTTTAGCAGTTGTCGCTCTACTTGTTGCTTGAGCAATAGAAAAAAAAATGCGTTTTATTTTTGTGTTTTTTCTAAAGTAGCCGTTTTGGACCTGCTGATAAAATTTTAAATGGTAAACTAGGAGTGAATGAAAAAGGTTTCTTGAAAGCTATTGAGCCCAGAAACTGGAAAAGTTCAACTTCTAGGAAATTTTTTTAGAAGTTCGTTTTGAAAGACTGAGTTCATCGCTTCTTGTTAAAAAATACTAGATAGCGCAATTAATACAATAATGTTTCAGTATAATTAGACAGCGACGTTGGTAAAAATAAACTACATAGGTAATGCACATTATGCATGCATTACAAAAGTTCTAAATAAACAATTGAGGATCGTAAAAAATACACATAATATTTCCAGTAAGGTAATGCAGAGGTGTGCCCTAGAACATCGTACGTACAAGGTACTTGATACAACAACTAATATGTTATTCAAACACGCACTCACAACATTAGTACCCTCAAAAAGTCAATAATGGGTAATAAATCAAACGCCATTAAACATAAACAAAATGTCAGTGTGTCAAACTCAAATGTTTAACCGATTTTTTTTTTGTATCTACTTTACTTCTAATATTGAACTATCGATTCGCACATAAGTGCTACAAATGATAAAAACCAGTAAATCAACTTGAAACGTTAGGGTTGTCAAATAGACTTTTCCTAATGAGCATATAAGTGTGGAATCACTCACTTGGAATTTATCCAGGATAGCTTCTTAATGGTGTGATTTACATGTATTTGGTATCAATTTCAGTTAAACCATTAAAATGGTAATAATTTCTTATTCTTAACTAGCTAAAAAGTATGCACTCAAAATCGTGCTGATTCGGAGTAAATGATTCCATACTTTTGCTTCGAGTGTAGTTATTTGAGAAAAATTGACTATTTTTCTTGTATGCACATCTAGACGCACGGCAAATTGCCATCCTTACGTCATTGCTATACCACCAATTCGCACTAAGCGTTTCCAATCGTCATTTATAATGCGGACAGCGCAGGAGCGGAACTTTCTGCCCACGTCTGTGTTTCAGAACACATACAACCACAAACTCTTCAAAGTTATAGTGAACAGGCTTCTTCTGGGTAAGCCCTCTCCATCGTCGACCTTGTCTTTGTCTCTCCTGACCTCGACTAAGGTGAAGAGCAAACCCATTACACAAAAAAAAACCTGATTGTGTTTTCAAACATTAAAACACACTAGCAGCCTGATCTGGAACAACTAGCAGAAAGCCAGCAACTGCGCCAATCTGTCCAACATAAAACGTAATCGTCTTGATTTGCTGCGTTTCGTGGATACAATCCCGCACGAAACAAATACTTCTTTAATCTACACAGTCGTTGTTCCGGGTCTGGCTGTTTGTGTATGTGAGTTTAAATGTTTTTAAACGTACCCATGATACAAGAGTAATTCCTAGTGTTGAGTAAAGTTTAAAAAAAAAATGGTACGATCGTGACAGCCCTGACTAAGTAGGCAAACTGCTACTTGCCTACGGTCGGTTCCTAGCTGAAATACTGTATAATTCATGTAAAATACTGTGGCATGATAGACAATACTAATCTCATCGCATGTCATTGCTCCAGATCACGATGTCAGCTGACACCAACGGAGGGTGTGTCAACAAGGCGTTCGATGGAGCTGATGATGGCTTCCATACAATAGACCTGAGGACTGGCAGGCGGGAAGACGAGCATCAGGCCAGAACACCGGTAAGATTTGCATTGTATTACTAGGATCTGCAAGCAAGGGATACATCGTTGTGGAGAACTTGGGAGATAATGCAGGAATGAAAGCAAGACAATCCAGAAATAAGTGTCTGACAAGAATACTACTATTATTATTAGTGTTTGAGTAGTAGTAGAGATTCACTGGATAGTTTTCTTAAAAGTTAAACATGTTCATGTTTAGTATCTAGCAGCTATAAACGGATGTTATTGTTCCACAAATGCTTGACCTACGTTTCTTCATTTTCTCTTCTGTCTTCATTTATGCTGATAGGTAACACGGGAAGGTAACTAATTACGTCATCAAACTCCATTTATAACTATTTGTATCTTAACGTCTCTAGCGCTCGTCGTCGTCACTGTTGCAAAAGTTAAGTAATAAAGATGTCTTCCTTCATTACTTTCTCCATAATATTATAATAAACAATTCTTCTAAGAAAATTAAAATTCTTAAAGTACTTTAGAGAAGACGTGTAGAAAAGTAAGTACCTCTCTTCCATTCTCGATTTCCCTCCTAAAGCCATAAATATGGCGCGAATTTCATTATGTTCCAAATTCAAATTAAAGTCACGTCAAGTTCGCACGTGCGCAGTATTACGGCGAAGTACAGATTAAAAACTAGAGTGCTCTCCAAACTCAAGGAGGCTATATTAATTCGTTAGTCTATGCTTCCGTTTGATATTAAAAGAGGTAGGTAGATGCATGGATTATGTAGGAAATGGGTGACTGAGGTAGTTTTGAAGTCAATGCATGTTGTCGCTGGCAACTCTTTTCGGTCGCAAACTGACGGGAGCGCCGACAGAGGGCGCTTGCGAGGGGATAAATACGCTGCAGCGACGATACTCGCCCCTTTTTGCTTTCGACTACGGAGCTGTTCGGTCGTCTCACATCCTGATCCGTGTTCTTAACTATTTAAAGTCATTTGTTTCTACCATCAACTTGTCTAGAGTCTATTTTTAGAACATTTATTTAGTTAATAATTATAGTGATTCGTAAAAACCTTGTTTAAGATTCTAAGTGTGTTTATTTGAATGTATATGTTGGATTAGTATTAAATTGGTGTGTAATTGAGCGACGTTGTTTACTTTCTCTAATATCAGAAGTGAGAAATCGTTTTTCGCCGTTTATATTTTTTTTATTTTTCTGCTAATACCCGCGATGCCACGTAGTCGAAAGTCAAATACTTTAGAGAAGAAGAAACAAGGCCGCCGACGTCGGCGACGCTCCCCTTCATCGAGTTCTACTTCAAGTTCAACCACAAGCAGTAGTTCAAGCTCGAACACACGGGTACAAAGAAATCAAAAACGTAAGAGGTCAAAGCGGTCTCCGGTGAGCCAAAATTCAATTTTATCATCTGTTATTCCCGAGTTTGATCCGTTACTTGATGATGTTTATATGTGGTTAAATGTAGTGGATGCAAATGCGCGTGCTTTTTGTTGGTCAGATAATGTTATTATGTACCAAGCATTACAAAAATTGCGTAATACAGCCAAAACGTGGTACGATTCCATGCTAAAAACTGAAACTAAGTGGACTACTTGGAAATGGCATGACTGGTGTAACATATTGCTAGAAACATTTGCGATTAGGCGTAATATGTACACTTTGTTAAAAGATTTAATGGAATCAAAGCCTACCGAAGGCCAATCTTTGTATGAATTTTATTTTACTCAGAAAAGTAAAATTGATCGGTTAATGCTTTCTTTTTCCGAAAAAGACATTATTTCTGTAATTGTCGGTTCAATTGGTGATAAAGGTATTTGTATGGCCGCAGAAGCAGGTAGTTTCAAATATTGCGATGAATTAGCTTCATTCTTACACGGTAAAACATTTATGCCTGCAGAAAATAGGTCGAAAAATGTAACGCCTAGACATCCTTCTCGACCTTTTGCTTTATTAGAAAAAAAAGCTGATTCAAACGTAAACATTCAACCTAATGCTATAGGTAATCAAAATTTTACTTGTTTTCGTTGTGGAGAAAGCGGACACAAACGTACCAATTGCACAGTGCCTAACAATACGAAGTGTAATTTTTGCAGTAAGGTAGGTCATGTAGAAAAAGTGTGTTTTGCTAAAAGTAAAGTAAAGGCCGAAAAAGATGCTGAGGTTAAACTTGTGAGTAGTAGGAATACATACAGCAAAGACAAATTTTACAAAAATGTTATGATAAATAATTGTGAACATCAGGCTTTCGTAGATATGGGAAGTGATTGTTCATTAATTTTAGCTTCTTTAGTAGATACTTTCAAACTTCAACCACGTAAATTGAGTGTGCCATTAAAACTAATAGGTTTCAATAACAATTCGCATACAGAAGTTAACGAAGTAGTGTCGGTCGAGCTTAATGTTGACGGTGTGCAGCTTCTGGTAGATTTTTATGTCACAGACACGCTAACTAATTGTAATGTCTTGATCGGTAGGAATTTCACAGAAGATACTCGCATTATGTACAGTCGCATAGGAAATCATTTGAAATTCCAATTAGTTCCTGATAGTATGATAAACTCAGCATGTTTAATGTTAAATGTCGAATCAACTGGTTGTAAGGAGAAGTTAAATGAATTATTTTCAAAGTACCCAAAGTGTATTTCAAGAGATTTAACTGATTTAGGAAAAGCTTCTTGTATAGAATTAGAGATCGAATTGACTACGAATAAACCAGTTTCACAGCGTCCTTATAAGATGTCTGACGCGCAACGTGTAATAACTAGGGAACTAGTTGATGATCTCCTAAAAAACGGTATAATTAGGAACAGTAATTCTGCTTATGCAAGCCCAGTTGTTCTGGTAGACAAACCTTCTGGGGAAAAGAGATTATGTATCGATTATAGGAGCTTAAATAAAATTACTGTGAAGGAAAAATATCCCATGCCTCTTGTTGAGGATTTAATAGATCGTTTAAAAGGCTGTAAGTACTTTACAGTATTAGATTTAAAATGTGGGTATTACCAACTTTGTGTGGCAGAAAACTCAATAAATAAAACTGCTTTCATAACTAGTGATGGGCACTATGAATTTTTGAGGATGCCGTTCGGTCTGTGCAATGGGCCTTCAGTTTTTCAGCGTTTAATGAATACAGTGCTTGGTCAGCTACGTTTTAAAAATGTTATTTGTTATATGGACGATCTGATGATAGCAACGGATACAATCGAAAAGAATTTAGAGTGTTTAGAGCAGGTTTTATCGGTATTACAGGATAACGGTCTCACAATTAATGTAGATAAATGTTATTTTTTGCAACCACATGTAGCTTTTCTAGGGTATCACGTTTCTTCTGAAGGTGTCAGGCCAGGTAATAAAAAACTAGCTGCAATTGAGAGATATCCTATCCCTCAAAACGTGCATCAGGTTAGACAATTTCTAGGCTTAATCAATTATTTTAGGAAATTTATACATAATTGTGCTATAATTTGTAGACCATTAACTAACCTCTTGAAAAAGGATTCAGTTTGGCAGTGGGGAGAGGAACAAATTAAAGCTATCAATACTTTAAAAGATAGGTTAATTAAAAATGCTCTTTTGTCAATATTCGATCCTAAACTTCCCGTTATTCTTTATACAGACGCTAGTCGCGATGGTTTAGGTTGTGTATTAATGCAAGTTACGGCAGATGGTGAAAGACCCGTACATTTTTACAGTAGACAAACTACTACTGAGGAAAAGCGCTATCACTCATTTGAATTAGAGTTTTTAGCCATAGTTGTGGGCCTTCAAAAGTTAAGACATTATTTGATAGGTTCTAACTTTAAAATAGTCACTGATTGCAGTGCAGTTAGGTATTCTATCAATAAGCAAGAAATAAATCCCCGTATAGGTAGGTGGGTCCTACAGACACAGGAATTTACTTTTGAAGTTGTACATCGGGCAGGATCTCAGATGCAACATGTAGATGCGTTATCACGAAACCCTATCATTGATACTTCTATCAACGAAAGTGTGATGGCCATTACTGAATGTGACTGGTTATTGTCGGTACAATTGCAAGATCCCAACATTTGTGCAATAAAGGAAATTTTAGAGTCAGGACAGGCCGATGAGCATAAAAAAGTGTTTAATGAATATGAACTACTAGGTAATAAGGTATATCGCAGAACAGAATATGGTAGACGATGGGTAGTACCAAAACAATGTATTTGGCAAATTATTAAAGCCAATCATGATGATATAGGTCATTTTGCTGTTGATAAAACAATTAATAGAATAAGAGATAAGTATTGGTTTCCGCATATCAAAAGAGTAGTTACTAAGTATATACAAAACTGTTTAAATTGTTTATATTATAAAAATGTACATGGTAAAAAGGCAGGGAAATTGTATCCAATTCCTAAATATGCGAGGCCTTTCCATACGTTGCATATGGATCACTTGGGGCCTTTTGTTAAATCAACATCACAAAACACTTATTTGTTAGTTTTAGTAGATTCTTTTACGAAGTTTGTTTTCATCGCACCTGTTAAAAATACGAAAACTCGAATTGTTATAAATGAATTAAACAAAATATTTAAAATATTCGGTAACCCTAAGAGATTGATATGTGATGCAGGTAGTGCATTTACTTCTAAATTGTTTGTTACATATTGTAAAGATAGGAATATTAGACATCATGTAATTGCCACAGCTATGCCAAGGTCTAACGGGCAAGTTGAACGGTTCAATCAAACTATATTAGAATCTTTGCGTAGTATGGGAGCCAACACTGACTATAATAAATGGGATATGCATATTGACCAAATTCAGCAAGGTATTAATAGTACAGTAAATAAATCTACTGCGGCTGTTCCTAGTGAAGTATTTTTTGGATATAGGCTACGAATGAATTCAGATAAAATAATCAGTGACAGTGAAGAACAAGTAGTCGATGTAACTTCACTAAGGGAAAAAGTAGATGATCATATTAAAAAGGTAGCTAAAAACGCAAAATTATCTTTTGACTCGAAACGTAAGGAGGCCCCAAAGTATTATGTTGGAGACCTCGTCATAATAAAAATTCCAAGCCATAACAATGACGGGCAAAGCAAAAAGCTGTTACCGTTGTTTAAAGGCCCTTTCCAGGTTAAAGAGGTCTTGGGCCACGACAGATACAAAGTGGCGGATATGCGAGGTGCTGAGCGTACATCCAAGCGCTATGAAGGTGTAACATGCGCCGAGAACATGAAACCATGGATACGGTTCTCTGAAGGCGATGACTAATTGCTGGGCACGCTAAGTAAAGATACCGGATGTTGTCAGGTATGTTAAACATTAATTACAATCTTAGATTTTGGATTCTTTGCAGTAAGGATAAAGTTGTCACTTGTTGTTACTAAAGTTTTGAACAATCTGATTTTCTCATCATATTGTCTTCAACTATGTACCTATTTCACTATTTCAATCTAAGTGTTAATGTGTCTAGTGCAAGTGCTTCATATATGGTTTTCAAATTCTTTGTCATTTCAATCGGTGACGAATATCGGAGATGAACATCGTCGCTGTAGTATTTGGTAAAAGAGTATTATCAGTACTGAGTATGCCTGCAAATATGTATGAGTATATTTTGAATATATTATATATTGACATGTGGGTATGCAGTGTTCTGTTAAGACTTTTGAAATCAATGAACCAATAAGCAAAAGTGGTGATATACATCCTGTGTACGGATAAACCACCGGCTAGTTTGGTTATTGATTTTTACCAACCAGAATGCTGTGACCAAGAATTTTGAATGCTTTAGATGAAAGCTATAAAAATCATTTGGTATAGCTATACTGGTTTAAAATGGCTATACGAAATGATTAAGGTTGTTGTTGGTTTTTTTTATATAAAAATGCTAATGTAAACAATATGTTGTTTTCAGCACTTGCACCAGACTATGACGCCATCGAGGACGAAGGCGTAGTGCAGGACGGCCGGATGTTGTCGCTGGCAACTCTTTTCGGTCGCAAACTGACGGGAGCGCCGACAGAGGGCGCTTGCGAGGGGATAAATACGCTGCAGCGACGATACTCGCCCCTTTTTGCTTTCGACTACGGAGCTGTTCGGTCGTCTCACATCCTGATCCGTGTTCTTAACTATTTAAAGTCATTTGTTTCTACCATCAACTTGTCTAGAGTCTATTTTTAGAACATTTATTTAGTTAAAATTATAGTGATTCGTAAAAACCTTGTTTAAGATTCTAAGTGTGTTTATTTGAATGTATATGTTGGATTAGTATTAAATTGGTGTGTAATTGAGCGACGTTGTTTACTTTCTCTAATATGCATATTTAAATTGTTTTATTGTTTAAGGAAAAGTCCTTGAATCTTAACCTTTTTTTTATGGTTACCTTGAATCCTTAGAGTTTAAAGTTTTTGTCGTGAGTTGGTTTTTCTACAAAGTCATGAAAACAGGTTTTGCCGGACATTAAGGACAAAGATGTATTTAACTTTAACAGGAAAAATAACTACCAGTGGTATATCTACAACATCTTAGTAATCTCTACAGGTGTAGGTAACTTTTGACTTGAACAACAGCATTTTATATTCTATCTTATAATGCTCTTTTTTAATTTACTATTAGAATTTTGTTTATTTTATTGTCTTTAATTAATAATGAATGTCGAAAAGTTTGAACAAAAAAATACAGTCTTGCAAATGATAACTATACACTTTTCTCGATCTTTAAATTTCAGAAATTCTCTTTTTAAACTTTAGACATCCTACCAACCCCAACCTACCCCATAATACCACAAAAAAACCACACATCACCATAAAATCTTCCCAGAGATATCTTCAAACCTACCATATACTACACTCCCTGTTTATAACCGGTGGTGAGCCGGTGTATCCCTCAGTCGCCCTCGAGGGTCCGTCCCGCCCGCCCATCGCGATCGCGTGTCGCTCCGTGCCACGAAACTTTTACGAAAGCACACGAACGCGAACGAAGTTTGTGTTTGAATAAGGAATGCTTTGAAATTGGAAGTGAACGTGGAATACGGTTGTGGTTTTGAAAATGGTAATCTGTTGTTCTTTTTTTAATTATTGTTAAGGGTTTTGGAGGGTAGGTAAGTTTAAAAAAAAATGAGGTAGGTAATAATATCTAGCTAGATATTTTAAATGATTTTAGAAGAAATAACATGTTTGATGATTTTCATGGTGAGCCATAATCATAATTATTATTATTATCAATTACATCAAAATCATAAAACAATGCCCGATAGCCGTATTTAAAATGAACAAAAAAATATGTATACTACAGAGTTCAAAGTTTACTAACCAGACTTTTTCTACCCATAACTACTTATTTGAAATTTTAAACTGTATGACTGTCTAATTTATCGTACCTATCTAATTTGTTCAGAGTTAGTGTAAAAGCGTATGAAAAATATAAAAATAAAATCCCCTTGAATCAAAATGACAGTTCTTCATAAATATGGATACCTGAAACAATATTTTCAGTTGCGTGCGAGTCTCTGCCCTTAACCTTGGCCGAAGTTACTCAAACACCGATAAAAAAAATGCCATTTCCTATTTACATAACATTTATGTGATACGCCCGGTTTTTATTTTATTTGTTTTTCCTTACTTTTTACTAGAGCAGATCTAAATCTGCTCTAGTCATCATCTGCCTAGCCTTTTCCCAACTATATTGGGGTCGGCTTCCAGTCAAACCAGATTCAGCTGGATATCAGTATTTTACATGGAGCGACTGCCTGTCGGACCTCCACAACCCAGTAACTAGGCAATACGATACCCCATGGTAAGACTGGTTGTCAGACTTTAGAGCTTCTGACTAACAGTAACGACTGTCAAAGATCTATAAATGACAGCCGGGACCAACGGCTTTACGTGCTTTCCGAGGCACGGAGGAAACTCGCTATGATAGATGGTCACCCATCCACAGACCAACCTCGGCAAGCGCAGCTTAACCCGGAAGATCGGCCTGTGCGGCTGTGATTATTTAGCCACGAGCTCCTCCTAAATCTGCTCTAGTAATATCTAAATATTCAACAGCAATAATATATCAGATTAATGCACTGTATTATAACAGCGGCTTAGAAAAATCATTCCACAAAAACATAATACCGGGAAACCGAGTTAACTATCCAAACTTTGGCATAATATTAGTAACAAATAACTTAACTATGATACTTTTTCCCATAGTATTCTGATTCTGGTCCCTACATTCGGTTACCTTTTCCGCTAACTGCTTTTTTTTAGCTGTTCAATTACCAATGCCGTGTGCCCAAGAAACTGGTGGCGATGCCTCTTTGTATGGCCATGCTTAGCCTCTGGCCTATGTAAAAGCCAGCTCTTCGGTCACGGGAAGCACCAACAAGGCTTTTAGATATTTCTCTATGGAGGCTGGATGTGAGCACTCGGACCCCTCGGCTCTGTAGTTTCAACCCCAAACGACTCAAAAATATATAGTTACCACTGAGGTTACTATGTTATTTACTTTCTTTTAGGCCAGTTTCTACGTAACCCAAATGGCCAGCCTGGTATTGGGAGGAGTCTGTGCTAATAAAATACTAAGTAATAGTTGGTACAACATGAAGTCCTTCAACAAATCATCAACTTAGTGCCAACATAATTAAAAATATTATGAGGACTATCATTACTGCCTCCTACACGTCGTTTTGTATAATACTACAGTTTTTTATATTAAACCTTATATCACTTAGACTTACTAAGGATCAGTTACCTCCTACACAAGCTACTTAAGTTAAATACAAAAGCATTATCTACCCACATTGATTATAACTTCCTAATGACACGTGACGTTCATTGCTCTTAGTAATAATCATTTAAGTTCGCAGCTTTCCTTTAAGTTTTATGCCAAAAAAATAGTTTATATTCTGGTATAAGTAAAGCTCAAACGGAATACAATCGTTGTTCTAAACATAGTTGCCTTGAAATCTTTGCTCAAACAGGAATACCTTACAAAACGATACTCTTTCTGACTTGAGAATACGCTCTACAATTTGTTTCTACAAACACCTCTTGTCGTCTTGAATGACCATGGCGGTTCAGACTATTGTCATGAATAGAATAGTTCTTAATTTGCACAGAAAGTAGGTACAGGTTTCAGATGTTAAGTTTCATATTATCCATAAACTAACTACCTTAACTAAGGCATGCAAACAGTTAGCACTCAAATTTCTCGCTGATGGTGGCGCGTGTGTTGGATCACTTAGTTCCCTTTAAAAAGATAATGGTCCTGATACATGTGTCATGTTCGGGAACGAGCGCTGTTAGTTAGGACTGGTAATTTCTTAGCTGCCACGGTTTATTTTAATTACACTGTCTCTCTAAAATAATACCTCTAAAAGTAAGTTGAAGAGTTGTTAAAAGTAAGAACTGATAAAAGCAAGTACTGTGCCCTCCTAGCCTAGCATAGCTAATATTTAACCAAAGATTAAACATCTTTTGCCAGCCTGAACAAAGACGGTAATTAATACCGACTCAGATCGAAGAAATAGGCAGATATAACGCTCAGAACACGCGAGTGGGTCCACCTAAGTTAATACAAAATCAAATTGAATTACATTCCATAATGTTTTCTTTCAAAGTCAAAGTCAAATCATTTATTTCAATTAGGCCATCCAAGAGGCACTTTTAAACGTCGATTTTTAAAATTAAGGAAATGGGATGGGATGGGATTGAATCTACACCCATTCGCTAAGGTAGGATGTATGAAGAAGAATGGGCAAGAAACTCCATACTTACTCTTTTAAAAAATGTTTTACAACATTTTATAACATCATTTGAAACAATAATGTGAAATCAATGCACCTTGAAAATCTAGACTAAAGATATAAAAATAAATTAATAGGAAAAATAAAAAAGCAAAAAATACATGGTGTTCACATTTTCACAAAAATATTGCAATTAGGTACACAATTTTTAAATTTAAGTGTGTGAGCATTCAAATGTTTTTAAGAACAACTTTTACAATGGTTAAAGACACGTGACGGCATATTTTGGCAAACAACAACAACGACGCGCAGCTTGGTACGACGCGTAGCTTGGTACTGGCGCGAATTTGTATTCGATTTTGATTTTGTACCACTCGCGTGTTCCGAGCGCTCTATCTGCCTGTTTCTTTGATCTGAGAATACCGACATGAAAAACAAATGATCTATGTTATCTCTACTATCTTAAACGTAGTAATTAAATTATTATAGTGCTCCTCGCCGTTTGTAAATCTGAAAGAGTTTAATCTGAAGACCTAGTTTATATTCTAGTGTTTAGGTAGGTATAACGTTTATGGTGTTGAAAGTAGGTGTGCCAACGGTGCCCAGGCACATGGTGCAAACCCTGGGAGGCCACTGAAATGGCCAAATCAGAACCTAAAACTAGCCAGACCAGTAGCTAAAAAAGCTCGCAATGATCGTATGAAAAGCTGGTTCCCCGTTTACCGGGATCGTGCATACCGTGGCTCTGGAACGCAAAGAACTGCTGAGCTTTTAGACAGTCAGAGTCTGACAGCCCCAGCCTCAGCCGCCCCACCCACGCGGAAGGACTCGTTTGATGATTTTGCCTAAAAAAAGGGGTACCTTTTAAATAGAGCTCGACTAATTATTAATTTATATTAAGGATATTATGGAAATCGACGCGGACACTATAACCATGCATTCAAAATATGGTTGTAAATCCAATTAGGGTGTCATATGTGATTATTATAATTTTAAAAGAGTAACCATGGAGTTTCTTGCCGTTTCTTCTCCATGGAAACGACCAACCCGAACCGTGCCAATTTTTCGACGTTTTATAGTGCCCACTGAGGCCCATGTAAAAAAACATTTTGATTTTGATTGGTCGTGGGACGTACTGTAATGTTGATGATACCATTGATATCCCGTACAGTCTATTGCATGTGTATAAATACAGCTTGTCCACATTTTAAGCCGCCCTATAAGTATTCAAATTAAAAATTTATTGCGTGTAGACAACACTTTTTTTTTTCAATAAGCTAATTAGGTACTATCGAAACTGTTGAACTCAAAATCTATTAATATAAAGTAGTCTACGAACAGTTTAGCCTATACAGGGTATTTTGAACTTAGGACCTTGAAACCTGGTAGCAACGACCTAGGATTAACAGGCTATGGTGTAATCTAGCTGTCAAACTTGACATGTGAATGGTTTATTTATATTGCTTCTTAATTAGAGTTATTTGGGTAGGAAGAGCTTTGATTTATTACTAAAGTACCCTCTTTTCTTGCCGCCTTACGTGCTTAGTAATGAAGGACCTAGTATCTAGAGCATATATTTATTATAAGTCAGTTTAAGTCTGACAATCCCTCCCGTCCTGCCCTGGGTAGGAGGACTCTTTTGATGATTTTACCACATAAAAACAAAGATATCATGACCACTACATTCCACTCGTTATCATTTCCTGTAATGGCATTATTCTATCATTTGATGCGTTTCCACCTGGTCAGGCTTGACTTCTCTTTTTATTTCCACATTCCTCTCAAATCTCTACCGCTATCTATAACGTAAAAATATTCGCAATCTTCCAAAAAGCATTCACCCATGACTTTAAATTTTTCTACCTCTTTACCGACTCTAAGTAGAACTGAAGGCTCTCAAAATCCAGGCATCTTGCAATTTGGAACCTTGAGAAGGCGACGATAGTATTTATGATTCCAAAGCTTCAAAAATTGTTACCAAGTAAATCTTCCATAGCAACTCCTTGACTCATCACCTAATAAAACTTCCTTATTAAAACTAACGGTACATATTCAATTCGGACCCATTCTTGAGTCATTACCTCCAGGAGTACCCAGCTAGCAGCAATGGTGGCGAAGTATGAAGCACTTGAGCACAAAGCACAGGATACAAGCTGTTCTGACATATTGTTGGTCTACGAGCCCATTGTGTGGCCTGTATGGCCCATTTACAGCCATTCATGGTGCGCACGTGACGCCCTAATGGGGAGGAGAGATTTTAATCTGAGTTAGATCCGACTTAAGTAAATTAACATGATATTAGGTACATGAACTGTTTTCTTCTTGTTATGTGTAATGAAATCTAAGTATATTGGCTTAACGGTTTAGTTAAAATTATACAGGAACTGGCGACAAATAATTTCGGCTAGTTTTGGATTCGGCGAGTGCTGTCTCTGTCTCACAGTACCTTTGTGGCGTTTGTCATTGGCTGGTTCTTCGTCCGCTGCGATTTGTTACTGCTTTATGCGGAAGAGGGAAGTAACTTATCTCGTCTTGTGTTTCATAATATTTTAGAGAACATTCATTTCTTAAGAAACTAAAGTTAATCTTGAGCTGAGGAACAAATGGTCAAAATTCATGACAGACAAGACATGGTTATATTTATAGAATACATAAATCTGCGTCCAAACATTGATCGACTGAATAGTAATTGGGCCTGATGACTTTACCACCCAATCAATTCATTTGATCAGCTTAATCGTCGGCATCCAAGACTACAAGAGTCATCGCCTTGCAATGAACTTGAGAAAAATTATCTTATTTAATAAGTGACATTGTCGTATCAACGGCGGTATGATTCAAACTGGACTCACTTCCATAAGTCGGAAACACCCACCGCGTCCTCTTTAGGTCTTTGTGATTTGGTTATTTTTATTTTTAACACTTGAACTTGAACCTGTTGGGTTCATAGCCTATCAAATCTTGAACTCTCGCATTCCTGGACAAATGTTTTTGTTCTAGAATTTTTCCTATACCGCTGCGGAGCGCAGCTGCTGTAAACCACACAGCCACAGCCAGTTATTCTTGCCAAAACAATCGTGATCTTCTCTTCAGTCTGCTTGACGGCCCTATCGCGCGTCTAGGTTCTGTCTGTCTTATTGTCTCTGTTATTCTAGAAATACAGGGGCAAAACACAGCATATAGACCTGTTGATATTTCAACAGAATTCCGAACAAAATAAATATTTCAGGAAGCTATTCATAAGTTGTCGCTCATCGGAGACTTTTTTTCAAACGTTACTGGCGAGCAGCGACCCATAGCCGGTAGAAACATCACCTTAATGAGTGTACTCCCTTATAATAACTTATTATCTCCATAGCACTCGATAGGGAGACAAAGTCTACACTACAAAAAGTTGCCAGTGAGCGATTGGCTTTCCATGAAGTCTTTGAGAATTATCAGTTTTGATAAATCAGCCTATTATGTCAGCAAGAAAAACTGTATAAATTGCTCGGAATTGCTAGTATGTGCCTTATTTTAGTTTGACATGATTTCTATTAAAAAAGTGACCTGATGACCGGTTATAAAAGTGTTAGTTACAAATGCGGTAATGCAGAACTAATTTAGACCTTCAACAATGAATTAATGGTAGGTTTTGATAAAAACCACGGCATTACACATCCAGGTCACAGGTTCGTGATACGTGCAGTTAACTTTATAGACACGATTGTGCATTGCCCTCGAATTGCCCCAGTTAAAACTACTGCAACTTCTAATGACCTACTACATTTTATTAATAGCGGAATTCGCGTTAAAGCATGACATGTTGTAGGTACAGACGCCAGCAGGTCAACTTACCCGAATCTATCTTTTACCAATCGAACATAAACTTTGCACTGTTGTGATAAAGTTGAAAATCTGTTACAGTTTGATAGATCGGGGTAACTTGATGTTCTGGAGTATGTACGAGTATGTGAATTGCGAAAGTGAATGACCATTTCATAAGTTCGTCTAAGTTATTGTCTCAGTGCTTTTCTAATTTCTGGTGGTTGCAACTGTTTATTCTGACTTTCAGGAGTTGCAGTTGTTTGGGATTGTGTGCTGGGTTTGTCCCAATCTAAAAAACAAAAAGAAAAAGAACGAGTCACACTTCACATTTCAAAGTTTGACGTAAAATGAGACATGATTGACGCACAAACGATGACCGTCCCCTGCTATTCACTCTGTATACTTACGTTAATTCTTGAGTCTTGAGATAAATAGGAAATAGTCACCGCATTGTTTATCTTAGATATACTTAATTCAATTATTTTTATAGAGCTGTCCAATAAATCACTTAGATATATTAATACCAGCACGTTTCTCATGTGTGTATGATTCAAATCCTTTACTGTGAAACGCCCACTGTCTCCTCCTGTTTCTATTACTCAATTATTTTAATTCTTGTACTAAATCTTTATTTGACTGATCTAGATGTTCCGGTTAGATATGGTTTTCATAGAGTTTAATCTTATATCAATTATCTAAATTATTGGACTACTTCAATGATGTCTGTCATTGATGCAGTGAGTATGAGACCCTAGTTTTCTTTACTATGCCATGCATTTTGATATGAAGTCCCGGCTGTAAATTGTAGATCTTTGACAGTCGTTACTGTTCGTCAGAAGCTCGAAAGCCTAATAACAAGTCTTTACCATGGGGTATCGTTTTGCCCAGTTAATGGGTTGTGGAGGTCAGATAGACAGTCGCTCTATGTAAAATACTGGTATTTAGCTACATCCTGTTAGACAGTAGACTAGAAGTCGACCCCAATATAATGAGGATGGCAACTGGGGAACTAATGGCGCTAGTATAGCTTGTTCCAAACATCGTCATTGGTTCAAATCTTAGAGGTACTTCAAAATAGTACTACTCTATGGTGGTGCCATCTACAATATCTTTGCATTGTCAACCCCATTGGTAAAAGCCTAGGTAGATAGATCATGATAACCTACAAAACCAACACCCACATAAGGGTCTCATTAAAGTATTGGTATAGGAAAACTTGTATTTTGAATGCACACAGAGTTGAACTTTTATGGCATAGTAAAGCATCTATTTTCTGTTTCCAAAAAGAAAATAACAAAGGTTGGTATCTACGGAATTGTGAACACAACTGAATTCTTATTCCCCATCTAAAACATTCTTCTGTTTCTTCAACAGGCCGGCACAGAAGCAGCACCAGCCTCCCCGAAGAGAACCGCCCACGATGAGGAGCAGTCCCTCAAGTGCGGCTGGGGCATGTTCCGCCCCACGTGGCTGCAGAGGTTCCGCACTGCCAAGTGGGCGCTGTTTTGGCTGTGCTGGGCGGGGGCCATACAGGGTGAGTTTTACAACCATTGATTATAGTAATTCATCTCGCGGCGCGTATACAGGTTTAGAATTTTTTCTCGGCGTCCTAGTTAAAACCATAATACCTGGTTCCGAACTTCACGAAATCAGAGCACGTGAATCTGTGTTAGTTGCTGCAAAAGAGATCAATGAGACTATCCTCTTCTTTCTGGTCGATATTTTACACATAGAATCTTGGTTTCACGCAATATCAATCCGAAGAATGGTCGACCCTCGAGTCTCACGACGCCCCTCTGTACTTACTCTCTATGTCGCACCCTGGGCTCCGCGAGTCGCGACACACAGTTTGGGACCACCTGATCTATGCATTTAAAACCCTAGATGCACATTTCCATGTATGTGATGAAACTATAAACATATTATTAGACCAATAAGTACCATATTCAGCCAAATAAATGGTTATGATTATGAAAAAGGTTTTTTTAGACAGTTTTTTTTCGTTTTGAAATCATTTGTGTCTTTGAAGAAACTCAGCTGCACCCGGTTTTACTGCTGACCGCAACACAGTTGGAAAAAAGCTAGGCAGATCGCAGATGTGATTCAAATCGGCATTCCTATCTAAGTCCAAAATGATAAGGCAATGACATCATAGTAGTAAGTTCCAATTCCAAGATAGGCAGAGGGCCGGCCTACATTACTCATTGTTTGAAACAATAACAATGGCCACACGTGCCATTTGCGATCAATCTTTTGTTCTGTTAAAATAATTATAGTTATGATGTTATTAAAGTTAACAGGCATAACAATGTATGTACACTGATTAGTGATAGTTGAATAATGACCACCTAATATCTTGTTCCGGGTCTAGGTGTTTGTGCATGTAATTTTCTATGCTTGTAAACGCACCCACGACAAAGGAGGCAAGGTTTAAAAAATCTAATTAGGTAATTTTTTGGTAGGTACAGTAGGCGTTCAAAAGTGGTTAGGCACGCTTTAAAGTCAATAGCTTGACGTTTAGTTTGACTTATGACCTTCTATTTTTAAGAGACACATTCATCATCAACTACTGATTGTATAGGATTCATAATTTCAACGTGTATAGTAATTGTCCACTTGGCCCAGTGGTAAAGCGTACCGCCTGACATATGCGGTGAACGGCAAGGCGTGAGTTCGAACCTCTCGCAGTGATATTCTTTTTGTAAGTTTTACTCAATTGTTCAATATTGTAATGGGACAGAAATATGATTATAATCGTTTGTTCACAATTTCTGTGAGGTAGACGAAGTTTTAGGAATATTTAACTTGACCGAAATCAAGTTGTCGTTAGATTGTGGTTGTTGGTTAGTGACGTGTGATTATATGTATAGATAGCGATATATTTAAGTATTCTCAAAATGCCGGCGAATATCAATATTGAGGCAAGAACGAAATTTATTGAAATGTCACGTTGAAGTTCATCAAATGAGTTGACTGTTGTCAGATTCGTACGAATCTGATATCACAAATGTAACATGAGTTTGTTAATCATAAATAAATAAAACAAAATTAACATTTTAATTCAGCATGACTTTGTTTATTTCCACCAAGACCAAAAAAAAACATAAACACATAAAACTAATATTTGACTTTTTTTTAAATAAATAATAAGCATGAATAAATTGTAAATTAACATGAATAACTAACAAGTTATTGATTAATATAATTATCATGATTTCAAAAAAAAAAACTAAAAATAAGCTAAACACATTATAAGACTCAGATCTCATTGATCATAACTCCGCTTAGCCCAACAGCTATCAGTAATAAAATAAGTAAATTAAAAAATTCGAAGTGAAGATAAAACAATAATTATTATCCAATTTCATTAGCTGATTATAACGACTAAATTACGTTTAATTATATTTAAGAACCTAAAGGGTTTTTTTATAAAGTGCGGCCTAATTAGTACGTTATCCCATAAAAAAAAAAAAGTGTAATTTTGTCTTTATGTTAACAAAAGAAATATTAAAGATAATATGACTATTTATTAAAGCCATTTGAAATAGTAATAGTTCAGCAGGCTAATTTCTCTATGCGTTCCAAGGCCGCGGTGCCTTGTTACTATTTCCAACAATCGTCGCATGGCACTGCGGTCCTGGAACGCAAAACGCTATTTGCCCTTTGCGTTCCAGGGCCATGGTGCAGAAACAGGTTGTTTTTAGCAAATAAATTTCTTCCGCTCCACCAAATGCGAATTACTAAAAAAAAATATATGGAAATATATGTTCTATTACTGAAATAGAACCACAAAAAAAAAAATAACCGCTCTGCATAAAAATACCCTTTTGAGGACATCAGTTTAATTTTCGTTTTCTTTATGAAAAGAATGATTGAAACTTAGCCTCAAATCTAAGCCCTAAATTAATAAGAACTGTGAATAAAATGATGTTTTCGCTTAAAGTCTATTAACAATGAATACAACAAAAGCTATATAAAAATATGGTCGTGCTTTTAAACGTTTCTTTTATTTCTATAAAACAAACGGTTTTTGGCTGATATTTGGTGTAATTTTTGTCTTGAGTGCACGGTTATTCATTTCGTATTGAATTAGTTACTCATTGGGGGAAGCTATTTCCTTCGTATTCATTCACCATCATGTTATTATGATGTCTACCAACCGTCGGCGTCGGTGTTGGACTTTGCTATCGACAAGCTTAGTATTATCGCTTGTCGTTCCTCGTATCTCATATCCACAGGACTGCCAGTATTTCACTAGAACAAAACATGAAATACTATTATTATCTTTATGCAAAATGCAACTGTTATTTTTTTTTACCTACTTAAAGAAAAATCTATAAATAACACTTATTACTTTCAAACAAACCTATTGTAGGGAATCTTATCTAATAAATAAGATATTAACATGTGAAATAACTAAAAATTAAATGTTAATACTCACACTTAGTCCGGTTTAATTTGATATTTGTATTGTTTCATCCATATTTATGCACGGCTATAATATTCACCCTCAGTGATTATAATTACTATTCCCACTGTTAATATTTCACAGCAAAACAATAACATTAAAACAGCGTAATAGATGTAAACAATCGTCACACAAAATAACCAGGAATCAACAACGTTCTATTATGAGACTTAAAACGAACTAACATAGTTATGTCTACCTCACAAATCGAAATAATTTACTTTTATAACTTTTGTTTTGTTTCCTCTGGGGGTGTATTACAAGCTCTTAATTCCTTTCAGTTTACGCCGTAAAGTGAACTGCCTTCCTTAATGGTATTACGATCACACATCGACAGTCAGTAAAACGGTCACGTGACCTCATACCGACTTCTGCCTGTGCTTGTGCCTGGAAATTTCGTATTACAAGCTACATAATGACATTTCAAGGCCGGATTAATTGTCAAAATTGGCATCACCAAAATCATTCACTTTACGCCACATTTTAGTAACTTTTACTGACTGTTTTCTTTTAATTTGTCTTTAAACAGTTGAAACTAACTAAATTAAACTTTGGTATTAATAATGGAGGCACTACAGAATATCTGGAGAGTGCATACACGATATAATCTCAGCTGACGAGCTTTACATAAAAAGACGACAAAGTTTTTACCTTTTACGACATTTACCTACACATATACACTTATTTACTGAACGCTAAGCAATCAATAGATTCATATACGTAAACATTTACTCATATAGTAATATACATATTGTTCTAAATAAAAAACATGGTACTCCTGAAAAAAATGTTTTATTTGTCGTAGTTCCATCAGTGTAAGAAAGAAAATATACAGAGCTTCGATTTGAGACACGGTGACGAAATAAATCATCTTTCGTAGCAATGGACGTAGGGTTGAATAAACCAAACAAAATGTATGATCAACTCAAACACTTAAAATTAATAGCCTCGCGCAGCATCATTCCAGAAACGGTACAGTCCAATGGAGCCAAAACTTGTGTTCAATATTTATTTGGGTACATTGGGCAGTCTTTAATGTATCAACAGACATTTTTAATTACACTTCCTCGATTGCTTCTGGTACCACAATTTCGCAGCCAATTTCAAGAGAACTAGGTACTCGTACACTGTCTTTCAGTTTGAATAAACGTCTTAGGTTTTATCATTCCTTCACTTGATGAAACATTTCTAGCTCTTGCTTTAAAACTTAGAACATTGTTGTGATGAAAGCTCCATTTATCAAAATTTTCTGCTCATGACTTAGTCCATTTTGTTTCCTTACTTTCTCTGCGGTATTAAAACGGTGTGCTTCTTTATTAATGCAGTAAAAATCACTACATACTCGTAGTGGCATTATAAATAAATAAAATACGATAATCTTGTTTGTTTTGGTAAACAAAACCGCCACAGACTAAAAAAGTATCGCAATACGATCGTTCAGAAACAAACCCCTATACGAGAGTTTTACTTGGTATTAAGTTTTTGCATAAAATGGCAGTAAATTGTGCTCAATTTGATTGTAAATATTTAAATTGTTATTAAAATACATTTTAACTCAAATATCTCCTAAATTTACAATGAAAAAGATTTTTTTCACACACAATTTATAAAACCGGTAATCATCGGTAAATTGTCGATTCGATTTTTGAACGAATTCTCTAGCCCGTCGTAATCATCCAGAGACAAGTAATCCAGGATGATTCCTTGCAGAATTACGTACGTTGTAATACGAAATAGAACAAGCCTGCTTAAGGCCGTAAATTCAAATGCCCAAAAACTGCAAGGAATTAAAAAAGGTTGTAATACCCCCCCTGATCTACCTACAAAACTTTATTATACTTATTATGATGATAACGGTCGACACACAACACTAATGACTAGTATTAGTAATTATTAAAAAAAAAACAATTTTATTTATCAAATTTCTACAAAAAAATGCATGAAAAATAACAAAAAGAATATAGCAATTATTTAAAAACATTAAATAAAATAAAAGTAATTAGAAAAAAGCGAGGATCGATCCTTCGACAGCAGTGATGGAATATCCGAGCACGTTAACCACTGCGCCAGCATTACTTGTAGGAAAAGATTGAAATTATGAAGTATACCGTAAGTTCCTTTGATTTGTATATGTAACAACTTATAATAAAAGGTCGTAAGTCACAGCGAAGCATCAGGCCATTGCTTTCAGAAATCGACCCAGGAATTTGGAATTCGACTGTACATATGCAAAATGCAATTATGCATATAGTGTACACGTCTTCTGCATGCCCAATGACTTGTATACCAAAATTATGTCTATGGAGCCCTGATACAGCTACAAGGCGTCTTGGCAGTCCTCGTAGAAGATGGAGATGGCGGGACGAGCTGGTCAAAACCAACGATCAGTCAACTTTGGCCCTGGATCGTGAAAACCGGAAGTCATTTGGAGAGGCTTTTGCTCAGCAGTGGGATTAAGTAGGATAGCAGTATCAGTAATCCCTGTTGTGTTGAGTATACGACAGAAGACTTAACATACCAACAAATAAACATGATTGTTTTACTATCTTCCATTGTGCATTGGCGTTGCACGACACCTCGTTATTAGATATTAATCTATGCAAATGAGCGTATCCAATGATCTAGAGACAATATTGACTAGAAAGTGCACGCATATTGTGTGTGAATCTGTGCCAGCTGTACTGTCACGAGCAATAGTATTTGTGTACTGTACACCAATCAGTATTCAAAAGTGAAGTTCTGATACCATATTGATTAAACTTTTGCCTTTTTCATTAGACTTGTAATTTACGAGCAAATTGCATTTGAATTTTGTTAAGTGGATACATGTTATTGCTCGTGTCTGTACAGATGCCAGCACATCAACCCTATTCAGATAGATTTTCAACCCTGTCTAATAATTTTATAGTGCTAGAATCATCAAATGAGTCCTCCCACCCCGGGCAGGGCGCGGAGAACTGTCAGACTCGTACTGACAAAAATCCACGGTGTCCTTCAATAGCCCTCTACGTTCCAGGCTCACGGTAATTGAATAAGTCCCGCGACTCCGGCAGGCTTGGGCTGTCTGAAGGCCCCCCCGTCATTATGCTGACACACTTTGAGGGGCGCGTGGAACACAACTGTCGACCCGGGCATGGTCCATGGCCAGGTCGCCGCCCGCTTGCCCGAACCTTAAATCACAATAATGGAAGACTTATGTTCGATTGGTAACATTTTACAGGTTGGGGTGGGTTGACTTGCTGGTGTCTGTACAGTAAATGCGAACGTGGAGTGGATCACACACTTTCCATAATATGAAATTAGCTTCCGACATGAAACTGGGCCGGTTAATATCGCTTCCACAACGATTAGTATTGTTTCTGTGGTTCCGTGGGGAATTCTTTTATGATTTTCTTTTCAAGAAGTGACAAGACGTACCTATGTACCTATGTGTAAATATTATGTGTGTATGATAAGTTAGTGATGGGTTTTATATGTGTAGGCGGTGTTACGGACTTCGTGACACAAGTGGTATATATTACTACATAGTTCTAGACCAGGATTCAAAATACCCTTATAAGTCTCGTAAATAAACTCACTTTCATTTGGGCCGTGTACCATTTAAAATACCTAAAATGTTTTTCTATACAAATATGGGGTTTAGACTGTTGCTTGAACCGGTGTTTTTCTGTGATCGTGTAAAACTTGCATCGACGGCCAATGCAAAAAAAAATGAACATGTATAAGTATACGAAATGAAAAGCGAGGTCCTAACTATTTCATACCTCCAGGACAGAAATATCTTAAAGATCAGGAGCTTGGAAGCCCATAATTCTTTGCGATATTAATTTCAACATCGAAACACCATAAACATTAACCAGATTCATAACGGCGGTACTGTAAAGTTCTAAAGTTTCCCAAATCCTCGTCACCACACCTCAGGTGAAGACATTAAAATGTGGGGTAGAAAAGTTCCCCTTATGGATGCAATTATGATATCTCACAGTAATAGGGGTTGCCTATGACGCCGGGAGAGTCCATTATGAAGCAATAATTAAATTAATTAAACATACCCGTGCTTCGCCACGTGGGACTAATTGTAACGGGTAATTGAGTAGAATGGGTTAGGTCGGGCTTCCACTACAGTTAAGAAGACTGGAACGGAGAGGGAACGTGTAAGATTCGACCAATCAGAACAGAGATGTGATTATTTCAACTAATATGATTGGTCGACACCCACATCGTCGATTCTCGGTCTAATGGAAACTGGGCCTTACGCACCTGCTGTAAGCGATTACTAAATGAATTAGAACTTAATGTAATTAGTAGTGTGAACGCAATTTGCGAATAATTTACTTAGTTCAGGTTTGAAGTTCGTAGCACCTGGAAATTACTTGGTTCTTAGGTAAATTATATATTAGTATTCTTGAGCATACGTACTCATAGAAAACAACTTACAAATATTTTACATTAGATTAACATTATCCAAGATAAACACCTTTTGGTCACCGATCTTTTTTTCATGTTTTAAAATCATCAAATGAGTCCTCCCACTCAGGACAGGTCGACCCTTCCGTGGCCCTGTCCGACTTGTACTGACTAAAATTCTGTCGGATACCTGTCGCTCCCGTGAACCAGGCAGGCATTGGTCCTCTAAGGGGGTTCCTCCCTTTAACCTTTTGGTCTCCATTGAGAATACAGTTTTGAGACAAGTTTGGCGTAGCAGCTGAGCGATCAACTGCCGAGCACCGTGTCGCGGGTGCATGTCAGCTTCTATGTTTGTAAACGCCATTTCATTAAAAAAAAATCGTACCTATATGTTTCGCAAAAGAAAGAAGACCCCTGAATGAAACAGACGATTATTGCTCATTTTTTTTCTTTAGTCTATAGTACAGTTAGTACCCATGAATATTGACCCATCTTTTCCGACAGAATAAGGAAAAGTGGATCAAGTAATGTTGGCCATTGACCGTACTACAATGTTTTCAGTATTCAATGAAATTCTGAGTCACACAGTGCAATGAAATGTTATTTATTGCTTCACATTTACATACACTGACTTATGGTTGTTACATTAGAAATCGTAGACACGCAGTGAGCAACATTATGATTTTTTCTTTTTTTGATTTAGCATTAAACTCTCAAATTAGCTTCTCCGAGTTCAGCATATGAATGATCAATGTATTTTAGGAACAGTAACTTTCCTGAAAAAATGTTCTAAATGATGCTGAAAACCGTAATCAAAGGCTGGTCGGTTTAGAAATACAACGCGGTCACATATTTATGCCCCGACCATAGGAGATTTCTTAACAAAATTATTTAAAAAATAAGTTTTTTTTTTATAAGACCACTAAAACTAACAGAGATGAACGTCGAAAAAAAAACAACAAATTATAGAGAAAGCATAACACGAAACCATAATCAAATTATTGAGTTCGTCGGCTCCCAACAGAAACACTTAAAGTTCCACAGGAAGCCTTTGTTAAACCCCAAACAAATAAGGAAAGGGGTTAATGAAATAATAAAATACATTAATTAATATAAAAAACAGCAACTCGGCCGACTGGGGCCGGATAACTAGATTTACACGGCGATTCGCCCACAAAATTAACTGGAGGTCCCAATTTATGGAATGTAGCGAACGTTGACAGTTCTCTTTCCCTTAACACGAATTTTCACTCTTTTACTTTACAGTATTTACAGCGTTTCTTGTATGGAAAAATGGAACAGCGCCTCTGGTGTGCGAAGCAGGAACAAATTTTTTCCTTAAAAATTGACAATTTGAAATTGTCAAAGTTCCAGTTTACTTTACATCTCAAATACTGAAACTTCGTGCTAAGGGTACTGTAGTCTTCCTAGCTCTCTTTCAAAAGCAGTCTTGCCGAGTTTTTTATTTGACGTTATTTACTTATAGTCTTTGGATAGATATTTGTTATTGAAGGAACTGCAATGTGACAGTAACTGTAAGTTGTTGTAGCTTAACATTTATGGTGAAGTTTTTCAAATTAAAGTCTATCAGACAAGACATTTTCAATTGTATGTTTTTTATAACATCAACAATCTTTTACGTGTTTTAAGTTGGCCCCCATCTCTATCTCAACTTTTTCTTTGATAATTGGGCTATTAGTAACGAAGACGGACCTAACAAGATGAATATGACCAAGCTTTCGCTTGGATGTTACATTAACTTACTTTTATTATTCTCGTCGTAAATGTGGGTGGAACTGATTTCGTTTAACCACTTTTTAGTGCTCAAAGTTCATGTCTATCCTAACTCATAAAATAACCGCTCCCGCTGTAGCTCATGACTTGTGCCTTGTATAATGCCATGCAAAAACACTCTATAGTAATTTCGCAGAAAAAAAGGTTAAAAGCCTTGCGGAAATACCTGCAAAGTGTTAATATTGTTGCTACAACTCCGGCGCTTCTTAAATGTTACAAATGGGCAATGCATTATTATTTTCCTTGCTTTTGTTTACTTTTTAAAGAGTAGAGTTTTTATGAATATTTTTTTGAAGAAAAGAAAAGCTGTTAGCCGTCACCATACGGATTTTAAGGAATATAGGAGGGTTTGATCTATATTTAGACCAGGAACAGATAAATTCTTGTATGACATTAATTCGACACGCAGAGAAATGTCTGGTTACCTATATGAGAACTTTTGGTTGCAACCGTGACAGCAAGACTCAATAATTGACTTTACAACATTTCGAGTATTAAATCTTTATTTATACATATAATAAAATCGTAGAGCTGTCATTCCTGTACATTGAATATTTTTTTCTTTTTGTATTTTTTTCGAGATAAGGGATCGATTCTGATGCCAAATCAACTTCTTTTTTCTTTCGAAATTTTTTATGTTTTTTTGATTTGATCTATCTCTTAAACTACTGTAAAGTTGTCGATCAAATTTTCCTCAAATATTCCTAATAATATGCTTCTGTTGATAGGCTATGTATCATTACGCTATTTTTCCTGGGAGATAAGCAATTTTAAATTTTGTTGTTTTTATCTGTTTGTTTTTAGTTGGAAGCTAAACCACTGGATATTATTTAGTCAATTTTTCCCCAAATATTCCTTAAACTGCTCTTCTATTAATAGGATATGTATAATTACGCTATTCCCTTTGGGGGATTAGCAATTTTATAATATGTTGATTTTCAGTCATTGTTGACATTTGTATAAGAACCGCTATTTGAAAACACTGTCAGCGTACTAGCCAGTCTGGTTGGTATCCTGCTTGACTTTCGTGCAAGGGGTCTCTGGATCAAATCTCGCTGTTTCTTTTTTTCACTTTTTGAGTTTTCTTATATTTGTCCTGAGAGTTTCAAATAATTAAAAAAAATGTGTATACTTTTATTTCAATATTATTCGCGATTTTAAATTATTACTAATTTTTTTTCAATAGTTTTCTAGGATATAAATCTACACTGATTTAAATTGTAGGTAGTAAGTTGGATATTTTTTTAAATTGTAATTGTTTCGAGGTGTGGAATTTTAAAGATTAGAAAAAAATGTGTTTATTTATGTTTTGAATTGGTGTTCAAACCAGTGCATAGATTCTGTTTTAAAAGACGACAAGATGTACTCATCGAGTCAGATAATTAGTTATTTTTTAGGTATCACGCGGAATGCAAGGGAGAAGAGCAATGCTATCGTACGTTCAATTTGCAGCGATACTGTAAATCAACACAAAAATGATAGTCTAATGTTTAAAATAAACACGGTTCTTTGAAATTAATGTCGCTCAAATAAGGACGTTTCCTATGCAAACTATGTACCTAGATATAACATTATTGATCTAAACTAATAATAAAAATGCAAGTATGTTTGTTTTTTACCTTTTCACGCATTACTACCTACTGAATCGATCGTCCCAAAATTTAGCATATACGTTGTCAGGAGTATAGACACGGATATAAGGTATCTTACATCCCGAATAACAGAAGAGAGCTGTTGCCGAGAAAACAATTACGTTCATATTCCAGATGGCGCCACACGATCCGTATTGTTTCTTAAATTCTAAAATAACGCAAGCGAAGCCGCGGGCAAACACTAGTACTAAATAAGTAGTCGATTTATCAAGGACTTAGGGCGACTTTCACCAAAAGTTAAACATGTTTAAAATTTTAATAATTAATTATTAAAATTAATATAAGTAATAATAAATTTTAATTTTGTGCTTAAATAAAATATTAAACATGTTTAACCGTTGGTGAAAGTCGCCCTTAGTATTTTTTACTAGAAATTTTGTAAAGTCAACTAGTGAGTGAGTCTTGCTGTCACGGTTGCAACCAGAAGTTCTCATGCTTATACATTTCTCTGCGTGGATCTCGAAGAAAATAGAAGGCTGTCGACTTTCAAAAGAAAATTCAAATTTGTCTCTTCTTTCACACGGGTTTTAAGCTGAATGACAAAAAAAAATATGTATGTGTAAGCATTTCTTTGTCGTGCGGTCCATGGCCCTCTACGGGGCCCCTGTGTGGGCCCTGAGCATCCGGACGCGACCACAGAAGCTGGTCGCATGCCAGAGGGTCATGGCTATCCGAATGATCCGGGGATACCGCACGATTGCCGGCGAATCGGCCAACCTGCTTGCCGGATTGCTGCCTTGGGATCTGGAGGCGACTGCCCTCCAGCGCGTCTATGAGTGGCGCGTGGAGGCGCAGCGCCGGGGCGTGAGCCCGCTGCCTCGCGAAGTCGAGGCGCGGCGCGAAGACCTCCGGCGCGATCTCAGGGCAGTATGGAAGGAACGACTGTCGCGACCGACGGCCGGGCACGCCGCAATTGCGGCGGTAAGACCCCTCTTTGAGGAGTGGTTGGAGAGAAGTCATGGCGTCCTTACCTTCCGCCTGACGCAGGTCCTCACGGGCCACGGGTGCTTCGGGAGGTACCTGTGTCTAATGCGGAAGGAGGATACGTCTGGGTGTCATCACTGCGAAGATCGCCCGGAGGACACGGTGGAGCATACGGTGCAGGACTGCCCAGCTTGGGCGGCGCACCGACGTGTCCTCACGGCTGCGATAGGCGGAGACCTCTCGCGCCCGGCATTGGTTTCGGCCATGCTGCGGGGCGAGACGGAGTGGGAAGCGGTCGCCTCCTTCTGCGAAGCAGTAATGCTCGCGAAGGAGGAGGCGCGCCGCGAGCGAGAGAGGACAGAGTTCTCCCTCCGCCCCAACCGCGGTGTAGGACGCCCACGGCGACGGACGTCGCGCGACGATCTCCGGCCACCGTAGGCGCGGGCATGCGGGCAGCGAGTAAAGGGCAACTCGCTGCCCGACCAAGGACCATGCCCGGGTCGACGGCGCGTTGTGTCCCACGCGCGCCTCAAAGAGCGTCAGCATAATGACGGGGCCCCCCTCTCAGAGAGGGCCAAAGCCTGCCGGGGTCGCGGGATTATTCCCTAACCGTAACCGCGGAACGTAACAGGCTATGAAGGACACCGTGGATTTTAGTCAGTAGAAGTCTGACAGTCCCTCCCGCCCTGCCCGGGGTTGGAGGACTCATTTGATGATTTTACCACGCTAAAAAAAAAAAAAAAAAATGTGTAAGCATTTCTTTATTCCTGACACAAGTGGCCCGCTGTCTGTAATTAAAGGCTTCCGTTTACAATCATTACAAGAACAGTTTATTAAATTACCGACAAACGTCACAAATTAACTCACAATAGTCAAATGAAATACTTTCATCGCATCAATTCCGTATTGCATACAATTTATCGATCCGTGAAGATATCGGCTAATGACGTTCACGTGACTGTACCACGTTTACTGATGCACAATTAGTGGACCGAGCTGGTGGCCAACCAAGCCAGATTAGTAGTTTGTTTCAGTTAGTAGTCTGTGGTTGTTATGATAATCGAGTGTAGTAGTATCTTTTCAAACATTGTATCCAATTGTATCGACTCCATCGAGTACCGTCAAATGCTACCTTCGATATTTATTTTCCGAAATAATCACTTTGTACTTTTGTAGTGTATAACAGGTAGACTATCATGAAGTAGTAGTTCTAGTGAGGGAACGAGAAGCTAGGGGACTTGTATAGTTCTGTCTCTTTCCTTCGCTGGAACTAATCTGGGTTGGTTGGCCACCACCTCGGTCCACTAATTTTATTGTGCAGTAAACGCGGTACAGTCACGTGATCGTCATTAGCCGATATCTTCACGGATCGATAAATTGTATGCAATACGGAATTGACGCCATGAAAATATTATTTTCATTTGACTATTGTGAGTTAATTTGTGACTCGGTGCTTAAATAAACTGTTCTTGTAATGATTGTAAACGCAGAGGGCCGGCTTGGTTTTAGCAGCCATGACCAGAGAGTATTTTATTATATTTTTACCACAGACAAAACAAAATAATCATAAAGATGCTGATATTCTCAACACATGGAGTCTCCGTCTCTATTGAACAACGAACTCGCGGTCTCCACTGTTTCGTTCGGAATGGTGCCAATTAATTTTTAAATAAAGGATTTCTCACTTCGACACGTGTCAATCAAAGTGTCTTTACTATTGGAGTAAGTTTTTCTTCGAATTTCAAAACTAGTGAACGAAACAGCACGACAGAAAAAAATAATATAACAAGTCCCCAGCCTATACAGGCACCTAATATATAAAGCTCAGTGCACAAACATTCAGAGCTTATGCTACGTTGCATACATGAAATAAAATATAGCACATTAAAGTGTGTAAAAAGTTGGTATAAACAAAAGCAACAGTGGCCGAGCATGGCATTCAGAAGCCATTACGAGGTGGAACACGACACCATGCCGCAGAAAAATAATGGGGTACTGGATACGGTATTTTTTAATTTTTGTGAACGTTTTTTTTAAACCCAATTTTAAGTGCGTTCGAAATATAAATACTCAAATTATTGCAGTGTTTTCGAATTAGTTTCAAATAGCTAAGTGCCGATGAAGCGACCCTTGCCTTGATCCAAAAAGGCTCGCTTTTACCATTGCGAGAGCTTGGCTTGACTTGGCAAAGCCATTATTTCATTGGGTATCTACTTTACCAGCTGACAACGATGAGAAGGAATTTTGATGGTCTTTTGCTGTAAAGTTTATCCTTTAAATGTACTGGTTGTCTCTTCGACAAATAAAAATACAATCATGATTATTTTTTATTTACTTCGTACTTCAATCGAGAAATTAATAAATTAATCAAATTAGCGAAATTATTATATAAAAAATATCTATATATACATACTATATATAAAAACCAAAATTAAGAGTAAAATATTTACAGAAATAACTAAACAAAACTAAAATTTAAAGGGCGTCAAAAAATCATGATTCTTTGATTCTAATAGAGGTTTTGGCTCCGTATCGATATTATTTTCACCATTGTCTTCGTAAAAGTTTCGATGTCTTCACCCAGGTAATTCGTCCACCCTTACCACATCTAGTAAACTTAACTCCGTACAAAAAACTTTGTTCCCCATAAATCTGCATTAAGTTTTGCGTGGCGGTGTGCGCGGGGAGTTACGGCGAGCCAGTATCGCCAACAGGTGTACACTGCTGGTTTTATTACAATATGAGGCTTTTTTTTGATGACGTGTTCTTGTAGAAGGTTCATTTTGAATTCGTGGTGATGCATGAACTAAAATATACTTTTTTTCCTTAACCAAGAATATGTGAGCTTTAGTAAAGAGAGCCTCATAAATATTGTCTCTTACAAAAATCTAAGGTTTTTGCTTCTATAAAACTATTAATCTGAAGTTTGTAATGGGCGTCTCGCTGTCCGATCATGCCTGGGTCGACGCCTGCCGGGTTCGCAGGACTAACGAACTACCATGACCCCGGAACGTAAAGAGCTATTGAAGGAAATCGTGGATTATGTTAGTACAAATCTGACAGTCATCCTGCCCAGGGTGAGAGGACTCATTTGATGATTTTACCACGGTAAAAAAAGCCAAATTATCTTTAGCGCGAATTTACATATAAAGTCCATGTCACCCACAACCCAATTACCTACTGAGAAAACCGACATGACACTTCTAGCAAATACTGATTGTTAGATGACCCGTGTGGCTGTTACATTACATTTCGTATTGAATTGCGCCTAAATTAAATTATCACCCATTATTTAAAACATAAGCCATCATTTATCTTGCTTAGAATTATATAATTTGAGCAATAATTTCCACCTCAATAAGAAACCATTGCACAAACTAATCATATTAAGTGAATGCAATAATACACCCTCCCCCTATATTGAAATATCAGCTGTGAGGGCGCGTTTACGTTGGGTCAGTAACTTGCCTTAGTGTTCTTAGAAATGTTGGGTTTTGGAGTAGTGAGAGAGGATCCATTTCAAACTAGCTTATGGCCGTAGCGTTCCCGGGCATAAGGCCGATACTCCACCAAAGCTATGAGAGTCGAGACGTGTTTTGAACAACCAATAGAATTGCGTTGCGGAGTGGAGCTGTGTCAATAACGCAATTCTATTGGTTATTCAAAACACGTCTCGACTCGCACAGCTTTGGTGGAGACTTGGCCTAAAAATACGCATGAAGTTCAATGGGAGACAGAAATATTCTATGTGTTAATTCAGGTTTTAAAATATCTGTGTACTTTAACTAGTTCTTGTTTGAGGAGTAATAAACGCCCATCATTTTTCCTTTACTCTCGCATTTTTAATAGTAGTAGGATAACATTATTATCAAAAGAAAAGTCTAAGAAAATTTGCCCCAGGATGACTTTTAAAAACAATCACACTAGGTGAATAAGTGCAGGCAACTTATAATGCATTGTAACCGTAACTCTACTATTACCAAGCATACTAGCTAGTCATAGGTACAGTTATATTGTGTAACTCATATTAGTTTTCCAACTGCATGTCCCATGATTTACGCAACGGAAATGTCCTCTAGTTCTTTACGCATAGGCAATACTGGAATAGTTTTAGCTTTGCTATTGGCTGACCCAATACGCAGTACTGCTGGAACAGCTGTTCTCTTTTTTACTAAAAGACAGTTGGTCGAGATAGTAACTCGACTAATGTAAACGCGGCCTCAACTGCGCTTGGGGTTCGCGGCTCACCGCGTAAATTTTATAAAACCCTTGATTTGTGGCCTCACCCTATTTGGGGAGTATTTTACCTATAATGTTTTGCTTTATCCATAGCTGCTATTTGTGATAATTATATTATTTGCATATTTGGTTTTACCTTCACACTGGGGATGTTTAAAACAAAGCGAATTTAGAAGAAACAATCAAAAGTCAATAAATGAAAAATGTATAAAATAGAGAAATGAAATTCCCCGAAAAGCCCACCTTAACCACTTCCTGGTGGTGCTGGTGGTTATAGGAGGTGGAAAGTCTCAAGAGACATGTCCTTTACAAAATTTGGCATTTCCACTTCTTTATTGGTGATATTTCTAGAATTTATTGGCGTAAAAAGGACAAGCGCCAACCTATATCCTCTGTATCCTATCATCTGTATTGTTTTTTTTTCACTAGTGCAAAGTTCAGCATTGCATCTGCAATTCCCACAAAACCATAATTCTAATAATAACCAATAAATAACAGTTACAAAGTACTTTTAATCAGCGAGGGCAATAAATACAGATCTTTTCTCCGCTGTTAAGCTGAAGTTTAAACTAGAAAGCCATAAAAATGTCTGAAGTTAAATGAGCCACGTTGCACACCTGTTGTCGTACGAACTTGGACGTAGAAAGGTTACCATCCGTTCGGATTTGTCCGGACAAGTCCGTTATTTGACTACATGCTTCTACTCAACATTTTCTGATGTTTTGTAACGAAATAAAATATAGAAATGGAAGTTAGAATAGCTGGCTTATAGTCAGGACTGAAGAAACTCTCCAATAATAACACAAGATAATGGCTAATCTATCTATGTATATCTATATCTTCCTCTGTCTATAATATAAAAATGGATCGCAAAATGTGTTGCTAAGCTCGTACCTAACTCGAAAACGGCTGGACCAATTCGGCTGCTTCTTTTTTTGTTGTGAAAATCATCATGTCCACCTGTGCGTAGCCGGCCTAATATATTAAATCAGGCCCAAATTAAAGCTTGTTTTTTCAATTATTCTAGAGCGTGAAGAATTGAGGTAGCAGAAATGCCATGAATTTCTGGCACCTCGAATGAATTGTGGATTTTAATTTTCTCCTAAATTAAATTGCAAAAATCCGCAATGTTCTTCTAAACGTGTTAATTTTTGCAATCTGAACCATAAAGCACAGAAATTGAAACAAGAAAATTACATAAAACGAGAAAAAAAAGGCTAGTTATTTACTTAGTAGTTAGTAAACAATTAGTTAATAAATTTAGCATCTAACTTAAAATACTGATCAAAGAAATGCAGGCTACGAAAGTCAAAATTTCAGCACCTTGCACGCTGAAAACTAAGTAATTATCTAGGTAGTATAATTTCCCCGACTACCCAGCACTTTTGCTTTAAATAACTAAATTCCTAATTACCACCACCGAGCATCCGAAACATGCACTAAATATTAAGTTGCATGCTACAGCATAAGTTGCGTCAAGTTAAGTGTAAGTTAAACCGAGCAATTTATCAAGCGACAGGTGTTAGCGGCTAATGTAGCGCAACTTAGACCAACTTGTATTCAATAGATACAGATCTCAGGTCTATCTTGAAAGTTTACTGCAGCACTAGCTGGAACGTAAAGAACATGCTAAGTAACAGGGTAGTTTTTAGTATGACAGTCCTTTTTAACCGACTTCCAAAAGGAGGTTCTCAATTCGGATGTTTGTATTTTTTTTCTACTCCTAGTCAAGACTCATTTGAAGATTTTTACACTCCAGAAAAAAAAGAGCCGCTCAGAAATTGCGAAAGGAGAATGTCTAATACTACCTAACCAATTAGGCGAGGGCTTCAGTCCAAGTCTGTTAATCACTAGAACTAAGCCAATTATTGTCAACATAAAAATGGCCTTTTCAAATGGTAACCCTACTGTAGTGAAACCAACTTGAAACAACTTCATGTTCAAGCTAGTCTCGACAAACTTCTCACTAGATTTCTTGTTTTCTTAGATTTGATTGTAGATAGACGTGGTTTTTGTTGTTATTTCTGAACACCATTCAATTTACCTGGTCCCAGTTTCTTACAAAATGTGATTACTACTTTTGTTATTATTAAAAAACTATCGTTTTAAGCATGTTTCCGTCCGTGCATTTTTTTGGGACATTTTCAGTTATTTTTACGTAAATTAAAAGCGAGGAGCACGTTTAAACTGTGTTTAACAGCTACTTGAATAATTAAAATTATTGGCTTTTGAATTTGGCAATATAATTAATTCCCTAATACAATTAATCAAAACATGACAAATTTAACCCAGAAAAGAGACAGTTGAAGTCCAAAATGAAAATTCAAAAAACTCAATTATGCAAACAAAAACCCGCTAAGCTCTGTTAACTTGTTTCAAATTAAATTTTTGGTAACCTCAGAAAAATCTCTATAATCCCTTAAACATGACGTGACAGGGGTTATATAAGAACTTTTTTAATTAATTTGGGCAAAAGAAAGGTTGCTACACACATAAGCGGGTCGGCATTATCGGTACGTCATTGGGCAAAATAACAAAACCGCACCGAAACAATTTTGTGGAAGTTAGTTTGAATGGGATTCTGATCAAGTTTTTCTTTCGGATTAACACATTAAACGATCGATTCGGCAGTATTTGTGGAACGAAAAACCGAGTGGCATAAGTCAGCAGTTGCCAAGCTGAATGATTTTCATATTCGGCAGCCGAGAGATCTTTATGTTTTTAAATTATATTGGGATAATGCCACCGCACTATTCTCAAATCACTGCAACTCCTGAAAGCCATAGACAACAGAGGCGACCACCAGAAAAGTCCACCGTTTTATGATTCCCGAACATTCATCTGCATGTATGGTTTTACCGCCCGGCTGTGCCGATTACGGCACCCGATTATGTGTATACCAACCCTAAGTTAGGTGCGGAATAATTAGTCCGTGTAAATGCGCGCCAAAGTTATGATTAATAACTTGCATTATTCAACCTTGTTAGGAGTCTGATGAGTGTTGGACGCAAGTCATTGGTACCTACGTAATGTATTGTGGAATTAATCATTTTGTTGTAAGTTTTGACAAGGGTTGTATAACGTGATGATGAGGTGATGTGGTACATGATTTGGTAATTTGTTCTTAATTTTTAGTACGATGAACTTGGAAAATATGAAATATAGCTGGCGTTTAACGATGAAAAGAGTCATGCCAGCTTTGTTTTTTCAATTATTCTAGAACGTGACGTTGGGGTAGCAGAAATTGCATGCATTTCTGGCACCTCAGGAATTAACACGTGTATTTTGCCTAATGGTATCAAATGTAGCATTTTAATTACTTAATGATAATATTACACAACTATCACACAACGCCATCTAGTCCCAAGCTAAGCAGACCTTATGTTATGGGTACTAGACAACTGATAAACATACTTATATACTTATTTCTAAATACAATATACACCCACTCCCAGACACAAAACAAATGATCGCGCTAATCACACAAACATTTGTCCTGGGTGGGAAGCGAACCCACGACCCCCAGCATAGCAGTCAGGGTCACTAACCACTAGACCAACAGGCCAGTCAAAATAAACTTAACTATCAGCCAAACAATTGGCCCTAAGCCCACCTAAGTTAAAAGTTTAGCAGCACTTAGTTTTCAACACGAGAACTTAGTAATTATCTAGGTAGTATAATTTCCCCGACTACCCAGCACTTTTGCTTTAAATAATTAAATTCCTAATTACCACCACCGAGCATCCGAAACATGCACTAAATATTAAGTTGCATGCTACAGCATAAGTTGCGTCAAGTTAGGTGTAAGTTAAACCGAGCAATTTATCAAGCGACAGGTGTTAGCGGCTAATGTAGCGCAACTTAGACCAACTTGTAGCATGAGCCGAAAACTTAGCTTCGGAGAACTTCGGGGAACTTCGGTTATGTAAGGAGGGATGGAATGCAATTTTGGTAATGCAAGGATTTTGTATGTAAGAAATACTTAAAAAGTATATTAGGAAAATAAGCTGTTCCAAAAGGTATCTAGAATACTGTAGATTTTTCCTAATGGATAAAATTAAATGTTGTTATAATTCAGATAATAATACACTTATTTTGTAGCCATATTTACTTAATGACGGGGCCCCCTCTTAGAGGGCCAAAGCCTGCCGCGGTCGCGGGACTTATTTCATTACCGAGACTACGGAACATAAAGGGCTATTGATGGACACCGTGGATTTTAGTCAGTACAAGTCTGACAGTCCCTCCCGCCCTGCCCGGGGTGGAAGGACATTGATGATTTTTGATGATTTTACCACGCTAAAAAGAAAGTCATATTTACTTTTAACTCAGCTTTGATTTAAATAAATAAATATTGGATTTCACTAAATGTGTTTGAATTAACTTAAGTCAGAATATACAAGGAATAAGATAACTTGCATTTGTTATTAAAATTTCTAAATAATAATAATATGCATCATTTGTAAACATTATTTTTTAATTGGTAGAACAACTTTCATAGATTTATTGTTTCAGTTAATCACTTACTTTCCTGAATTTTATTACAATCATGTAAAACTGCATTGTAGAATATTTGGAAGTTAATTGCTATAACCAATTACTGCACATTATGGACCGATGACTATGGAATGCTATTTGTTATTTTCATCTTTATAATCGTTTCATCCGACACCTTTATGACACACTTCACGTTTTTAAACGCAACGTCTGTCTGTCTGTCCTACTTAAATAGAAGTGATATTGTACTGAAAACTAAAGGCAACAAAACAAATAGGAAAAACCATTTGATCAACTTTAGATGTCAATACCCATGATTGCTAAGTTTGTCTAGATAACTTTGCTTCTACATTCACTACAAATGAAAACTGCTACCCAAACTTTATGATGTCGCCCTCGGCCACGTTATACTTCTCTTTTGCTCTTTGCTCTAGTCTAAGTTAGAGATGACAGAGAAAAAGTATACAATGGAGAGACTTAAGCCGGAAACACATTATACAACACGCCACGCGACGCAACGTGTCACCACCCGGTTTGCAGTGAGCGCGTGTCGTCGCGTCGGGTGTTTGTAGTGTGATTCTGGTCATAGAAAACAATACATTTGATTTGACCCAACACGCATCACGTTTCGTCGGGTGGCGTCGGGTGTTAATAATGTGTTTTCGGCTTTAGTAGTTTTACACATATATATAAAGTCTTCGGTTAAAAAGGTTTTCATAAGCTTATTTAAATAATTCCGGCTGCTTCTCATCAAAGTCACTCAAGGATGCCATTATTGTATAAAAAAAAGGAATAAATAAAAAAAAATAGTTTACGGCATTTCAAATTTTTTCAACAGAAACGGCCAGTCTTCCAAACAAAAGAGGTTTGGTTAACATTTCACCTCTTTTTTCCTTGGTAGAAAATTGCATACTTTTTCGTCATTGTGTTTCGAATTAGGGTTATTAATTAGTTGTTCAACCGACTCTTACGGTTTTTTTTTTAAATCTTGAATTTACACATTCTTTTGGTATCGCGATTGGCATTTAAAAAAAACCGGCCAAGTGCGTGTCGGGCCACGCACAGTGTAGGGTTCCGTAGTTGCCCATCAAAATACTTATGCGAACTAACTAAACTGATTCGCTGAATTTAATTTTAAAAAGAAGAATTTTCAAAATTGGTCCAGGAGTCTTTGAGAAATCGGGGAAAATACATAAGAAAAAAGATTACAAGGAATTTAGAACCTCCTCCTTTTTTTGAACTTAGTTAAAAATAGTTGACGATAAAAACCTACCTATCCCCAAAAAACATACCTATAAAAGCAGTAAAAATAAAGTTGACAAACTTACATTTGCAGTTGTCTCCGATACATTTTGTTTAAGAAAATATGATATCAAGTACATTTTATAAGTTGGTCGACTATTACTCGTAAAGTTGTAAAGCCTACTTAGTCATGATAATTTTCTTTTAAACTTCGTCATATGTACTACTATTGTGAATTTTTTCACACCTCCAAACATAACCGTTTAGCTGGTAGAGGGGGGGGACACTCGAATCGAGCAAAATTTAGTACTTTAAAGCTTAATATTTCACAAACGAATTTTTTTATCAAAAAATTGTTAATGGAAACTATCATTATTTTTTAAAGGCCTATTTAATGATACCCCACACTAAGGGGTACGCGAGAAAAAAAAAAATCCTGACTTTACGTGTAAGTACTGGAGGTACCCTAAAAAAATATATTTTACGAGATTTTATTTTACCACTTTTTCGGTACAACGAATCCGTATATTTACACCAAATTACAGCTCTCTAGTACTGTGCGTCTCTGAGCTAAACTGCGGACAGACGGACGGACGGACGGACGGACGGACGGACGGACGGACATGGCGAAACTATAAGGGTTCCTTGTTGACTACGGAACCCTAAAAATAACCATTGATTTTCTCTTTCTGGAAATTGATGGTTAAGTGGTTGACCTCGATGTCAACAAAGAAATTCTGTAATGGAAAATCCAATCCAATCCAACAAATTCAACTACTTGCAAAGTAATACATCCTCTATATTCCCCGATCGAATAACCATGATATCTGATTTAGTCTAATAAAGCGCTGTCCACACGAGTCGAGTAGTGCTCGCGATGATTGTGTTCAGTGGGCCGTGTGAACGCGAGCTGCGAGTGTTTTGTGCTACTGCTTAGTCGAGCATGAATAAAGTGTGTTCGTAATTAAGTTGTGCGAGGAAAAATATTGTTTTTTTTTATTGATTTGTAGGAATTCGCAATTTATCAGGGATATTTATAAAGTACTGACAGGGTTGTGAATTATTATAAATGGGCAGTTGCTCCGTGTAAAATATTGGTATTCCGTGGGTTCCTCCTGGTTAGATTGGAAGCTAACCCCAATGTAGTTGGCAAAAAGCTGGGCTGATGATGACTGGTTGTTAAGACAATGATCGTCTACCGAGCGCTCGTCCATACTAAAAGAGAAAACGTTTTCCTGCCCCTAAATGTTATCCTATCTCAATGATTTGTTAGAATGCTTCTGACACAGTAAAAAACTAGGTTTGTAGGTTTTCTTTTTTTCAAAATTTATAATAGTTTGAAAGTTACAGGCGCCTAAGAGTTACTTTTGAAAAAAAGAAAACCTATAAACCTAGTTTTCTACTGTGTCAGAAGCATTCTAAAAAATCATTATTACAAAGTATTTTTAAATGTAAAGATTAAGGGAAAAAAAGACTTACCATTGAATTTCCAGCCGGCTCTTGGGTATAGGAAACGCTGAATTCGACGAGTACTGGTAGTACACCATAAGTTTAGACATTTCATAAGTGCCATAAACGCTTTTATAATTTCATTGCAAGTGAACCCTGTATCACTTGCAATGAAATTATAAAAGCGTTTTGTTTTTCTACAATGTCTTTCAAAATGATTTAAGTACATCAGATTTTATTTCAGTCAGATATGTCATACCTAGCAGCTCATAGGATGGAACTATGTCTCTGCCTTCCGGGCTTTACAACTAAGCACTCAAACACTGAAAACTTTAACATCAAGTCAGTTTCCGAAGTATCTTTTTTACTAATCGCCTAAGGAACATTCGTTTCCTTAACCGATAAGTTTAAAATACCTACTGCACGCACATACTTATGTATGTGCGTTTACATAATGATATGTGTTTGTTTGTAATGCAACTCCTGACTCTGATCATATATTTAAAAAACGTTTTAAAAAAAAGTACTTACCGACTTCAAAAACAAATACAAAAAAGTTTAAAATAACCTTTCTTTCGGAAGTCGGTGGCTTTGATTTTTATTATTTCATTGACTATTGCCACCGACTTCCGAAAGAAAGGTTATTTTAAACTTTTTTGTATTTGTTTTTGAAGTCGGTACTTTTTTTTAAAAAGTTTTTATTTTCCCTTTTTAGTTTATTTATTAAATATTCAACCCAAATTCTTGTAAAATACAAAGCTCTCTTACATGATGTGCACAAATCTTGTAATCCGTCACAACGAAAAAATCCATATCTCTAAAACTACTGAATCGATTTTGATGAAACTTGCAGTGTACCCTAAGTTGAACAATACCTAGTACAACAAAAAAAGAATTACTTAAATCGGACTTGCAGTTCCGGAGATATGCGTGCACAAACATAAAAACATACATACACTTATGAAAGGTACATTTGTTCAGACGCTGATATAGACTAACATATACGAAAACTGGGCAGTTCTGATAATATTACATACATACGGGTCGAATTGATAACCTCCTTTTTTTGAAGTCGGTAAAAAGTACAAACATACTAAATGTGTCTGTACTGTACCTTTCGTTTCGTTTCTGTTCGAGACCAGTGGTGGCCCAGTGGTATCAGTCCCGACTTACGAGTTGTAGGTCGTGGGTTCGAACCTCGCCAGGCGCATTACTTTGTGTAATTTATTTCATCACCACTGCATTCGAAAACATCGTAAGGAAACCGGCATGTCCTAGAACCGAAAAATTCGAAGACATGTGACGTCCACGAATCCGCACTGGGCCCGCGTGGTGGATTATGGCCCACTCCCTCTCATAGAGAGGAGGCCTGCGTCCCAGTAGTGGGAACATTAATAGGATGATGATGACTACTGTACTGTACCTACCTAAGGCTAATATCATTCATTCTTAGCTCGGGCTCGTTGTCAAAACGTCCGTAACTAAGACCAAAACCTCGGGTTTCGTGCTTAGAGATTAGACTTCCAGATATCAGCACTTTGAAAGGCCTTTTCTCTGATGACGTGGATTCGAGACATACCATAAAAAATCGACACACCATGCCAAGGTCAAGTAAACGTGTTAAAAGGTCATCAACTAATGGCTTTGTGCACTAAAACATACGAGTTTGAACCTAGCACTAACATACCGGAGTATAAGACGGCTGTGTTTGTGTGAGACCAGCGAACCGTGAGCGTAGGGGATACACCGAGGGGAAACGAGTTAAAAAAAATGTTAAATGTTAATGAAACACGTCTTAGTTCCAGATATAAGTAGTGTGAATGCGAATTTAAACCCTCCTGATTATAGACTGTTTACGGTGATTGTAATTATGTAGTATATAGTAGTTGAGTTTTAGATCTCTTCCAAATCAAATCTAAATTATTTATTCGCTGTAAATGTATAAGAACTACATTAACAGCCAATAGCAAAAGTAATGAATGGTAAATATAAAGATTTTTTTAAATATTTCGTCCTAAAATTGACATGTAAACACTGATAACACTTCTGGCTACAGAGTTTGATAACTACTTATATCAATAAACTTCTAAGGGCGACTTTTACCAACGTTTAAACATGACTATTGTTTAAAATTTTATTTAAGCACAAAAGTCAATAGAATTTTGTGCTTAAATAAAATTTTAAACATGTTTAACCGTTGGTAAAAGTCGCCCTAAGTTTACAAGCTCTACACAAAACAAAATTTTGTTGTTAACGATTTGCCTGTTTTCACAAAAATACATTGACTTGATAGTCAGAAATGCTAAAGTTACGAATGAAGTTGAACAAGTGATTTGATGAATGAATGATGATATCCCAGTCGTAGTAATTTCTCTACATTTATTTGAGAGTAATTTAAAGCTCTAGCCAAAGTTTATTTGAAATCGGATCGATATTTCTTTCCTCTAAAAAATGTAGTTCTACATTAGAAATCAGAAATGTGCAAAAACCTTAATTTAGGTAAAACTTCATAGCTTCTCCACCAAAACTCTTTTTACTCAGTGTGACCTCACCTCAACCGCTCTCGATGGAGTGTATCGAGTTGGCGACACAAACAGTTTAAAAGTGTCGGACACACGCGACTGGGGCTGGCAGCTAATATTGTGCGGTATCGTACGACAGGCTACAGGCCACGGGCCACAGGCTACAGGCTATCGGGACTAGTCGGCTAGATTGTCAGGTTATTCATTGCGATATAGCCTCTTTTAATAATTAATTGGAACTAGAAGTGAACTGGCGCCAGTTTTGAAGAAATGTTGAGGATTTTTTAATGATTTGGTTCAGGGACTTTTTGACAATCTAAATCAGTTGGAAGATAAGATTTTTTATTTCTTTATTTACGTATCTTCAGATAAGCGGGACGAATACAGAATGGAGATAATTCTAAGAACCTGTTTTCGTGTTTACCTAGCCAGAAATAAATGTCACGTACAAAACCCAAACATCCCATGTTTAACTAGAAGTCACGAAGTACACTTTACAAAAGAGACATTTTTTTTTTTAGCGTGGTAAAATCTTCAAATGAGTCCTCCAACCCCGGGCAGGGCGGGAGGGACTGTCAGACTTGTACTGACTAAAATCCACGGTGTCCTTCGAGCCTGTTACGTTCCGGGGTTACGGTAAGGGAATATCCCGCGACCCCGGCAAGCTTTGGCCCTCTGAGAGGGGGGCCCCGTCATTATGCTGACGCTCTTTGAGGCGCGCGTGGGACACAACGCGCCGTCGACCCGGGCATGGTCCTTGGTCCCATCCACCGTGTCCTCCGGGCTTACAAAAGAGACATAGGACCGCGACTTTTACTATTGCGCCTGATAGCTGGCAACGATGATGTGGTCGACCGACGGTGAAGCACCACTCTTGCCTCATGATCTCACGAAAGAATTGAAGGATCCTAGGATCCCAGGACCTAGAGGAATGTCAACCAAACCGTTGTCTTGGTTTAGAAATAACCGATTCACTCGTGACTTTAAGACCCCGACTTGAATAATATCATGTACACAATGGTGTTAATAACGCAAGCGAATGATCTTGATCCTTTGAAGTTAATCACATGTTATTAACCGCAATCAGTGTCACTCCCTCAAGTCTGAATAAAAACATACGGCGCGGCGGCTGGGGCTATAGAATACGCGGGCTAAGAAGTTATTAGCTAAATTATCTGGTGCAGTTTGTAACTATAATAATCTAGCGTATTTTGATGCCCAGTAACTGCTTGTAAAGGTTTGATAAGCAGTCGCTTACTGGAATTCAGCTATAGAATAGAAAGATTAGAAATTGGTTCTAAGAGTAGAGAAAAATATTGTAAAACTGAGATGAACGATGAAAAATTGCAGTTGAAAAAATGTATAAGCTTGCTTAAAAGACAAGCTTATTCTTGCATTTACAAATACATAGAAACTTAGAAGCAGATATATATGCAATAATTATACACCTATTCGTTACTTATATGTGAAAGACATTTCAAGCTAAATAAGAAAAGATAGAACAGATCTTCCCCATGACGAAGCTTCTATACTACGAATGTGGTGAATTTTCCTGACAAAACGTATGAAAAGTGTCACGCAAAAACTATAGCGTAGGTACGTTATTTGTATTATTACATCACACCAAAAATCTTCCTATTTTCGCTGCACTAAGGGCCCCAGTTATCACGTAAATTAGCTCGCGAGCATTATTAGCTTCTCGATCGCTTACCGTGCGCACCATGCTTGCCGTGCTCAGTAACCGTGCTCGAAGTAAGACACTTCAACCGTGAACTTACTTCATAACTTGTTTTGATTAACTTACTTCTTTTAGTATTCTCGTAGTTATTAGGGGAGAGGTCGATGTCAGGTATGTGTAGGAGTTTTCTGAAATGAGGGACAACGACCTTACCTTTATTGCTTTCATAAAATGGCGATTCATCAAGCGTGTTCCAGCAAACGAAGAGTTGTTTTCGTTAGTTGAGAGATCTTTATAAATTTAAATGAAAAAATTGATTTAGTAAGCCTGTATTTTCAGAAAAACTGAACATGGGTCCCTTCGTTTTTTAATTAAAGGTGGATAATCATCAAAAGAGTGGGTGAAAGGGAAACGACTGTTAGACTTGACTGACTAAAAAACACTTTTTTATTCAATTGTCTTTTGTGTTTCAGGTCGCGGTGTCCTTTCAGGACAGTCCCGATAATAGGCATCTTGAAATATTCTAAAGCACTTTCGAACTATATTTTGCGGCTCTTAAAAATCCTATGAGAGTCTCAATCTAAACACTGAAAAGCTTTCTATTCAAGTTTATTAAGTTGTCCTAGTTTCCCATTTTTGCCAAGTTATCTATTTTTGGTACCTCCACCGTGTTTTAAATATTTAAAAACTCCACATAGCCGGGAAGATACCAGTAACCAGGGCCGTCTCTCTCAATGGGCACACTGAGATGTTGCCTAGGGCCCTACTTGTTTTGGGGCTCCGAATTTCCCATGAGTATATTCTATGTAAATAGAACACCTTATACGGGTTTAAAGGTTAGGAAATATTCATAGGACTACTTACTTTCTCCAAAAATAGATTATTCAACAATTCGAACCTGTACTTCCTGAGATTAGCGTGTTCAACCAAACAAACAAACTATTCAGCTTTATAACATAACCATAGATTAGAGCTCGCTCTCCTTGCTTTTTCATTTTACATTCTTATTATTCTAAGACAATATTTATGTTTATTTTTGTATGTACACTCAAAAGAATACCTACTTATCGCAGTCGAGTGGGGCCCCACTGTCCTAAAGTGCCCAGGGACTGTACTAAATCCGGCCCTGCCTGTAACTTCACTTGCAAATAAAAACTTTTTACACTAACTTGAGCGTAAAAATTCTAAACGACTTGCATCAGAGATCGTCAAAAACTCTATTAAGGAGTACATCATTTTCAAACTAATTTCAAGTTTTCTTCACTCTTGAATAACACCGGGTAAAGTTGGCGACGGGTGGGAAAAGTAAAGTAAAGTAAAAGTGGGTGAAATTATGCGTCAGTAAATATGTCACTTGGGTAAGAAGTTTGTTACGGGTTATTAGGTACGGTACGGCTTGTTTACCTAGAGTTTTTGGTTGTGTCACTTTTTTATATCGGCAGTATAATTTTAACCCTACAATGCATGATTTTTTTAAATCGTGTCCAAAAAATATATGTGGTCCTATATGGTGTCTAGACAAAATAAAAAATAATAATAAAAATTAGAATTCATTAATTTTGTAGATATTTATTTTTTCAATTCTGTTCCATATGTGGTACTTTATGCATTAACACTAATATTTGGCTCTTATTTTGGAACAATAAATATAATTATATATTTAATTTTATATTAAGAGTAACTCTACTTTATGAACGAAATTTATTTAAAGTATTATTACCTTTGTTTAGATATGAGCGCCGCGCCGGCGCGCCGCCGCCGCCGTGTGTTTCCCCGCGCCGCCGCCGCTGTCCACAGGCGCCGGCGCGCCGAACCCGAGCGGGCGGCGTTCAGTTTAATCTAACACACTGATTAAACCGAACGCAAGATAATAAATGCTGGCAAAATGGCGGCACTAGACGTAGACGTTTATAAAACGATACTCTTTGACATTACAATTTCTGTGTTGTCCAAATTATTAGCAAACAAACACAGTTTATTTTGGTCAGTTGGTTGTTACGAGATATTAGGGAAAAAAACGAACAGATGATGAGCACTCATCAAGGGTTATTTTTTTTTAGCGTGGAAAAATCATCAAATGAGTCTTCCCACCCCGGGCAGGATGGGAGGGACTGTCAGACTCGTACTGACTTCCGCGGTGTCCTTCAGTAGCCCTTTATATCCCGGCAGGCTTTGACCTTCTAGAGGGAGCCCCTTCCGTCATCATACTGATGCTCTTTGAGACGAACGTAGAACACAACGCGCCGACGACCCGGGCATGGTCCGTGGTCGAGTTGCACTGTACTCGCCGCCCGCATGCACGCGCCTACGGTGGCCGAAGATCGTCTTGCGATGTCCGTTGCCGTGGGCGTCCACCACTGCGGCTGGGACGGAGAGGACGCTGTCTTCTCCCTCACGTGGCCCGCTTCCGCTTTTGCGAGCATGACTGCCTCGCAGAAACAGCATGGTCGCGACCAATGCCGGGTGCGAGAGGTCTCCGCCTATCGCCGCCGTGAGGACACGTCGGTGCTCTGTCCAAGCGGGCAGTTTTGCACCGTATGCTCTACTGTGTCCTCCGGGCTGTCCTCGCAGTGGTGACACCCAAGCGTTTCCTCCTTCCTCATCAGACACAGGTTCCTCCCGAAACTTCCGTTTCCGGTGAGGACCTGCGGCATGCGGTAGGTCAGGACGACGTGACGCCTATCCAGCCACTCCCCCAACAGGGGTCTTACTGTCACGATTGCGGCATGCCCGGACGTCGGTTCCGATAGTCGTCCCTCCATACTGCCCTGAGATCGCGCCGGAGCTCTTCAGGCCACGCCTCAACTTCTCGAGGCAGCGGGGATACGCCCTGGCGCTGCGCCTTCCTTCACGCGCCATTCTAGACGCGCTGGAAGGTAGTCGCCTCCAGATCCCAGGGCAGCAATCCGGCAGATCCGGAGATTGTCCGATTCGCTGGCGATCGTGCGGTATCCCCGAATCATCCGGACAGCCATGACCCTCTGGCATACTCATCAAGGCTTACAGTAAAAATATAGCCACCAGCAAATTTTAATGTTAATTTGGTTTGCTCTTTTTTTACTTTATCTTGCCAATTCAATTTGTCTTGTCAAAATTATAATAAATCTTTAATTAGGTATACGTAAAACATTGTTCTATTTCTTCTCTTAAATTAATTAATTAAGTAGTTAAATAAAGGTCACGCCGCGCCGCCGACGCCGCCGCCGTCGACTCCAAAAAGTCGGCGCGCCGCCGCCGACTGATTGACCATCGGCGCTCATATCTACCTTTGTTCAAACAAAAATTAACACGGCACTTTTCGAAAAATATCTAATATGTTCTTCCTTTACACTGTAAATATTTACAGGGTTGTCTCTTCTCGTTCCGGAGTAATCATCATCATCATCATCATAATGTATATATCAGCTGTAAGACGTCCACTGCTAAACATAGGCCTCCCCTTTAGCCTAGTAGGACCAACTGGTCCTAAGGGTGGATGCAAGCCGCTTCCGACTGGAAGCGGCTTGCATCCAGCGTTATCCTGTGTCCTTCATAAGATCGTCTGTCCATCTTGTGTGGACGTCCTACGCTACGCTGCGCCGGTGCGTGGTCTCCATTAGAGAACCTTACGGCTCCATCGGCCATCAGTTCTTCGTGCTATATGGCTTGCCCACTGCTATTGCAACTTGCTTATTCGTTGATTTTGTCGGTAACTTTGGTTTGTCTAAGAATCTCCTCATTTCTGAGTCGATCGGCATCTAAAAACTTTTTCATTCGTATGTGGTGAGTGGTGACATAAAGATGGTCTTAGATGGGTCATTTTGGATGCAGAATTCATGCATTTCTTCAACTTCTAGGTTGTTATAAAAAAATATTGCAATGGAGCAACCAAATTTGTGATTGGTGGCTCTAAATTTATATTTGAGATGATCTTTTGATGATGATAATTGGGGATGATCAGACTCTCAGCATTTGTTTCCCAAATAAATTTATTTATTTTCTTTTATTAACATTATCAGAAATTCGAATTCTTCTAACTGGAATAGTGGAAGAACTCCAATTGTGGCGTGATGAAGTACTTGACCCTAAAATGCTGGCTTGAAGAATTGTTGATTCTTCATTTATTCATTCTTCATTCGGCGAGGGTAATACCACAATCAGTACAAGAAAATGCTGCAAACCTGGTAGGCTCAATACCATTTTCAGAGCCACTATCTTCATTTAGTTGGTGCAAATTTTCTTTGATGATTCTCGCCATGTCATCATCACTTTCTGCACTTGAAAAGTCTTGACCGTCTTCATTCCCAAACGGTATATCTAAATACTGCTCCATCAACTCGTTAGACAATACCTTCTTCTCCATAATCTGTAATAAAATCCAACCGAAACAGAATGTTAGAGGTGAACTAATGCATGGTGTACTATATCTGGAACATTTAAATAAACTGATATTACTAAAATATAAACAGTAATAATAAAAAAAAATTACTTACCTCCATTTAATATACAGTATTTCCAATGTAACTCTATTTTTTACGCTTCCAAATATTAAAAAAATCTATTTTTTAAAGAATTTTCTATTTACGTAAACCACGAGTTTGCGCCGATCTTACAATTTGCTTACGAATCACAATATCAATCGATACCTAACAATATCTGGTGACACTTGCCATTACTAAACCGTTGCTAAATGTGTAGAGATTATTCCGTCGGTCGATTAATGACGCTAGGTGTCTCTAAATAAACAGTAGATTTAATTATTTTGATTGTCCCAGATATGGTACAGAATGCACTGTAGGGTTAAGAGTTGTTGTGCCCGGAAAGTTCCGGGCCTAGCTAGAAAAGTACAATAAGATCATTGCGAGTGTAAAACCTGTTGGTCTCTTATATTATACAAAACCTTGTTTTCGCGAGGCTCGGAATAAATGTGACCACATAGGTTAGCTTTTGTACCATTTTTACCTTCCTGTAGGGTAATTTTCGAGCTGCTCTGTTGCCAGCAGCTCGAAAATTCTAGTGCCAAATTAAAATTAAACTAGACTATGATTAAGTAAAAGTACTAGAGTGGAGACCATGGCCTAGCAAGTGCAGCGTAGGACGTCCACCAGCAAGGTGGACAGACGACCTTATAAAGGTCGCCGGAAGACGCTGGATTCAGGTCTCTTCCAACCGTTATAATGTGGAAATCAAAAGGAAAGGCCTATTTTCAGCAGTGGACGTCCTACGGCTGAGATGATGATGATGATGATTGAGTATCGTAAAGTTCATCAGTTCGATCATGTTTCGATAACAGAAATCTCCTCATGAACCAATCTGACTCCTAACAGAATATACAAAACTAACTTAACTATCATAGTTTATAGTTCCAATTATAAAGAAGACTGGCAAATCCCCTGACCATCGCGGACATACATCACGCACGGTCCGGGACCGCTCCGGGACAGTCTCATTGTTTTCCGGGATTTCCGCCGAGTCCCGGTAATACCCAACATTAGTTTGGATTCCAAACGGACATATTACTGTACTTTGCGACTTTTCTTTATAATTCCCACTATTAGTATTAATGTGTGTGACTAAATGCTTCCCTTGAGGTGAAATGGATGGCAGTTTTTGAAAATTTATGGAAAGTTTAAATCTGTTAAGTCAGCTAATGCCGGGGATTTTTTTACACTACAGAGTGTTTTGATCGCGGGTAGAAAATAGCAAATTTATTTGGATGAAGGTGTACAGGAAGTTATGAGGGAAAAACTAGGTTATACGCAGACAAGGGAGGAAGCCTGTTATCTGATGAGACATTCCTGCGACAATTTTTCTCTATGAATGGACTATAACAACACTACTAAACTAACTACTACAATACAAAAGTATTTTTTCGGCCCAGTAGTTCCTGAGATTAGTTGAAACAAACAAACTGTTCAGATTTAAAACATTAGTTTAAATAGTTAGTGAAATCACGTAGCACTTGCGTAGCAGAATTTAACTGCGCGTAGCGTGCTACGAAGAATAAAGCAATGAGTCCATTCCAGCGTGTGCTTAAAACAACCTCAGAATCAATGATTTAGCGACATGATTGGCTTAATCCTACTAATATTATAAATGCGAAAGTTTGTGACGATGTATGTATGTGTATGTAGGTATGTTTGTTACTCTTTCACGCAAAAACCACTGAACGGATTTGGCTAAAACTTGGTACACAGATATAGGATAGTTTTTATCCCGATTTTATGTTCTCGTGGGATAATTTTCGAGTTGTAGCGGGTGAAGCAACTGGCAACAGCTAGTGATTAATTAATTGACTGCTGCACCACGTGTTGCGGGTCCAATTTCCGCACGAAACAAATTAATATGACCTACAAGTAGTTGTTCAGGAATCTGGATGTTAGTGTATACCAGTTTAAATGTTTGTAAACGCACCCACAGAACAGGAGACATTCTAGTGTGGAGCAACTTCAAAAAAAGAACTTTTTTTAATTTTTTTTTTTAATTAAGGATTTTTATAATCGCCATGCGTATTCTGACAGTCCCCTCATAACCTAAATAAGAACTAGGTACCATCTTAGATTGTATTTGGGTCATGAATTTCAACAGACTTTTCGCTTCATCGCCATTTGGTTGAGACATAACTCTATGAAACGTGCCTACGTCCAGTCGGTTCAACCTCAAGGCCCTAAACAAATCGTTTCTTAAAGACTCAAACCGAACACAATCCATCAATAAGTGCTGTAGATCTTCCACAACTCCGCACTCCATACAAAAAATAAAACATTAGACAGTGTCCATTGCGTCTAGTGCATAAAACACCATGTGTGGAATGTTCTATGTCATCTGTTATTGAGTATGCAATATGTAATAACGGGCTATTAAACCAGCTAGCACACCATAATGACACATTTCCTACAACTGTTACTTTTCTTGCGCAATCTATCAGTGCTTGATAATACTGCAGTGCGATGGAATCGTGACTTCTTGCTTTTTTTATTCACCGTGACTTTTTAGTCGTCGTACAAAAAGGGTCCACTTAATGTATCCGACCTAAAATACCTCTGGGCGAGTTCTTTTTTTAATCGTTAATAATAATTTTTAATAAATAGATACATTGGATATGTGAAACACCCTGTTAAAATGTTTACGTATCAAGCTGTAGAGTATACATAGCCAGCGCAATAGTCGGGCAGATCATTCCATCTCCATTTTATATGAGACAACGGTGTTTCTAACTACGCCTTGCGTCATAATAACGAATTCAAATTTTATTTTTAAAATTTTCAAATCTCTGAAATACCAAATTTTTTATTATAAACTTGTTCTAGTCATTGGATACATGAACTGGGCTGCATTTGTAAGACGACTAAAACGCCACGGTGTATAAGAAAGCCATACGGTAATTTCACTAGTTTTACCAATATAAATGAAAATGATAATCGCAATAGGATCGTACGGAAATCCCAGGTTTGTCATAACAAATTGTATCCGTTTTAGAAAGATCTCTGTTTGCGGACGAGCCTGTGTTGGCAACTTCAGTCAGAAATTAATCAAAAAATAATCCAATTAAATACTTAGATTTTTTCTTTCATTTTTCGCACAATTTTCCCACATTTTGCCCTATATTTATACTTTCTTTATTCTTAGTCAAATAAGCTGCTATACTTTTCATCAACTTTCCAATAAATTCATACAATACCCTGGAGCCAGAGCACACATGTCATCCTACATAATCGGCTTACACAGGATTACTGTCGTTGAAAAGATGCATTTTGATATTGGAGTGGACTGCACAATGTATTCGATATAAGCTTCCCTATTGGTCGAGCGAGTCAGGGAGGTATTGTTATGCAAGGATGAAAAAGAGAGAGATAGTTACTACCTGTCTTTATTATACCTTGTGCATAATCAACGGAAATTCTATTTTAAAGAACTAAAACTCAAAAGACTACCTACATCTAACATAGCAAAATTCTGCTCGATGGCGCGTCGTGTTCCACGAGCGCTACAAGAGCTTTTTTTCTAGTTTTATATCTTGTTTTGTCTTGTTTTGCTGTTAGTAGGAAAATTAATAAATAATACGATAATGTAGATAGGGATTCCCATATGGCAAAAATTATGTAGTTTTATACTTACACCAATAACCTCGACACACAGAAAACCGCTGTGTATAGATATCTAGTCTAGAACGATAAAATATTGGAGGTTTTTCATAATTTGTTCATTTGTGTTGAAAAGGTGCGGCCTTTAAATAGGTAAGTGTTACCAGAAAATCATAATTCTCAATGATCCCATGCATTTTGTTGAGTTGAAATTATGAATGGAATAAGAATTAGAATCGTTTATTTCATTTGTGTTTTTTTTTTTTCTTTTTAAAAAACGTTTCCTCACACTATAGTAATTTCTCCTGTATAGTGGGTGCGTTTACAAACATTTATAAACTCACAAACACTCAGACCCGGAACAACTACTTCTAATGACCATTCCACCAAGTTAACGAAGTTGAATGAAAGTTTCGCTATTTTTCCTGATGAAAAATCTCACTGAACAGAGCTTGTTCTTCATAAATCTTGTTAATAAAAGCTCTCTTTTAATTAAAATCTCCTATTCAGGCTACTTAGCATGATGCTGCACTTCTTCTCAATGGAACCTATTAATCACGCCAGCTATTGGCTCGGTGTAGGCAGACTTAGCCATTCATTTAGGAAACTTTGTAAAATTAGTAAAGTTGGTGCGACACTAAGCTTACTGACAACAGCAAAAGAGGTTACTTATAAATCTACACTAATATTATAAATAGAAAAATAAAATTTTGTTTGAATGTAGGTTTGTATAATGAATAAGGTCAAAAACGACTAGACCGATTTAAAAAAATCTTTCACCAGTAGAAAGCTGCTTTAGTCTGTAGTGACATTGGCAATAATAGGCGCTGGCAAAAGGTAGTTTGCATTAGACCTATTTTGCTATAATCATGTTGACAGCATCAATAAATTGCCAATCTAACTATCCCGTCACTTAGATTTTTAAAGTTCTTCTAGAATAATAGATACGTTTTTTTCGTTTGTTAAACCAATGCATATTTACAATGATACAAAGTATTTTGAGAGTGGGCCCGTGACGTCAGAAGCTAGTTAAATCTGTACTTGCTTGTACGTATTCGCAATTTTAATGTGACGTATCTTCGTCAATATTGGTTTACGTGATAAAACAAAAGAACGTGTCAAATATAATTTGATGACCTAATTAACGGACAAATTTTTGTTTACTTATTTAAAAATTAAAAACCACTTGTTATTTTTCTCGCAAAACACTGCTAATGAAGCATCAAATAACAATAATAGCTTCTCATTTAGTTTCACGACTCTACGTCATGCTACAACAGTAATCATGTCACATGTGATAATGTCATTCACCTTAGTTAGTACCTATAATTTTATGTAAATTTTAACTACTTCTGTACATTTTTTTCTTTAATTTTCTTGTAGACTACTTTACTTTTCTTTTTGTATTTCTTTCCTGTTTAATTTATTGGCTTCGTAAACTATAAAACTTTGTCTCAAAGATATTTAACGTTTGGCATACATAATTAATAGGTAGCAGGAAAGTAAACACTGCTAGAAAATCTATAATATAACTTGATGTTATATTATACTAAACGTTCGTCTTTTTTTTGCTATTTATTTTCATGCTATTCTTCATTCGTTTGCAGAAAATTCAGGATATTCTGCTTGTAATCTTTGTATATCCAATTTTAACGAATCTTAAAAAAAAGAAGAGATTGATGACGTCTTTTATATTTTCCAAAAGCTTCCTTTGAACTCTAAGTCTAAACAATTCGGCTAGATAAGCAGCAAGTCCGGAGAGATAACTAAAAAAAAGTCAAATAAGTATTATATGTCCGGATAAATCCCATCCTTTCGTAGAATGACGTCTCTTTCACACTTTTGCCACCACTAATTTGATGCCCCTACAAGTACTTCCTTAATACCCCATTATAGGATCAAAATATGAATAATATCTCGGTGTATCGCCACCCTAGACAATATTTTCGGCTATCGGTCGCCGGACGTGACAACGCATGAAAGTGACGCATCGGAACGTTTTGTACCCTTGTTTGTGCTTACCCTCCTCCATTTAACGTTATAATAAATTGTATTAACACTGTTTTGTAAATGAATGGCCTTTTTAAGGTAATTTTGATAAAAATCTTGGGAAATTCCATAAATAATTGTTAAAAGTTATGCTTCAGGAAAATTAGACATTGATTTTCATTAAAGCCTAGACATCATAATCTGTCATTTTCCAATATATACACATTGCAAAGTCATCATCATCTGCCTAGCCTTTTCCCAACTGTATTGGGGTCGGCTTCCAGTGAAACAGGATGCAACTTAATAGTATTTTACATGGAGCAACTGCCTATCAGACCTCCACAACTCAGTAACTGGGTAATGCGATACAAACAGTTTTCTCGTGAACGACAATTTTTGAAATGGAATATATAATGATGTCGTCAGATAAATAATCAATGAAAAAGATAATTGTTACTGGCAAAATAAAAGAAGCATTTTATTTTGTTTTAATTTTTTGTATGTAGATCCTAAATACATATACATTTTCCAGTACATTGACTGCTTATTAATTCTGCGAAAAGTCTATGAACTTACAAAGTTGCAACGATTTTATTTTTCTTGGAAAACTGAAACCAGTCTGTTATTATGTACAGACGACAGCAGGTCAACCTACCCGAATCTGTCAGATTTTCCCAATAAAACATTAACCTTCTACTCTTGTGATGAGGTTGAAATTCTACTAGTTAAAGAAATCTGACAAATTGTGGTAGCTTTATGTGCTGGCGTCTGTACATATAACCTTCACTGTACATGGATACAGCATATTGTAATACTGTTTTACTTTTCCAACAAAGGTTTTATGGAATTTGGAGAATAACTTCACAGAAAATAGAACACGATCAGAAAACAATACAAAACCTAAAACTATTTTACTAACATCAAATTGTGCCCTTACGTTGTAACAATAATTGCTGAACTTTTAATGTAGAACCTTATCAAACCCGACCATCAAACAATTGTCAAAGTTATAAAATTTACTGAAATAACCTGAAAACAGAACATCAGAGAATAATGTAGGTTGTGTTAAATTACAGGAAGTTATTACCTACATGGTATATTGACCCAGAATTTGATTTTCAGGATAAATGTTGTAATTATAAGTATTATTTTATGAAAATTATATTTATATTGTCATTTGAATGACCTACTATTATTATAATGTTTACAGAGATTGTAGTTTCGATAAGAGAAAGTTGAATACTTCGATTTTTATCTTTCATGTATAATTTTCAGTATATTCAAGGCTAAAATTCAGTAAATGACTTTGATTTTTGAAAATTTGGTGTACTTAGATAAGGCACCTGTTAAAAACATAAAAAATACAAACATATTTTTTCCTACATATTTCCCACATTTACTTATTTCAAAAGAAAGTCATAATTTTCCTATTCTTTTTCAACTATACCTATAGAGCTCGACTACTAATAGAATTGGTTGCAGTTGATTGCCTTGTGATATAACAATGCTTATTGTACCTACATGCTTCGATTACTTATTTGACCTCCACAATCCGTAGTAATACAATATTCCTTAGTAATACCGATAGCAAGATGTTAAAAAATGCATCTTACGTAAATTATAGTTTAAACTAAGACAAAAATCCAAATCCAAACTATAATATGATAAATACTATTTTATAATATGGTAAAGTATTATACATAAGTTTATTTGTTTGTATTTTAAAAGCGAAATTTTGTGAGTATGGATGAATTTGGATGTTTGACAGATGCACAGATAGTTTTCAATGTGGTTAGTTTTTACCCCGATTTTATTTTACCCACACAGAATATTCGAGTTGGGCGAACTCGCTGGCAACAGTTAGTTTTAAATAAACGCGAACGAAACCGCGGCCAAAAGCTTGTCTTCATATTTATATCCAGACACACGGCAACTGCACCAAAATAGACCGAATCAAATCTAGATTGGCCTAATAAAACAAATAGGAGCATAATGCATTTCGACGTGTGTCTATTCCGGTTAATACGGACCGTCCGTCAGCGGCCGGCGCCGGATACGAACCGGACCGTGAAACTTTAATCATTGGCCGGCTAGCTTCACCGGTTATTTCTGTATAACTATTTTTGAAAATCAGTATTTATTGCTAGCAGGAAATTCATTTGCGGTACTTTATTATTTCCTATTCATTGCCATTTTCTTCCTTATGAGGGATAAGTGAGACGTCCTTGGGTGTAATAATTGTGTTGCTTGAAATAATTTATTCACATGTCCCTACTGCACCCGCCGATTGATCTTTAAACTTTGGGTGGGTGGGTACCTATTGCACGGTAATTAATATCTACAGTATTGGAACTCCCTACAAACGGACGAAACGCGAGCTATACCTACGCCTGTGCCTATTGCCTACTTATTTTGTAATTTTAAAGGGGTCACAAATCACTGTTTGGTTAAAAGGAATGTAAACTCTATACAACGTGTAACGCCAGTAGCGCAAAACCTCTCGTGGTGTAACTCAGCCCATGTTAATGAACAATTTTTGTTCTGAGACTTGGAAATTCGCAAAAAAAAATTGGTTTTTCATACAGATGTGCCCAACCAATTTCTCATTTTGTATCGATGTAATAAAATAATCAAATGAGTCCTCCCGCCCTGGGTGGGGCGAAAGGGACTGTCAGACTCTTACTGACTAAAATCCACCCGTGTTCCTTCCTATGCCCTTTACGTTCCGGGGCCACGGTAACCTGGGTTAAGAAAAAACCCGCGACCCCAGCAGGCATTTGGCGCGAAACACGACGCGCCACCGACCCGGGCTTGATCCTTGGTCGGACGGCGAGCTACCCATCACTCACCGTCCGCAAGCCCGCTCCGGCGCTGTGCCCTCTGCTGATCAGAGGGACACGCGTTGGAGCATCCACACGACAGGCTATTCGCATACGGGCAAAGAGACCACTTAGGCACACAGTGCCTAAGGAAGAGTTTTTGCCCGCATCCCAGGGTGCACCGGCCCGAAAAACTGGTCTTCCCCCCGGACGTATCCGAGAAGGAACTCCAGTCCACGGGCGCACGTGGAGGTTTCCTGTCAAAGCACCCCTGTATCGAGAAGTCTTAGAACAAATTAATATTGTTCAGTAACATGGGCTGAGTTACCCCACGAGAGGTTTTGCGCTATTGACGTTACACGTTGTATAATGTATGTGTAAGACGACGTTTTGAAGGTTAATTTAACTTGAGACGCGTTTCGATTAGTCTTGAAAACAAATCTTATGAAGTCACATTTGTATACAAATTGATTGAATTAGAAAAAAATAAAATCTAGTCAGATTTGCTCAAATTGCATACAATTTACAACTTATAGACAAGTAACTTCTATGATGGAAACGCGGCCTTATGACGGGCGTACCAAAGCGCCTTCCTTTAGCTTTTGTTTTGTTTAATGTTTAACTTAGTAAATTCTTTCCTTGTCATCAGGTATGGTGGTGAATGGCTTCGTGAACGTGGTCATCACCACGATAGAGAAGAGGTTTGGCCTGAGGTCCATGCAGACAGGGGTCATCGCCGGAGGGTAAGATTACTTACGTTTTACCTTTTTGATACTTCTCTTTTGGACAGTTTCATTGTATGGGAAGGAAAATATTTTGGTTATTATCCGGTACCTACTGAAAATTAAGTTAAACAGCATCACAGAGAAATGAATTATTTTTTGTTCGTAAAAAGACAATGGGCAGAAATAAATATTTTGCTAAAGACTTACTTCCGCGATCCCGGGTTTCTTTTTCCCATGCAAAAAAAAATCCTTACTTACATAAAATAGAGACTATCTATATGCATAAAAAAATGTTTGGACTATTTCACTATTTTTTGTGGACAACTCGCACTTGACCGAAAAAAGGCAAACTTGTTAACGACAAAAACGAGGTTGTCTCCTTACAATTTTTTTTCGTATGTTGATTCGTAGTTAGGTAGCCTTGTTGGCCAACTTAAAAAAAATAACCCTGTTAATTAGGACTAAATACACTTCTCATCAAAAAAATCGAAACACTTTCGTTTTTATTGTTTTTGTCCTAATTTTTTACAAAAGAGAATTAATTCCATGAAAAAAAAACATTACTGTGTAGCTGGCAGTTTGGTCATTACAGTAAGAAGAAAAAAATTAAAATTCGAATTAATTTCATTTGTTTATCCTATAAATGAAATTAATCACTGTTTTGAGACAAATGTGTATTTAGGGTTGGAGTACGTTTCTCGTTTAAAAACTAAAAATTAGCGCTTGTCTTTAAACTTTCTGTTTCTTATTTCATTTACTGTGACTTTGGGACGTCTGAAAAAACTTTTTTTTCTAAAACATATGGATACTTCGCCCGCAGAAGCCGCCCAAGTGGTGGCATTGCTGGATTCTGGACTTAGTCAGCGTGTTGTGGCTGCAAGATTGCATCTAAGCTTATCATCTGTTCATAGAGTCTACAAACGCTATCGGGAGACTGGTTCGTTCACGCGCCGTTCAGGATCTGGCAGGAATCGGGTCACTTCTGAGCGAGATGATCGATTTATTGTAACAACTTCTTTACGAAATCGACGCCTTAACGCTTTTCAACTGCAGCAGCAGCTTCGCGTTGTACGAAGAGTAGCTGTAAGTGACTCTACAATAAGAAGAAGGTTGAAGGAACGCGGATTGGCACCGCATAAGCCAGCGAATGGGCCGAAATTAACTGCAGACCATCGAAGAGCGCGCCTTAACTTTGCACGCGAGCACCTAACTTGGTCATACCTTCAGTGGAGCAAAGTACTGTTTTCTGATGAGTGTAAAATTATGCTGTATGGTAACGACGGAAGGAACAAGGTCTACAGAAGAGATCGGCAGCATTTTAGAGTACAGTCACCCCTAAACAATGAGTCGCCGTTGCCTGCGCCCGATGCTGGGACCGCCTGCGCCGGGCGAAACGTAATTTTTACTACGAAACAGGTTGCTGCCACAATTAAGAATATGGTTAGAGGTAAATCGCCCGGGCATGACGGTCTCAGCATCGAGCACCTGCAGTATGCTGGGATTCATTTGCCAAGAGTGCTATGTATGTTTTTAAATTTATGCTTAGGTCATTCTTATTTACCTGAAAAATTAATGCGTACAATTGTTGTGACAATTATAAAAAATAAAACAGGTGACTCATCAGTGCTTACAAATTATAGGCCTATTTCTTTGGCGACGACAATAGCTAAGGTACTGGACAGTCTGCTTTTATGTCAGCTTGATACACATCTTAAAATAAATGATGCTCAATTCGGGTTTCGGCCCGGTTTATCGACAGAAAGTGCTATCCTTAGCCTGAAGCAGACTGTGCAGTACTATACATCGAGAAAGACGCCAGTATTCGCATGTTACCTAGATTTGTCAAAAGCATTTGACCTGGTATCTTATAAAGTGCTATGGGGTAAACTACTTGAGACAGATGTGCCCCGGGAAGTTATAAACTTGTTCAAGTTTTGGTACGCCAATCAAGAGAACCGTGTTAGATGGGCTAACTCTTTTTCAGCCAAGTACAGGCTTGAGTGCGGGGTGAGGCAGGGGGGGTTGTCCTCACCCGCAATGTTTAATCTATATATGAATAATCTGGTCGAAGAGCTTAGCAGAACTGGAATCGGTTGTCATATTGATGGTGTATGTATTAATAACATAAGTTATGCAGACGATATGGTTCTGCTGAGCCCTTCGATCAGAGGACTAAGAAAATTGATTAAACTGTGTGAGTCGTACGCTGGGACCCATGGGCTGAAATATAATGTACTTAAGAGCGAATACATGATATTCAAAGCAGGCAATAAAACCCATAGCACATATCCACCTCTGTTATGTTATGCGGCAGACCTCTTAAAAGAGTTGCAAATTTTAAATATCTGGGTCATTGGGTCTCAGACGATTTAAAAGATAATCTCGATCTTGAGCGAGAGCGCAGGTCACTGGCTGTTCGATGTGGGATGTTGGCCCACAGATTTGCACGTTGTACAGCTCAGGTCAAGGTGACGCTTTTTAAAGCCTACTGCCAGTCCTTTTACACGTGCAGCCTGTGGGTGAACTTTACGCAGAAGGCATATAGTGACCTGCGCGTACAATATAATAACACGTTCCGGGTGTTGATGGGGCTGCCGCGTTTTTGCAGCGCGTCTGGTATGTTTGCCGACGCGAACGTTGCTAGTTTCTCGGCTATCATGCGCATGAGATGCGCATCTCTGCTACGCCGGGTTCGCGCCAGCCCCAACAACATTCTTCGAACGTTAGCTGATAGGTGGGACTCGCCGATCCTGGGGAGGTGGATACGACTGCACGCAGTCAAGTAGACATCCCCCAGGGTTGGTGTGCCTCACGCTAAATATTTTGTAGTACTAACATTATTTTTTAAGATTTGCATTGTTACTAACAAATATGGATGATTCCGAAATAAAATATTTATTATTATTATTATTATTGAAGAAAAGGTCAGCTATGGTGGCGGTTCGTGGACGGTTTGGGGAGGAATCAGCGCCGACGGTAAGACAGAACTTGCCTTTGTGTCTGGGCCACGGCTGCCTGCACTAAATTCTCATCGGTACATCGAACAGTGTCTTGAACCTCATGTGATGCCCTATGCACATTTTATTGGCAACGACTTCATATTCATGCACGACAATGCTAGAGCTCACACCGCGGGCGTCGTACGAGATTATCTTACCGAAGTCGGTATCTCCATTATGGTATGGCCAGCAAGAAGCCCGGACATGAATCCCATTGAACATCTATGGGATGAATTAAAGAGACGAATTCGAGCAAGAGATCCAGCCCCAGAAACACTTAGCCAGCTGCAAAATGCAATCCAAGAGGAATGGGATAATATACCACAACATGTGATCGTGACTCTCATCCGATCGATGAAGAACCGTATGGAAGCAGTAATAAGAGCTCGCGGAGGGAATACAAGTTATTAAATAAACGTTTCTTACATTTTTTTTTCATTTACGCGTGTTGTTTTACCCATTTCCTTCATATTCCATACAGGGTAAAAATTACTCATTATACAAAATACGAAACCTATGAAGACTTAATTTGAATTTAGAACATTAACATTAGGATTTAAAAACCTCATACTACTCACTATTAAATGACATTTTACATTTATTCCTAAATATACACATTTTTCTGATAATCCTTATCAAATCATAAACTGCGAGGTGTTTCGATTTTTTTGATGAGAAGTGTAATTTAAAATGTCCTTTCACACAAATGTCCAGCTAAACTTACTGATCTGTCCGGCTTTTCGGTTTAACCACCTGGAAACCCTTCACCTATCTACATCATCATCATCAGCCTATTAATGTTCCCACTGCTGGGGCATAGGCCTCCTCTCTGTGAGAGGGAGTGGGCCATAATCCACCACGCGGGCCCAGTGCGGATTGGTGGATGTCACATGTCTTCGAATTTTTGGTTCTAGGACATGCCGGTTTCCTCACGATGTTTTCCTTCACCGTTTTGAGAGCAGTGGTGATGAAATAAATTACACAAAGTAAAGTGCCTGCCTGGATTCGAACCAACGCACTACAACTCGTAAGTCGGGGCCGATACCACTGGGTCACTACTGCTCAAGTTATTTAGCTATCTACACAAGGCCATACCTACAAACATTTGTTCCGTACGAGAATCGATGCCACGTCACAGCCAGTCGCTTAACCACTTTGCCAACCATTCTGCTCAAGTAAACTTTTTGTTTCAGTTACGACATGGCCTCATTCGCTTGCCTAGCTCCCGTCACCTACCTGGGCGGGCGCTCCGGTTCTTCCAAGCCACGCTGGCTAGGTCTTGGAGTGCTTCTCATGGGGACCGGTTCCTTGCTGTTCGCGCTGCCTCACTTCTTGGTGCCCAACTATAAGATCGCTGGGAATGAGGCTGCTGATCTTTGTACTCCTAATCGGACGGTGAGTTTGCTTTACTTATATCTAGTATATAGTTTGTAGCTACTTATACATGTGTAACAGAAAGACAGCGGTTTTAGAGAAAATGGCGGGAGATTGTAAAGTGAGCCACCACACGCATTATTTTTTTCTTGGGATGGATAATTCTAGCTTTTGTTTAGTAGTGAACGTCTTCCTGCTGATGATGGTGATGGAAACTCAATGACTTCTCTCGTCCTGGTTGAAGCTGAAGAGACCGTTTGATTATACTGACGAAAAGCAATTCTTATAAGTTGAACCCCGAGCTTCGTAACCGTCTAAAAACAAAACTTGCTGTTAATTCTCTTTAATGACTCTTGTCTCTGGTTAACCTAACAACAACAACCAATCTTAAAGTTTATAAAGGACCATTCATAACACAACCCTTAGCTCCTCAAACTCAGAGACTAACAATCCACTAGAACCAAAACTTCAAATTAATTAAGATCATAACTAACTAATAACAGTCCATTTCCAATCAAAACTTTAATCCTCAAATGTTCATTCAATTTTACGTTCACCGTTCATCGTTCAAACTTTAGGCTCTTGTCTATGGTTCTAAATCTGACTGAATGAACTTCAATGTGGGCACAGGCACGGGCGCGGTGCATTCAGCCAGGCCACAGACAATATGCGGCCTTCGTCACACAATGAGAGCGATCTCTGTGATTAATCGGATTGGATCAGCATCCGTATCTGCCAAAATGTCGTTGGACCACGGATAGACGGCTATGAGTGCTTTTACATGATTTAAGTTTGGTTTTCAGGGAATTTCGAAATTGATTTTCTCACGTTCCAAGATAAATGTTAACAATACTTATCTTGTAGATTGATAAATCTTAGGTCGGCTAATTCAGTCCAACTACCTATAATTGAATTTCTAATAGTATGGTAACAATCTAACCCCCAAAGCTTTAGTTATTGGGAAACAAAAAGTTACCCTTTGGTCAAACATTTATAGGCTTGTAACTGCCAGTGACGACAAACAGTAGCTGGTACCGTGGAAATCACGTGCTATTTAAGCAAAAATTGAGGAAAAATAGACAGTCAGAATCCGATATTTCGTTAACATAAGGCTAATGAATATTTAATTGAAATACAGGCTGATATTATTTCTATCAGCAGTCGCGTCGGTGGAAAATAAATTGTTAATCGAACAGGAAAGCCGTACAACGTATTCTAATTAGCAAACTTCCAGTCGGGTTTTCAATACGCAGAAATGCAGCTCGATTACATTTTCCGATATTCATGTAACTTATTTGTTGTTGAGTTACCTACCGGCAACTATGTTTGTGCAACTTTATTAGAAGTTACGATGTACTACGTTTCTACATTTTCATTTCTCTTCATAATAAGCCGGGTTACTTTGTTTCTGATATTTCTCGGTTCATAATCTCGTATTCGTCTTTTTGAAGTGAAAACTTCTTTAGCGGCGTTGTACACTTTTTCTGTAATGGGTAAAAAATTTAAAACTCGCGTCAGGGTCACGTGACCAAAACTCGCGTCAGGGTCACGTGACCCTGATCGAAAATGAGTAAGACGTCATTCAAATTAAAAATAAAACATAGTAACAAAAAAGTTTTCACTTCTACCGGCACTCCTGGAGTGCAACCTTTTTTTTTATTTTCATTTGAGTCACTAGTTTTTTGGTTTTTTAAACGAACAAAAACCTTACCCCTTTGGGAACTTCTCCTACTTATCTGGATAAATTCTTAGTGTGGAGTGGGTGCATTTACAGATGTTTAAACTTACATACATAAACACTCAAACCCGGAACCACTACTCGTAGATCATAATTATCTTCTGTGCGTAAATCGAACTCGCGACACGCTGTGCAGCTGTCGATCGTTCAGCCACTACGCCAACCGTGCCCTCAATACTAGCACCTGCCTAAAACATAATTATAATTATTTAAAAGCTTTGAGTAGAGAAGGAGTTTTTCAAATAAATTAGAATTGGGATAATTCGTAGATATTATAAGATACTTCTGAAATGCTTTAGATAAAGGCATTTAATAAAAGCACTTTATAAAGGTGTTTAGCAGTCCGACTATCCGTAAATTAGACGGAATCCAGAACTTTTTCAACCATTCTTACCAAAAGGTATTGTAAAGTGTTTGGTATATCCTGTAACTAATATTCATCAGCATCAGAATAGTTCGTAAGTCTAAACAAAGTTAAAGTTGCAGTAAATAATAATCTTTATTTCTATAACACCAAGTTTTATTTTTAGTTGACGGACAGCTGCGAAGGTAACGTGCCATCAGAAGGCGGCGCATGGGCAGTTGCAGTGTTCGTGTTCGCGCAACTGTTGCACGGCGCCGGCGCAACACCGCTGTTCACTCTCGGTGTTACATACATCGATGAGAACGTTTCTAAGAAGATGTCCTCTGTTTATTTGGGTGAGTAGACTTACTGACAAGTAATTTAGTAGGTACTTTTCTTTTTGGGACAAACCCTATACACACTATTCCCAAACCACTGCAACTCCTGAACGCCAGAAAGAACTGAAAATGAAGCTCGACAAGTCCCGGAGAATAAGTTTACCTGTCTTGGACCCTGCAACGAAATTAATCAGAAAATATTTAACAAGTAATTTAGCACCTTTGCGGGGAAGAGTACTAGTGGCGAAGTTACTGGGTTGTGCGGATCAGTACCCTTAGCACGAATTCTCAGTATTCGAGACGTAAAGTAAACTGGAACTTTGACAATTTCAAATTATCAATTTTTAAAGAAAAAAGTAGTTCCTGCTTCGCACACCAGAGGCGCTGTTCCATTTTTCCATACAAGAAACGCTGTAAATACTGTAAAGTAAAAGAGTGAAAATTCATGCTAAGGGTACAGATAGGCAGTCGACAGTCGCTCCATGTAAATTACTGACAGATATTCAGGTACATCCGGTTAGTCTGGTAGTCAACCCTAGTTGAGAAAAGGCTAGGGAGATGATGATGATGAAGAAGAGTAGCAAGAATCGGCTTACTAAGGTGGCCTCTAGCTTTTCTTGCATTAGAGGCAGGCTTGATTGAACAGTCATGGGATGGGCTAGTGGGCTACATTATTTTCGAAATACTATTGAGCTACTCGTAGTATAATCCGTATGTAGATAACTAATATTAATTGCTTTTAAGTTTTTATAATAAGTACCCCTAGACGAAGCCGTAATGCCGAATCTTTCTCGGCGTTCCACGGATAATTGAAGGTCGATGTTCCAAGTTTTTATAGCAACAAAATAAGAGTAGTTTTTAACCGACTTCATTGAACAATATTTTTGAGGGTGACGGCTTCATGTCTCATGAAGGGTTACATGACGCGTGACTACGTTATGAAGACAGTTCTTAAGGCATTGCTCGTTCATTAAACCACTCATCGAAACTCGTTCGGAAACTGTAAATTGAACTCCAAAAAAGTGTCAGTTCTGGTTTGAGTAGGTTAACTAGCATTAAATTACTTACGAATTGAAACCATAACACATATTTCTCATGAGAAAAGTAAGTGGCAACATTAAAACAAGCCAACCATAGCTAATGATATCAATTTCCCGCCAAACCGTCATTTGAAACCGTGACTTTGGTTCGCCATTCAACTAAGTGGTAACGGGAAAATATTATGTGGTAGACCAAGATGAAAGTTCCTGAGTAGCTTGGAATTGTAACAAACATATTAGGTATTATTTTAAAGGAAAAGGTTATCCAACAAGAATATTTAGTTCCGAATTGTGCCATGAAATGTAGGGGATAAACTGTTGTGTTGGAAGTAGATGAAAATTGGTCAGTCTATTTATTTTAACATCTTTTTTGACAATTACCGCGTTACCACAAAAAAAGATAAACACCTGTTGAACACTTGTTTAAAAGAACTTTCAATGTCAAAATAGCATTTCTCGTTCATATTATAAGGGTCGTTATGCAGTTACACTTTTTTTGTTTATTTTTTTGTGGTAATGCGGTTAATGTTTTCTTTCAATCTTTGATGAAACTGGTATCAGAAGTTTTACTTGAGTGGTGCTTATTATTACCTATTCAAAAAACGTTTCAGTCCTACCACTTTGAGTGAAAGTTTTTGAAATAAAGGCAAAAATTCACTTCAAATTAAATGTCTATTGTCCAACTCTCGTACCAACGCAAATTAAGTAAAGCTAAACATTGAAATTCGTTTAATTTTTCAGTGAAAGTTTTCTTGAGTAGGTACACGATGCCATAATAAAACCACCTCTGTCCCTTCTTAAATATGAAAATAACAGAATATTATCACAAAAGCTTTCAAAACAGGTCTATTTTCAAAGTTATTAACCCTCACTTACCGCGTGGGGTTGCCAGCTATAAACACAAGAAAGCACTCGCCGGTATGGCCATATTATAACAATCGTATGCGTTGAACGGACCCCAAGCGTTTAAATGCTTAGTGCTGGGAAAATTGTTTTAGTTAGATGAAGTTTATTGAGTAATGTTTAGGGTTAAGTGATTAGCTATTTGTTTGTGGAAAGAGTGTAGGGTTTGGGTGCATATTTTATGTTAGTTTGAGTGTCTTCGTGTCTTGTCTATTGAAAGGTAGCCTATACAGTTGTTGTACTTTATAGAAAACCCACGGGTCTGACGATGACTGTTTCCAAAAAAAAAAATACAAGAAAACGCTTTCGACAAAATACTTATAGGCTAATTAGATATACATGCTATCGAGCTTACTGTTTCCATTTTATCAATTCTGAAATCAAAACAACAAGTAATTATCTAAACAAAGAGGAATTATTTTTAAGTTCTTGTAACACAACCATTAATAACATTTTTATCTCTTGAGAAAACTAAGTAAACAGTTCATTGTCTACAAATCATAAGGCTGCGGTTTCATATGTAGCGAGTAGCGAGAGAGTTCACGAGAAAGGACTTCGGGACTATCAAGAAACAAAAGAGAGGCACTTCAGATTGATTTTGCAAGTAGTTAGTAAAATTATTTGCGCAAAATAATTTTACTATGTTCCTTCGGCACACAGGAGTTCCAGTTCCTTCTAAGTAATCTCTCTCCATCATAGGTCTCAATTTTACTTTTAGGCGAGATTGGGACATTTTGATATCACTTAATTTACATCTATATTAAAACGCAGTAATCTTTCTACTATAATATGGTGTTGTAATACCTGTGTTTTTATAATTACTTACAGAGGTTGAAATTAAACTGAAATAATCTGTCAAACAGCCATTTTTGTTCTGTGGAATAAAGCGGTAATGAAATCTCGCTCGCTCGCTCGCAACATTTTGACTCTCTCGCTCAGCTTCTCGCTACCATCGATACCTGACCCCATCTAGCTTTCGCCTCCAAGTACAAATGCGTCGGAAACGTATTAATGCATTTCCGTGGTCGGATTCTATTAATTGCACTCGAATAGGCCTTACGAAGCTGCGATTATTTGCCAGACACTTCATCTTTAATGGGATTCTGTTAAGTGATGGTGCGATGGGATGTTTGTTCAGATGTTATGGGATGTTGCTATCGATCCACTCAAATTTGTGTGGTTCTTTCTTCAAAAGACCATCTCAGACATTGCCTGCGTGGTCCTCGTATAAACTGTTCTACATTTATGATGTCTGGACTTTAAAAGAGACTGTGACCTATGAGTTTGTTTCGGATGTTTCTTCTCAGAGTAGTCAGGTACGAAACACCGGCCCCTCCTAGTTTTATGAAAAGACGTGTAAAAGTGTTGATTGCATAAATAAACATCATTTCATTTCGATACACATTGTGATTTGGGTAGTTCTTCGGAGACAAAATTTTCGATGTCTGTGGATATATTTCTGTAACCAACTAACCAAACGGCATGTAACATTTTTTTCTGTACAGTTTAGCTTTAGCTCTACCTGGGACAAATTATATTTTTTTAATAGTAGATATCTAGACACAAAATAAAAAATTTTGAAGTCTGTTCTCCTGATTCATATAGGGCGTCCGTTTCCCATTTTCCGGAACAAAATGGTCGATGTTGCATTTTCAAAGTCAAAGTCAAAGTCAAATCATTTATTCCAATTAGGCCATCAAAGAGGCACTTTTGAACGTCGAAATTTAAATTTAAAGGGAATAGGAAGGGAAGGGATTGATTCTACACCCATTCGCTAAGGTAGGTTGTATGGAGAAGAATGGGCAAGAAACTCCATACTTACTCTTTTTAAAAAATGTTTTACAATATTTTTAACAGCGTTTGAAACAATTAATGTCAAAGCAATGTACCTTGAAAATCTGGACTAAAAATTTAAAAAATAATAATAAGTAAAAAAAAGCAAAAAGGTACATGGCGTTCACATTTTAACAAAATATTGAAATTACACAATTTACAAATATAATTAAGTGTGTGAGCATTCAAATTTCAACCAGCTTGACCTTGTTTAAGCCCTACATTGTACTATGGAGCAGGACCAGCATGTTTCCAAACATTTTTATCTTGAATATAATCTTCTAATTTATAATATGCTTGTTTAATAAGGGTGTTTTTTATGCAACTTTTAAATTTTTTTTCATTTAGATTTAAGATTTCACTCGGTATTTTATTGTAACATTTAACACAGAACCCCATAAAAGATTTTTTTACTTTAGACAATCTAAAATATGGTTGATCAATTTTATCTTTATTTCTCGTATTAAAATTGTGTCTGTCGCTTATTTTATTAAAAAGATGAAGATTTTTCCTAACATGCATTATATTTTCATAAATAAATTGACAAGGCACTGTCATTATATTAATTTTTTTGAATAATTCTCTAAGAGATTCGCGACGACGTAGATTGTAAATTGCTCTGACAGCTCTCTTTTGCAAAATAAAAATAGATTCAATGTCAGCTGCCCGGCCCCACAATAGGATGCCATATGACATAATGCTGTGAAAGTAGCTGAAGTAAACCAAACGCGCAGTTTCGACGTCGGTTAACTGCCTTATCTTTCTAACAGCATAAGCGGCTGAGCTTAGTCGCCCTGCTAGAGATGCTATATGGGGGCCCCATTGCAATTTATCGTCTAACGTGATTCCTAGAAAAACTGTCTGATTAATAAATTCTAATCTTTTTCCGTTCAATAAAATTTCACATTCGCTTCTTCTAACATTTGGTAAAGTGAATCTAATACATTTTGTTTTCTTTTCATTAAGAACTAAATTATTAACAGTAAACCAATTTTGAACCTTAAGAATACAGTCATTTACAGTGTCTAGATTTTGTGCACGTCTGTCAATTTTAAAAATTAAAGATGTATCATCCGCAAATAACACCATCTGTGGTTGATTTTCTAGTAAATAAGGTAAATCATTAATATAGACTAAGAAGAGGAATGGACCCAAAATAGAACCTTGAGGCACTCCCATATTCATTTCAGCCCCCAATGAGTTTGTACCGTTTATCTGAACTTTAACCTGTCTATCTTTCAAGTATGAATTTAGTAAATCAAGGGCTTTATTTTTAATACCATAATGTTTTAACTTCAGCAAAAGCGTTTTGTGGTTAACGCAATCGAATGCTTTTGAGAGGTCGCAAAAGATTCCTATGGCATCCTGTGCTTCCTCCCAGGAGTTAAAAATGTTCTTCAATAGGGTAACACCGGCGTCAGTTGTACAACGACCTTTGGTGAAACCGAACTGTTGATTATGAAAGATGGAGTTTCTATTGAAGTGACATAGCAGTTGTGCAAGCATTAACTTTTCAAACACTTTACTGAAGACTGGCAAAATTGACACAGGCCTATAATTGTTCGGTTCTTTACAATCACCCGATTTGAAAAGTGGAGCTACCTTACTATGCTTCATGAGATCCGGAAACACTCCTTGGTCTATACTGCTATTAAATATAAAAGCTAAATAAGGTGCCACGGTTTCTATTATAGATTTACAGGCCTTTACAGACATTCCCCAGAGATCTTCTGTTGACTTAATTTTAAGATCCTTGAATGCTTTAATCACAGCTTGGGGGTTCGTGTGCCGAAACCTAAACTCCTTCGGGCAGGCCTTTACATTATTTCTAAGTAAGGCAGCAGAGAGTGCGGGTGACGAATTTAAAGACGCAGTCGTCTTAAGAGGTATATTCGAAAAAAACTTTTCAAATTCCTGAGCTACTTCTACGTCTGTGCTTACAGGGCCATGTGCAGTTTCTAAATTAAATTCGTTATTGCGCTGTTTATTCCTACCTGTCTCATTATTTATAATTTTCCAAGTTGTTTTAATTTTATCATCGGCTGATTTAATTTTATTACTAATATGAATAGCTTTAGCTGTTTTGCATACATTTTTAAAAGTTTTAGAATATTTAGCAACATACTGATGAAAGGTATCATTCATAATGTGTTTCTTAAGACCATAAAGTTCAAAAAGCCTTTCTCTGCTTTTACGAATTCCAGGTGTCGCCCAATCACTAAATAAGAATTTTGTGACGATAGTTTTAGTTTTAACTGGAAACGTGTGAGTAAATTGTGTATTTAAAATTGCAAAAAACTCGGTGTAAAACTCATTTGGGTCATTTATATTATTAAAGATATTTTGATCACATAATTTACTCGCTAGTGTATCATTAAATTTTTCTAAATTTTTACATGTAATTGGCCTATACCTTATTTGGGTTTTTTGTGTAGGTGTGTAGGCGCAAAACGTAATTGTTTGGCCACTGTGATCAGATGGCAATTTATTTATAATTTCCTTATGCAAATAATCACAATTAGAAAAAACATTGTCTATACAAGTGGCAGAAGAAGCTGTCACTCTGGTAGGTTCCATAAAAATATGTGACAAGTTAAATGATTTAAAAAGACTCAACAATTTGATACTATTGGAGTTATTTTCTAATATATTAATATTGAAATCACCACAGATGATGATAGATTTACTACTACTACATACTTTATTTAACACATCTTCCATTATAGAATCGAATATAGGAAGAGTCTGGTAATTTGGGGGTCTGTATACACACACTATAACATGCCTATCAAGCTCAACACAGGACAATTCAATTATGTGTTCAACTGACAGTTCAACAATGTCATTTCGAGTTTTAGATTTAATTGATTTCTTAATTAATATTAAAGATCCGCCATGTAACATACGTTTGCGGCTGAAATGACTAACTACACAATAATTATCATAACAAATTGACAAAACTTGATGATCTTTTAACCAATGTTCGGTAAGGCAAACAATATCAAACTTGGTTGATTCCAAAAACATTTCTATTTCCAGTAGTTTAGAAGAGCACCCTTGAATATTTTGATTAAACAATTTTAAAGTGTGTTGCTCTCCACTTGTTACTTTATACTTAACTAATTTGCTAGAAGAAACCTGTTTATCGTTCACTAATAATGAGTTACTAACTGCAGAGGTTTCTTCTGTTGTCTTACAATCTAGTTTAAACTTATATCCGGAGTGATCTCCAAAACAGGACCAGTCAGTGTACCAGCAGGAAGGGAATACCCAACCTGTGTAGTAGTGGTCTCCAAGGCAGGTGGTATGTTAGGTAGACCCTCCTTCGTACAGCATGCAGGTACAGAACTAACAGAACACTGTATCACTATGTTTTTAGGACAACCTAACAACACAGACTCGTCACTTAAACTACTACTTAACCTACTTAACCTAGAATCTAATACATCAGCAACTGCAGGGTTAATATTATATGCTATCAACATAGCAATCAAATGTCGACATTTCCAAGACAGAGATAAATGTCTCCGATGCAAAACAAAACTACTAACAAAATTGTTAGAATCAAAAAACAACAATTTGTCACTATGACGACATGTCAACATGTGAATGCAACAGTTTAACTTATAAATATGGTTATTTTCACATTCACTTAAACTATCCGAGTAAGGAAAAGCGCACAACATCAGCTTTCCTACGTTTAACTTCAATAAGGAGTCCACACCATCCACTATGTCCTTTTTAGTTACATTAAAGCTATTTCCTAAAAGTAGAACTAAAGAAGAACAGTCCTCCAGATTTGATTCAGTTATTCTATTTATCATTTGTTTAAAACTTATGTTATGATAACTGTGGTTAGTAAAACTATGGCTTAGGTATTTATATAATATTTTTCCAAAGCCAGACCCTAACTCATCACTAAAAAGTATAGTTTTACTTGTTTGATTGTGATTATATGTCTTTGCTGGAGAAGTTGATAAGTTAAGTTGGGGCTGAGGGGGAGGGGGTATATTGGCACAGCTGCAAGGGAGATTATTTGTCAGTGACTCATATCTCTCTGCATTGTACTTCACCAAATCCAACAATTCCCCGGCTTCATTCCATCATCCATTTCCTTTTGATTCATCAATATAAATTAAAGTTATATCGAAAGGTAATTAATTGACCTCTTACAAAAAAAATACATATTAGATATAACTACGTTAGTATGTTTTTAATTAAGTAAATAAGAAGTGTCCGGCGTATAATACTGATTCATGTGGAGTAAGCTTCGCTTGACTGTACTTGGTCGAGGAATAATGATGAGAGTCTGGGATCCCACGTGGAGGGAACCTGTCGTACAACGGACGTGCTAGAAGGCGGACGTGAGGCTGGTTGGCTTAGAACCTGGTGAAACAAAGGTAAATGTCTGATTCCTCTGTGTTTGGTTTAGGTACTTTGCTGATTACAATGCCTAACTTATTAATTTTATTTTGCTGTTTTAAAACTTTAATCTGAGTTTCGTATGATGCTTTTGGGTTACAGATTCGTATAGAAAAATGATAATACTGAAGTCTGTATGAATGATGAGTTATGCATGAGTTTAGGCAAAATCATGATTCATCTGTGCCTGATTCATATGTTCAAAACCCCATATGAATCTGAAAATAAATTAGTTTTCCTCTTTTCCAGCCAGAAAGGAGCACTTTTGTTACGTTATTTTACTTTTCCATGTCAGTAGAGTGTGTGTGAGATAATTTTGACATTATTCTTCGGTATTTATTCATAAGTAAAACTCTATCTATTTTATTTTATTTTAAATTGCTGTTCACAACAATGCCACTATCAACAGTAGAAAAGATGGAAAAAATATATCTATGAGAAAAAGAGACTCACAGAACATACGAATTTTTCATCCTTCTAAGATGGAAAACAAGAAAAGATCCAGACAAGTATGCTGCGTGGAAATTAAAAAATGAAAGAATTATATTTGAAAAAATAGAGAGAAAAAATATAAGTAAACAGAGAGAATATTATAACGTAGCATTAAAATAACTATCTAGTACCTATTTATAACAAAATTCTCGCTTTTATGTAAGTATTTATTTCTGTAATTGTTAGTTTAAAAACAAGAATTTAATGTTGAATTGACCAGATTTTTTCCTTGATAATACGATCACTGTTAATAAATTAATCGTTTTATAAAAAAATATTATTGTTGCTATTATATTATGATTATTTTCTTAATACAAAACCCATTTTTATTTTTGTTTCTAATTCATCTGTAAAAAAATTTGATTCATCTGGGCACAAAATTTTTAAACGTCAATATCTCAAAAACTACTTTGTAAAAAGGAGTCCCTCAAACAAATAAATGTTATTTGGAATATCTATTTTTATATGAGCATGTGTTACTGAGCTGAAAGTCAAATTAAAATTTGACCATATGAATCAGTCAAAGAATCAAATTTCGAAGAACTACCCATTTGCAAAATCATGAATCACGAAATTGGATTTTTCACATAATTTTGGAGGAGAAGAAATAAAGGTGAAAGGGGAGGCCTTTGCCCGGCAGTGGAACACTGAACAGGCTATTAAAAAAAATGAATTGTCGTGTTTAAAACAAGGGTTTTAATGCATTTATGTAGGTAGATAGGCAACTAGGTTCAGTAGAACTGTAGGATCTTCTTCTTGTTTCACAATCCTTTCTGGTTGTTGCTGGATTGAAGAACACAAGAACTTATTTTGTTTAATGGTCACAAGCCCTCAGCGCAGATTTAGATGGTTTTGCAAAAAGTAAAACCCAGACATGTGAATTAATTGATATACCTAGTCAAAAATACTGAGAAGTTAACTTGGTAACACTCTGTCCTCTAGACAGAAAACAAGTAAGTAGGTCTAGGTAAGATCTTTTATTTTCAAAATATATTTCCCTTCCTTCTTGTTTACCTAGTTTGAAAAACAAACCTTATTACCGACGACTTCTCAAGTGTTCTTTTAAATAAAGTTACCATCACTTCAAAGTGTTATCATCATCAAAACTTCAAGAGTCTCTCTCTACCCTACAAGACTACAGTTCCAAAATGTAACCACCATTAACCACTTGAAAAAAAAAGTAATTTTTCCCTCCAATCTCGTATGACAAACAGAGGGAACGAATCTGGCGTCGATCCTCCACTCTCTACTCTCTGGAGAGTCTCGGAGGACAAGGAAACGTATTCAGAGTGCCGTTAGATGGTGCGATGTGTGCCCCACTAGAGGTATCGAGGGTTAGGATGGGGCACACAATGAGGGACGTGTTGAAGAGATGTTCTGGCTGGGAGATCTTTGAAGAGACAAGATTCCGATAGTTGAATTGATTACCTAAACACTTCGAATTAATGTTGGTTGTGTAATTTAGCGTTTGTTAAAATACTTTTGTAGAGATTTTAGTGGGAAAATAATGGTTGCCTTGCAACGTCAACGCCGCCGCCTATTAATTTACTGTTTACGCTGTTGCTAAATATTTTTATCAGATTTTCTTATTAAAAATCACTCTCTGCAACTTTTCCTACAAAATTCTTCTTTCACGTTTTACAATTTTTTACTATGCTGTAAGTTTCAAGTATAGGTAAATGTGTTTCCTCTGATGTTTTAGAATATCAAATAGTGGTACCTAAATAGGTATAAATGAATGATTGTTTTCAACAAAACTCAAAATTATCAAATCGACGATACGGCTAAGCTGGCAACAGCAAATTTAAATTTTGAATGTCAATTTGCTGTTCTTCTTACCTGTAAAAAGCGATGTCAAGCTACAAAAATCTTCCACTGCAGCCCTTCCTTTACCACTTCTAAGTCGCAGCTTTTAACTGTGAAAACAGGGCGCCCGCTAAGAAATGCGATACTTATGCTTTTTACACTCCTCGGGTTATTTTCTTGTGTTTGTCCGTGGCGTAATGTGTTGTAAGTGTAATGGAGGCATCGATGTGTGAGTTCGATCGAGAGGGTGAGAGGTTAAATTGTTTTTTTTTTTAAGAACACGGAGACAAAATAGGTTTTGTGCTTGAGATTTTTAATGACGGAGAAAAGTTGTTGTTAAGTGTCCCTGGCGGTTGTTAAGTGTTCCTTTTTGAGGCTGGCTGTGGTCAAAGGGACAGAAAATTTCTTTCACTGCATAATTTAAAAATATTGCGAAACAGGGTGTCTAACAACCGGGCAACAGGCATATCGTGTAACCCAAAAATGGAAATTAGACAAGCAAAAAGCAATATCTTCCTCATAGAGATCTATCTACGCATAGGAATGGGCACCTAATACCTACGGTACTTTTGGTAACAGTCTTGTGACTGGGACTGTAGCACCATAACTATTTTTGTATTAGTTTAACATTAATTGTCTTTTGACAGTTCAAAAGTGCCTGTAATTAGCCTAGTTGAAATTCATGATTTTACAGTAAAATTATCTAGTGGCGACCATGGACCAGAAAAACGCAGCGTAGGCAGGCCTCCCACTAGGTGGACCGACGACATCGTGACGGTTATGGGCAGCCGATAGATGCAAGTGGCGAATTGTCGTTCGGTGTGGCGGTCTAATGGTAGCCATACACCATACTGCCTATTTGTCAATTCGGCATAATACTGCCAATTTGATCAAATAGAATTGAACGTGTATGGGGGTGGAATGCCAATTTGATGGCATGACATGCCAATTTTGATAGGTCATCAAATCGTTTTTGACACAACGTCAAATCGGCTGCAGTGATGCCATCTTAGCAACTTCATAGATAGTTAGCTAATTTTATAAAGGTGCTAGAAAAAAAGCTAAAAAGTGTAACTTGTGGCTAAACTTTTTAGCTACTTTTCTACAGGGACGGTTAGGCCACGTTCACACGGCGATTATTTTCCCGTATACCGTACACGAGATTTTATCGAATAAAGTTGACCAGTTTTAGGACAACTTTGCACGGTACACGGTAAAATATTATATTTCTCAAACACGGGATTTTCCCGTATGAACGCCGTTTAAACTATTTTTAAGTTTTCATTTGTGAACTGTTATTACTGCTCTATTCGATAAAATCTTGTATACAGTATACGGGAAAATAATCGCCATGTGAACGTGGCCTTACCAGGAAAACTGAGGCTTTTCGCACATGGATCGCATGTACACTCGTAAAAAAAAAGAGTTATTCATTTTATTTTAAACCAAAATACGATTGAAAACTTGAGAGGTGTCAAGGGACCACGAAAGCAAGTTAAAAAAAGGGTCATGCTATTTTCGACCTTATTGACATTTATGCAAACACCTGATTTTAATGAAGGCATTATATATTCTGTGATGAAGGAGCAATGTTAACGAATGAGAATGTGAGAAAAACAAACTAAATTTTAAATGTCGATAAGGTCGAAAATCGCTTGCACCACTTTTTTTAACTTGCAATCCTTAAGCAAGTATTTTCCGACCTTCAAGCGATTTTCGACCTTATTGACAATGATGCAAACACCGGATTTTAATGAAGGAGCAATGTTAACGAATAAGAATGTCAGAAAAACAAACTAAATTTTTAATGTCGATAAGGTCGAAAATCGCTTGCACCACTTTTTTTAATCTAATTCGATAGTCTCATGATGAAATGAAAAGGTGCTAGAAATTGTAGCTGTCGTCACCGAATAATAGCCAGATCTAGTTGCTGAGTTGGCATCACTGCTGCAGATTTGAAGTTGTGTCAAATCTATCGTATCGATAGGCAGGATGGTGTATGGTGTATATGGACGAACTGCCGAATTGAAACAAATGCAAGCGTCAAATCTATCGTGTCGATAGGCAGGATGGTGTATGGCTACTATAATGGGGAGGCAGAGAGGAGGGGGGGAATATGTTCAGCAGTGGACGTCTTCCGGCTGATGATGATGATGATGTAAAATTCTGATATTCAACTGTACCAACAAGCCAATCCAAGCAAATTATGTATATTAGGTATTATCTTTATAAGTACATACATATTCGTACATATAAGTTGACTGTGTCCATTATTCACAGGTGTATACTACACGATGGCGGTGGTGGGCCCAGCGATGGGCTACGTGATCGGCGGCCAGATGCTCACCATCTACACGGACTTCCTCAGTGTCGACTCAGACACGTAAGTAGATCTGCATGTACATTTCTACTACCCGGGTCGACGGCGCGTTGTGTCCCATGCGCGCCTCAAAGAGCGTTAGCATACTGACGAGGCCCCCCTCTCAGAGGGCCAAAGCCTGCCGGGGGGGATTGTTTCCTTACCGTGACCCCGGAACAGAAAGGGCTATTGAAGGACACCGTGGATTTCAGTCAGCAGAAGTCTGACAGTCCCTCCCACCCTGCTCGGGGTGGGAGGACTCATTCGATGATTTTACCACGCTAAAAAAATAATAATTATATTTCTACTAGGTACTAGATAGATATTTAATCCTTTTTTTTAAGTGGTAAAATCATTAAGTGAGTCCTCTCACACAGGGCAGGGCGGGGAGGGAATGTCAGACTTGTACTTAATCCACGGTGTCTTTCAAGCCCGTTACGTTCTGCGGTATTCGTTAGTCCCGCGACCCCGACAGGCTTTGGCCCTCTAAGGGGGAGATATTTAATACGCGAGTTGTTTGATCGGTACTTAAAGTATTTGTGATATCATACACATTGTTTAAACATGAATTAAAAAAAAAGGGTTTTTAACAATAGTATATTTTATAAACAAAGCATAATTGTTTAGTTTTATCTAATAGAAAATAGTTTTACCTATCATATTTCTTAAATTTAATAACGTTTCTAAATATTTAAGAAAATTTGTTTCTATTCAGCTTTTTAAAACACATTTCTACATGTTTATTTAACATACCTACTTACTGTTTGTTTTCCATTTTCACTTGGCTGATTGATATTTATAACTAGCACTTTGCCCGCGACTTCGTCTGCGCGTGTTTCTAATTTCGAACTCAGTGAATTTAATTCCCGCTCACCCTTCTTATAAGAAAATCTAAAAACTCAATACAAACAAACAATCATATTAGACAAACTGATTTTCCGATTTTCACCCCGTTAGGGGTTGATTTATGAAATATAAATAAAAATACGTATCCTTTATTCGATTGAGAGATAATTAATTTGTCAAGTTTTGAGTTTATCGAAGCAAGCAATAAAATCCTTCCCCTAAAACTTTATCATCCCCTTTCACCAATTTAGGGAGTGATTTTCGGAAAACCTAAAAATGAAGGGTAGTTTTAAAAAAGTAATAATGCCCATCTTTTTTATTTACTTATACTGATATTCGTACCAAGTTTCAAGTTTATAAACCCAAGAAATAAGATTTTACATACAAAGGTTTTCACCCCTTTTCACCCCCTTAGAGGGAGATTTTCGCAAAATCCTTTCATAAGGTACTATTATATATTCTGTGATAATGCTCATCTACATTATAAATTGTAACTACCATCCAAAATTCAGGTTTCTACGTTCAGTGGTTCAATATCCTCCCCTTAAAACTTGAATACCCCTTTTCACCAACTTGGGGGGTGATTTTCGAAAAATCTAAAAACACGTGTTTGATTAATTCTTATGTAGTATATAAATACTGATTTTCAAATTCATCAGCTCACGCGTTATGATTTTCCCATACAAACTTTAACAACCCCTAGAATACCAATGGAGGGTAGTTTTAAAAAAATTGTGTTGCTAATCTTATTTATTTACTATTGTTCTTATTCGTGGTAAGTTTCAAGTTTATAAACCCAAGGAATAAGATTTTTCATACAAAAGTTTTCACCCCTTTTCACCCCCTTAGAGGAGGATTTTCGCAAAATCCCGTCTTATTGCCAATCTACATGGTAGACTGCAAATGTTGTCCAAAATTCAAGTTTCTGCGTTAAGCGGTTTCGGCTGTAGTCGTGTCAAAAGAAAAACCCCTGTTCTTTTATATATATAGATTACTTACCACACTCATTTCTATTAATTTGTAAACGTATTCCGTTTCCGCACAAGAAGTGTACCAATCAACTATTCCATAAGCAAATGACACTAACCTCAACCGTGCGTTTCCACGTTTTCCCGCGCTTACCACGTCGCACGGCGCGTCTTGTTCACATTTTTTTAATATTTCATCTCGTGGCACCGACACGGCTTCATTCAGCCAACTTGCCCTCTCGCTTTCATCTCATTGTGAACCACGTAGGTGCTCTGGCAACTTTTCAGCCAAATTAATTCCACATTTTATACTTCCATGGCTTCTGAAACGAAATATGATTTTCCGCAGACGAGTTTTGAACGACCTCCTTTTTGGATTCGCTTTTTAATTTATGAGTTCTCTTGGTTACTGATTAAAATTTAACAGAAGAATCCTTAGATATTATTACTTGATTAATTTGATTACGCCTGTAATAGGCATTGATGTTTCGTTATTGAAAAGCAGGATTAGAGATAGGTAATCAAAATCAAAATGCTTAATTTCAAAGGAGTGCGTCTTACCACCTTACTTTTGTTGCTTCCTTGTGTTGGGTTGTTGAACATTATTATTTCATAAAATGCCTAGTGTAGTGGAAACTCTGATTTATCACTGAGATACTGAATTTAAATTACTTACATAAATACTTATCTACGTATATTTGATAGGAGCTTTTTTGGTTAAAATAAATCATCTTTATTTTTTTCTAAAGTCTTTCAAACAGAGTTCAACATAACATGGCTACCTATAAATAGCACATTACAAGTACGCCAGAGAACAGCACATTGAAATTATAATTCAATCAAAAGGCAGGCAGTAAGAGCGGTTCTATTATTCTAATTCATTTTAAGAGAAGTATGCCCACTTGAAACCTCTCGTGTTGTTACGAGTAGTACAGGGCCGGACTTGTGGGCGCAAAAAGGTGCAAGGGTGCATATGTACAGACGCCACGCCAGCACATTAATCTACCTCAATCTGTCATAATTCTTTAATAGATTTCCAACCATATCACAATAGTGCAAGGTTATAGTTCGTTTGTTTGACAGGTTCGTAAAGGTTGACCTGCTGGCCATCTGTAACTGATAATTATTATGTATACTTACAATAGTAAAGGGATGCTGTAGAAATATTAAGTTTCTTGACGTTTAATAATACACAACTCTTCTAAGCGATAAAATGGCGTACTTATATCGCCCCCTTTTTTTTTTTTTTTCCACAACTATCACACAACGCCATCTATTCCCAAGCTAAGCAGAGCTTGTGTTATGGGTACTAGACAACTGATAAACATACTTATATATTTCTAAATACATACATATTATAGATAAATTACACCCAGACACAGAACAAATGATCGTGCTCATCACACAAACATTTGTGCTGGGTGGGAATCGAACCCACGACCTCCGACATAACAGTCAGGGTCACTAACCACTACACCAACAGGCCAGTCAATTCGTGATAAGAATTTCGAAACTTTTTGACCTCTATCTCGCTATCTCTCCTGTTGGTAAGCAACGATGTGGTCCAAGCACTCCAAGCTAATGAATTCTAATTTCAACTATCATAAATATTTAATTGATTTATTCCCTTTGAATCCCACTTTTGAATCCCAATTCTCACATAGTCCCGTTGGATCCCATTTTCTATTTCCGTTGAATCACATTTGTTACTAGAATTTATTAGCTTGGCAAGCGAAGTTTCAAAATTGGTTGATAAAGGGTACCCAAAATTAATGTAAAGTTTCAATCCGACCCTGTTCATTCAAGCCTGCCGGTGCGAACCGCAGAGCAACGTTAGATTGTTGAGTAAACGTCCGATTTGCATAAGAAAACAATTGGGCATCGCTACCTAATACCATATACCTCGCAACACATACTACCCAATACCCCTCTGTTTACCCCCCTAATAGCTCCGCGAAAATAGCGCCTACAAAAGTATAGCAATAACGGAGTTTTGAGATCTGTTGCTCGTTTTTTGTCTAGGGACATATTCAAAAAAAGGGGTAACATGACTTAAGCGAGTATGAAAGCGATATCATGGAGTTTTTATTTGACTTTTAATGCGATTCGAGCCAGGTTTTAAGCTGTTGAGTTATTTTCTTTGTGTGCTTAAGGGAATGAGAATTAGCTACTTCGTTTATGGGAGTTAATATGCCAGAAAATGGCTCCCGGAGGTATTTTATTTGCTCGTATGAGTACAGAAGTGGCTTTATAATTAATTTTGTTTTATTACGTACCTATTTATTATCTACATAGAGATAGATCCAAATGTTGTGTGTTTCGTTAACAAGCAGAGAGAATTCGTTGTTAACACTTGATTTTGGGGCAATGTTTGTTAGATCAAATGGGTACGTAGGTACTAAATACCCAAGCTGCCTTACTGCGCGCCTACGGTACGTTTACTAAAATTCGAATAAAAGATACGACTAGTAGCAAAACTATACAAAATCGTCATTCGCCAGTTCGGATCTAAGTATTTTTTTGCAGTTTTCACGGCTTTCAAGGTCCTTTCCTTTAGAATTTAAAAAGTAGTCAATCTCAATCAATCAATCAATCTTCAATGTTGAGGATAATGACGCCAGATGCTTTTATAATAGGTAGTAAAAGTATTGGGCGTCATTATCCCCAACATTGAAGATTGACCCAGGCAGGCAGGAAAAGGCGGCCTATGTCCCAACAGTAGCCATTTAAAAGCCGAATATGCCTATATTGCCTGACAAATGCTGTTGTTCCCTGTCCAGGTTAGGAGTGACTCCCGTCAGCTCAGTGTGGATCGGCGCGTGGTGGATAGGGTTCATCCTGTCTGCTCTCCTGTGCCTCATCGTGGCGATACCGCTCATGGCTTTCCCTCACGAGCTGCCTGGTAAGTGTACACCACAATAGCAATAGGGTAAAGTACTTCAGTAACTCAAGGACTCTACGCGTGACCTTCAGTAACACTAAGGCATTTTGGACTATTATTTAGACCTGCGAATGAAACCTATCAAGTAGCCTACCATCATCTGCCTGGCGTTTTTCCCAAATATATTGGGGTCGGCTTTTGCTCGAACCAGATGCAGCTGCAGCACGCAAAATACGCAGTTTGGGCGTAAATCTGCGGACACCGCCTCTTGAATAAAACAAGACAATATTATCAAGGTATTCGTTTTAGAAAAAACCCCTGGATTTAAAATGCTGCTCTTCAGTTTCAGTAATAAGATGCATATTATGTATAGCAGTCTCATGAGACCTGAGGGATTAATGTGATACTCGTAATCAAGCCATGTGTTTTTCACCTTATTTCAAAATAAATAATTACCTACTTGAAGAAGACATCATGGATTTGCAGATCTATAGAATCAATCCCATTTGACAGGTGCCGCCGAAATCCGAGCATCGAAAGTTTCGGAAGCACACGAGGGCGCAGCGTCCAAGTCCGCAGCCTTCAGCGCACTGCACGAGCTGCCCCGAGCCGCGGCCGCCTTGCTGCGGAACCCGACCTTCCTGTTCCTGAACCTGGCCGGAGCCAGCGAGGGCATGCTCATCTCAGGGTTCGCTGCGTTCTTGCCGAAGCTCATTGAGAACCAATTCGCTGTTAATGCTTCAGAAGCGGCTTTGCTTTTGGGTAAGTTCAGGTTTTTTGTAACCAACTGTGACAGTACTCCTTGTTTATGTGAGCTTGAGAGCAACATTACGAGTAGAAGTAGTCTTCTACTCGTAATGTTCTGAACTCATTGATTCATTAGGTGTTCTATGCCGATTCACCAAAAATCATAACTTGTAATGTAGAACCAGTACCACAGAACACTTATAACCCGGTCAATGAACTGGGTTATACTACTACTACGTAAGGCCTACCGTAACTGGACTTTTAAGCCCAGTGCGAGCTTGATTAACTACACCCTAGCCTACCACGATGTCTTTAAGCCAGATTAGTTCTAGCGTGGGAGAGAGACAGAGAGATACAAGTCGTCTAGCGCAAACTCTTCCCCTCACTGGAGCTACTCTGGCATTATGACGTCATAAGCCTGTGACCTAGAGCACCATTGGCACAACCATATTTCTGGCACTCAGAACAAGTCCTGATGTTCCCTCTTCTGTCTCCCAGGTGTGATCACAGTTCCCGCGGGTGGTGGCGGCACGTTCCTGGGCGGCTGGCTGGTGAAGCGCTGGCAGCTGGCGTGTGCTGGTATCATCAAACTGTGCGTGGCTGCCACCGTCGTGGCTGCTGCCTTCACCTTCAGCTTTGTGCTCACTTGTGACGACTACCCCTTCGCTGGGGTCACTACTATGTATACTAGTCCAGCTGTACCAGGGTAAGTGTCAACTTAATTCTACTGTCCAATGACTTTTGGCTAAAAGTCAGGGTCAGTTTTGTAGTTTCTACTTTGAATATCATTACTATATGGTCCTGAAGATAGATGCCATCTTATACACAAATGCCCATGTGACACCGCTGCTTAATTTTTTTCTTCAGTTGTAAAGTCAGGGTCTTTCCCATATCCCAAAACCATCCTACAGGATCAAAAATTTATAACATTACCACCACATTGTCGTTATAACGCGTTCAAACTTAGAAGACAGTGTCTATATGGTCAACTGACACTCCAAAAGTACGGAGAATATTAGACAAATGTTCCGATTTGACAGGTGTGACGTCAATAGAAGGTGGTCTTCTCATTTGGATCGCACTATACGTTTATTTTCCTCCTTCCAGCGCCGACCGTCTCACAGCGATGTGCAACACGGACTGTTCTTGCATCAACGCGCCGTACTCCCCGGTGTGCGGGGCGGACGGCACGGTGTACTACTCAGCGTGTCACGCGGGATGCACACGACAGACACTAGCAGGAGCTGCGCAGCTGTTCCACCAGTGTTCCTGCGTCATGACACGGGAGAATATGACGCTGCCCACTTATGAGCTTGAAGGAGGTACGTTTTTACCAATGAAGCATGAAGGAGCTGATGTTAAACAACCTTATTGATAACTGCAGATCTCCATGAACTCTTAAAGCTTGAGTCTTTAGGCTGTGGGAAAGAGATGGCGCTGGACGACTTGTATAGCTCTGTCTCTTTTCCACAGCCTAAACTGGATTGCGTTAAGAGCTCGTGGTAATGGCGCTGGTGGCATATCATGAGGTCTTAAAGCCAGAGTAGTTCCAGTGAGAGAACGAGACAGAGCTATACAAATCGTCTAGCGCCATCTCGTTCACACACAGCACTAGAATAAGCCTGGTTTTAAGACGTTGTGATACCCCCTCTGGTGGCATACCATGACGTAATTTCACTGCGGAAAGACACTGATGTTTATTTTCCTTAATTTCAGGCTCAAACTCGTCAATCTCGTACGAAGCCATCAACAGTATCTGCACGACAGACTGTCCTTATCTCTGGGTGTTCGTCGCTCTATCCTTTGGAGTCATGCTGTTCACATTCCTGGCTACCATGCCTGCACTATCAGCTACATTGAGGTACGTTTGAAATCCATAATTTTCCAAGAAAGTCCAGATTTTGTTTAATTGACTAATTTAGTTTGTAAGTTGGAACAAGGCTGAAGAGACATCATTTCTTTTTCGTTGTAAAATTTTCTCATGAGTCCTACCCAGGCCAGGGGAAGGACGGTAGGGACTGTCAGACTGCTCGATGTTTTCCTGCCAAGTTAGTTAGGGTGGCGATATCGTGTAGTGTGATCAGAACGCCCAATCTATCGAAGCCTGCTCATTGGCCCGATGAATCGTGCCGTCTGATCGCCGCTTAAAAGCCACATGTCCATCAATAGCCCTTTACTTTCCGGGCACTCGGTGACGTGACCCTATAGTCCAGCGACAAAGTCAGGCTTTGGCCCCCTAAGGGGGCCCCGTCATATTGCTGATAGGTCTTAGAGGTGTGCGTGGAACACAGCGCCGTCGACCCGGAGAGATCCGAAGAAACATACTGGGAATAGTATCGATTGAACGCCGGAGAAATATTCTTTTACGCACAAAAACACACCTGATAAGATCTGGGTTCCCCGTCATAGGTTCCATGAAGATATCCAACAACCACAAGGCAGTATTTTTGCACCAGAACTATTGTGTTGTTTTTCACGTTTTAACTCAACGGGTTGTAGAGGTCCGATGGACAGTCACTCCATGTAAAACACTGATATCCAGCTGCATCTAGTTTAACTGGAAAACGACCCCAATACAGTTGGGAAAAGGCTGGAAAGGGTAGATACATGAACTCATTCTTATCTTTTTCTCAACAGATGTGTCCGCGAAGACCAGCGCTCCTTTGCTCTAGGTATCCAATGGATCAAGGTCCGTCTTCTGGGTACGATCCCGGCTCCCCTGCTGTTCGGGTTCCTCATCGACCTGTCCTGCTCACTGTGGTCTACATCATGCAACAAGACTGGCGCCTGTCTACAGTATGATAACATTAACATGAGCAGGTAAACATTCTTTAATTTTTGGCTTTTTGGAACTGGTTTTTAAGCTCCAGGGTTTCAAAGGGGTGTTCTTGGTCTTAACTCAATACCTGTTTTTCCAAGACTCAGGCTGAAGGCAAGTTGAGGTGTGTTGTACGATAATTCGGGTTAAACCAGTCATCCCAAATGATGAAATTGTTCATCGAAAACTTTGGGACCTTCACAAAAAATGATTTGTCAATTCTATTGCCGCAATCATTTTAACTAAGCAATCAAATAATGATAATATAATGAGATAAATGATATAATCAGACGCTGGATGCAGGTCTCGTCCAACCGGTATCTGTGGAGATCCAAAGGGGAGGCCTATGTTCAGCAGTGGACGTCCTATGGCTGAGATGATGATGATGATGAATCAAATAATCTTGTAATTTTTCCAGGTACATGCTAGGCATCGCACTGGTCGGCAAACTCTGTTCTGTTCTCTTCTTCTTCCTTGCGTGGTGGTTCTATCGCCCGCCGGGAAGCAAGAATGGGAACGCCATAGTACCTTCAGTAGACCTGGTGGTCTGCGCAGAGAAAACCAACGGAAATGTGACTAATGTGGCCAATGGAACTGTCGAGAGAGGCAGTAATGGATACTGTAATGCGGCTCTAGAATGTAGTGATCATTTGTAAGATAGATTTTCTTGTGTAAACTGGTAGCAAGTCTGATATTTTTCAGGGCAGTTAGCCTATGATTGCTCGGATGATTTTGCTATGCAATTTGTTTTTCCGTGCACTTAATTTTCAACTCCTGGCAGCGTTCCACCATCCTCGTATAGTAGAGAATCCAAAACTGGGTGGCTAAAAGCGTCAGAAAGGGCGCTGCTGTGGTTTTACCTCTCGACGAGTGCACGGTAAAAAGAATAGTGTGGGCTCACTGGTACATTAGAACGGGTTTAGCAGTAAGGCCGGCTGCAACGTTTTATATGTAGTGGCTAAAATGAAGCCATAAGGTTGAGAATGATATGTAAAATATTTTTTTGGGGGGTAGTCTCGAATTTTCGATGTCTGACTAGACGACCATTTTGGAAGGTAAAATTCGGACCACAGCTAATTATGAAAGTTAGCTACAAACGCCCATTTCCAATTTTATATTTGTTGAGTATATGGTTTCAAGTTATGAATTGTGTGGATAGAATAGTTTACATTGTATAAAATAATGAAATGATTGTTTACATTCCAAAATAATATAATAATTAGTTCTGTTGTAAAATATCTGTGATGTAATAGTTTGTAGATAATTGTAAGTATATCGCCGATGATGTAAGGTCCTCCTATACTAAGGTCTAAGGTGTGTGTAGATTTATACACCTAATTATAAGTATTAAATTGGGGAACAGTATGGTTTTGCAAAATTATGAGTTGTGAATGCAATAAAATATTAATTCGGCAACATTACTGTCATATCTACAGTTTCTTTTTTTAGGTATGCAATACCGTTTTTACCCGCCAAAATGTTTAAAAATAAATCACAAAGACGAAGAAGGTTTACTAACTAGATAATTTTGCAAAACCTAAGAACCTCAGAGTAGTTTAATGTATGAAATTAAGTAGAGTAAAATTCGGGAAGGCACAATTTTAAAGTAAAATAGTTTGTTTTTACATGAACATCATCAATATAAAGGTTAAGGTACACTTGTACATAGTTTAACTTATTCGTTGTTAACGCAGAATCAATAGTTGTTAAAATTGTATTTTGGTTGAAGACTGATTGTTTACTAGTAATAGTTAAAGTAAATATTAAGTGTATGTGTATATGTAACATATGTCTGTATGTGACTGTACTTTTATTAAATTTTATGATTGTTTGAGTGAAATCTACTTGAGACTAGAGAAAAAGCTCAAATATAATTACATTCAAGCCACTTAATTAAGATATTTACTTTAAAGTAAAAAAAAATATTAAAAATCAATTTTTAAGTAATTTACTTGATTGCAATTATTCTTCAATTTTATCATTAACCATTTTAAAAGTGATGTATGTACCTCTTTTTGGACGTATTCTGCAAAATTACATGTCGACCAAGTTTTATGAAATCTAGATCGGATAATTACCTTCTGTATGTTTTACTAGATATACATAAGGCTGTACTTCTAATAAAATAGTGGATAAAAAAATATTTGCATTTGGCCTAAAATGTCAACGCTCGAGTTTCAATCAATTTCGTATTCCAATAATGGACTCCAGATTTCATTCTGGGATCCAAAACTTCAATAATGGATCAACTATCATAAAAAAACAGTAAAATTAGATTTTTATAAAAATACAATTTGTAAAATCTTTACAATTTTTTCTAATGTAATTTGGTATCATAATGTAGGTGATCAATTTTGAAATTGTACAATTTTACACGGATTGATTGAAATAAAAATAATAAATAAAAGATTGTGTATGTGTAAATTATTTGTATCTACCAATTCCCATACTTTCACAGTTGGATCTACTATTGTGGGATCATAAATAGTAGTTATATCCGAAATCACAAAAACTTTCCCAACTTTTAATTGGCTTCTTAAATTCGAACGTATCCCATAGGAATTTTATATTCGCCATTTTCAACTAACACTGACTTCTTTCATTAAACAACTGATACAGGACAAGATCAAAACAACCCATTAAAAATATGTATTCAATATATATTCCAACATTAAAAAATGCTTATAACTTAACAAAATGCATTATAACATTTTCATAATTAAAAATTGTGTACTTATAATAATGTAGAAACAGAGCTAGCAGTAGTAGGACATGGTTGTTTTGGCGCGTGGCTATGATAGGAACTAACGCCGCCGTTTTCTTATTTTTAATAAAAAAATCACAAGTGTTTACCAACAGCGCCCTCCTGACAACGTTATTCATGCGCCAAAAGAACCATGCAGCACTCTCATTATAGTTGTCTCAGAATCTCAGAAAAACTTAACTCCTTGACTGTCGTCGAACTCCATCAGTTCACATTTGCCTTTCAATTCTAATTGCTTTAAAGCTTTCATTAACACGCTCATGTCAAGGCCGTGGAATTCTGAAAAATAAATAAAATGATTATTTTTTAAAAATCCATGAGAGGAATGTAGAAGCTGTGGATACTTTCTATCAACAAGCTTAATAGAATTTTAACACATTTTTTTGAAAGTGGATAAATTAATTCATTGAACTATTGGATGAATAAAATAGCTTTATTTTACAAAACCCTGACACACATTTGCAATCAATTGTTAGAACTACAACCTCAATTTATGGGACATAGTTGTCTGAAATAAAGGTATAAATAAATAATTAAATAAATGAACATATCCAGACAAAGTAAGTAATAACGTAGATGCAATGCATGCATCTAAAAACCTATTTTTCCACAATAGATGAGCCTTACCTTGGTCAGCAGTATTCTCGCCTTCCCTCAGTTCAAACAAAGTACAAACTGAGTTATTCATTCCATTATTGCAGGCCCAGTTGTACACCAAATTGCCCCATTCATCAAGTGAGTGCCAGTAGACCTCCCATACATTTTTGCTCTTATCCAATGGTGCCGCTCGCCCAGTCTTTGCCATATCGTCCAAGATGGTCAGAATAGCTTCCTGAGACAACTTTCTTTTAATTTCTGTGTTGTTAAAGAGTGGACTGTTTGGTGATTCTCTTATGTCTATAGTTGATTGTTTTGTGGTTTTTAAGTATTCTGTAATTAACTGCTGCCATGCTTCCAGTTGTTTTGCTCTTGTTTCTGTGTGTGGTTGAATTCTGGAACAAAGAAAATGTTAACATTTTATTTGATTTCTTATTTTATTTACTCAGATCAAAGAAATAGGCAGATAGAGCGCTCAGAACACGCGAGTGGTTCCACCAAAGTTAATACAAAATCAAAATCTAGTACAAAGTCGCGACAGTACCAAGTTACGCGTCGTACCTAGCTGCGCGTCATTGTTGTTGTTTGCCAAAATATGCCGTCACGTGTCTTTAACCATTGTAAAAGTTGTTCTCAAAAACAAAGAAAACATTATGGAATGTAACTCGATTTGATTTGAACTTTGGTGGTACCACTCGCGTGTTCTGAGCGCTCTATCTGCCTATTTTTTTGATCTGAGTTTATTTAAAACACTTGACTACTGATGAGTTTTATTAATAAAGATCCTTGTATTACATGGGGAATACTTTAGTGGTAATAAATTAATTATAATTACAAATGAAAAAAGATTGATTATGAATTGCAAGTGACACTCTTTCATTTCGATTTAAAAAACCCAAAAATATTGTATAATATGTCTTGATCTAATATCTTCTTGATCTGTTCAAATACTTACATACTCCTTCCTTGTTCAAAGATTCAATATGCTTCTCATATATTTCTATCAACTTCCTCTCCGTGTCTTTTCTTTTGGATAATGTTGCAGGGGATTTAGGTTCCAAGTCAGTCAGAGCCAGTTTATAAAATATCTTTGATTTCTCAACTTCAACATATGGGAAGTTTTCAACATAGTTGGTTGTAAAGCTGATCATTATTGAACAGTCTTTAGCTACTGCAGATATTAAGGCCAAGTGTACCGGATCTGTAGTTTTAAGAAATTCATCTCTACCATTTTCAGTGTATAGATCTAAATTTTTTGATTTTAGTTCTTCTATTAACTTAGGGACATAATCTGTGTATTTATTTTTGACATCTTTTAGGTCAAAAGTACTTGTTTCTGACAGTTTTTGTAATTCTAAAAGTTTGTAGAGAAATGTGTTGCATTTTAGATTGCTGCCTTCAACACATTGGTTAGAAGTATCTCTCATATTTTTAGTTTTAGTCTCTTCAAGTTTAATGAATGCCACACTTTTATCACTTGATAAAATATCTACGATAAAATCCAAAAACAAATTTGAATCACTAAAATAGTTCATGTTCTTCACAATTCCGTCCAAATCACTTAGACATGATTTCTCATGAAAGATTAATGAACCATCTTTGAAAAGTTTTAAGTTATTCTGTGGATTATCTATCATGTTGAAAAGGGCATGTTTCATTCTCTCTTTGTCTCCAGAAAACAAGTCTAGTGGACAGTAGTGACTGGTCTCTGATATAGATCCTGTTTGTAGTTTTAAATGTTGTTTCAAACAATAATAGCACTTGGAATACTTTCTAAGACTAGATGATATGAAACCTTCTTTTGGTTTGATCTCCACACAGTAATTAGATCCGCATTTAGGACTGACTATAGACAAGTTTGTGGCTTTTATGGCAACCTGACTGAGTACTGACTTGAATATTCTATTAGCTGGACGAAACGGCAGTAGAATTTTAATTAATTCTGCTAAATCATGTTCAGATATTTGTATTGCTTCTTCGAGACCATAGAATTTATTCTCTAGCAAAGGCACCATGATCAAATTCACGAAATTGACGGAATCGTATACATTCTTCTGTAATGCTGTTTTCTCGTCTTCTTTAATGAGTCGTAGCACGTTACTAGTATCCAATATTTGGATTACGATGTGGGCGTTGCCTTCGTTTATGTATTTCCAAGATTTGCCTAATAACATCATGTTTTCTGGTCCAAAATAGGAAGTTTGTTAGAAGGTACAATTAAAATTAAGTTTTACTTACGTAAAAAAGGGAGGAAAGTTGTACTGCCAAGGCCATGTGATATCTGCCATCACGATACACTAATATTTAGAGTACCTTTTAATTAAAAGTCGATTATAATCAAAGCAATTATTTATTTTACACTACGAATCGCGGCTGATTAATCGACTTTGACGTAATTATGAATGAATGAAAAAACATTTTGTCAGCTGGTCGCCTGTCAAATAACACAGATAACATAAAATGAACGAACTAAACGCGTTCCAGAGTCTTGTTTAGTTAGTTACTTGACAACATTTGTTGCATTATTTGGCATACTGGCCAAAAAGTGAGTATTCAAACTAGCTATTTCAAAAAATTAAAAAATAAGAAGCTGTCATAATTTGACAAACGCGAACGAAATTTGCGTTTTGCTTTCCTGCAAAAAATCCTATTTCTAATTTATTTTTACCTTTGATATGTTGGAGTTTGCCGCAAACTAAGTTCTTTTTGTAGATTTAAACTATGATTACGCTTAATAGGAAATTGAAGAAGGAGCCTATAGCTCCTGAGCCTACAAATATGTCGAATGGGTTGCCTACTAGCGAGTCAGTGGTGAGAAGAATATCAGTGAGGGATAAATTGTTGATAAAAGAAGTGCAAGAGATGAATGAGAACCTCCCTGCGACGTGTAGTGTACATTTCGAAGACCCTAATGTGTTGAGTGAGTTCATATTGACTGTGACGCCTGACGAGGGTTATTGGCAGGGAGGCAGGTTCAAATTCAGTGTTTTTGTTACAGAAGACTATAATATGGCTGTAAGTATATTATGTGAATCTTTCTGCATCCGAATTTGCCTTTTAAACAGCTAAAACTACAGCTTTTATCTTATTCTGAAAGTCACCTTTCAAATTCTTTAATAAGCCCTTTAATTTTTTACCTAAATTACATTTTGGCTTATAATATCTAAAGATTACCCTCTCTAACTCATACTAGAATAACCATTATATTTAGTTAGTGGTTACAATAGACCTCTTATCTGTTTGTCTCATTATTACAGAGATTTTAGAGGTCATAGATTGTTCTAGACTTGCCAAAAAGATATTGTTTTATATGAGCGCATAGTTTGTACAGTCATGCCAGTCAGTCATTAGGTACATTAACTTTAAATAGACCCAATGGTTTTCATTACTATAATAGTTGTTTTTGCATGTTTTGTGATCATTTTTGATTAAACTGCTCTTTTATTCTATTCCATGATAAACTGTTATTTCATGTTGAAAGTCAAAGTCAAATCAGTTATTCAAATATACTTTTCAATGTCAGCATTTACATGTGAATATAATCGATTCTAGAAATTTCTTGTAAGTATTCTACAATTTCAAAATGTAATTTTTACCTGATGTTACTTCTTCGATTTTAAGTACCTACTGCCTGTATTTTGCTATTGTTCTCTATTTAGTAAATAACTTGATATTGGTTTTTTTTTTGTAATGATTTACAAAAGTACTGCTGTGGTAATGATTATTCAACACAATTTATAAAAAAATAACATTAATTTACTTGTAAAACAGATATTATGTAATTTAATAAATCTTCATTTAATAACAATGTATCATGTAAACATTTTCCTTTAAAAGTGGATCAAGTAATTAACATAATTCTGAAATTAAGTAAATTTTACTAACACAAAATCACTTATTGAATGCTTAAATAATAGTCTGGTTTTGTAACTTTAAGTCTTATTTGTATATAAGTTATGTTCTTTTCATCTTTATAAATACCCAATACTTTCTGTTTCCAGCCTCCTAGAGTAAAATGCTTGACACGGTTATGGCACCCGAACATTAATGTGGATGGTGATGTGTGTCTATCACTACTACGACAGACGTCTATTGACGAGCATGGCTGGGCTCCCACACGGAGATTGAAGGATGTTGTGTGGGGACTTAATGCTTTATTTACTGTAAGTTTTAATTCAGAACTAAATAATTTTCTACACCCTGATTTAAACACCTAAATGTCAACTTAGGTCAAGAAACAGAGAAACTAAAAACATTCCCAATGCCATAATCCACTGTCTCAATTTTTGTCATTCATAAAACTGTTGTATGTACAGATTATTATCTCTGTTCTAAAACACATGTTTCTGCTGATAGTAAATTAGTCATTGATTATATCAGATCAATGAAAAGCAAATTGACGTAATTGAACTTCAATGTATTGCTATTCATAATCTGAAAGTAATATTTTATAATTTATAAATATACAATAAATGAAGTCAGAAATTTTAACAATCTAAAAATGAACTGAGAAACGTGCAGGAGTCTTAATCTTAAATATATCTAGAGAAAACTGGGTATATCTCCACTGAATATAATTTCAAATAAATAGAACAATCTATTTCTTATTCCAGGATCTCTTAAATTTCGAAGACCCATTAAACATAGAAGCAGCGGAAATGTACAACAAGAACAAAACGGAATTCCAGTCTAAAGTTCAAGAATACATTGCTAAAGGAAAAAGATGAAACTTGTGTTACCATGCCATTAATATTACGCTAGAAAACTATAAATGATGCAACGGTTTTTATCATGTGGGAAATTTAGCATGGGAAACATTACAACAAGTTATAATGTAATACTGCTTTTACGTGCTTCCAAGGTAATTTAAAAGGAACTGTATTAATTCAGATTAATTCAATGTTCTATCATTATTTGTTATTAGTGTCTGATTGAAGCAAGATTTTAGATCAATCTAGAATAGAACCGTTGGTTCGACACTACTGTTACGAATTTGCGAAGGGATCTAAGAAAAAAGATTTAAATATTCTTTGAACAGATAGTTTTTCTTAATAATCATGTTAGTTCAAAATATATGCTTAAAAAACACAATATATAAATTGTATAATTATAAAATATGAAATAAAACACATTTTTATAATACACAGCAAGCAATATTAGTGTTCATAGAATTCTAAACTAATTATACTAAAGCAGAAATAATATATAAACATTTTCTAGAAGTATTTTATAAAAATAAATATAAAATTAGGTGCTCTACCGTGTAGTATAGGTACATATGATATTCTAGTTTTAGATTATGAACAGCAGGTCAAAAATAATATTTATTCTGGAGTGACCACTCTTATAGACGTGTAATTGAGATGCTAAAAAGATGCTTGATCCAAAAGTAGTTTTCAACTTAAAGAAAATATAACAGCCTTGGCATTTTACGCACGCTTTTTAGTATTTACACTATCTTAGATATATTTCACAAGTAAGATCAGTGTATAATCTTCTTATATTTGCTTTACACGGCGCGTAATATTAAGTTACACGTCGCGTCCCATGCCTTGTGAAGAGTGCGGCCTTCATAAACATAAGGCGTCCCTCGCTATCGACCCTCGCATCTGTTGTGTATACCTCACAAATACATTTTGTTAGGAGTTAGTAAGTAGTAGTCGCCTTTCATAATCCCAATTATTTTCTAAATTATTGTTTTAGCTGCACTGCTCTCATAAAGGCTCCTCTTCACAATCGGCCATGATGGCCGTGTTTGCCAAACAGAAGGAGACGGCGCTATACCAGAAAGCAAGATGCAAATAATTCTATCTCGATTCTTAGTATAGCGCCGTCTCCTTCTATTCGGCAAAGACGGCCATCATGGCCGATTGTGTAGAGGAGGCTTTAAACTTGTCACCGAACGCGGTGATCGCTACAAATGTTGCACTCAAGGGCGTCGCCAAGGGGGGAGGGGTGGGGCAGTTGCCCCTCTAGAGATCAAATTTAGCTAGCCGCAAAGCGACCAAAGTGCAAGCGATCAATTGATTTCCTTACCTATTAATAAATTCCACATCGCATGATACAAGATGTAAATAAATTCACAAAGTTTAATGTATTCTGCAGAATAATTTTTCCATATTCAGAATAATTCAGCCCCATTAATTCCCCCTCCCCCCCTTAGTCATAAGCTGGCGACGCCCTTGGTTGCAAAAAAAAAAAGCGTCAAGTGGTAGACTTTGTGCTGCCACTTGGCTTAATGCTGAGCCGAGGCCCTTTGGCATTCAAAGATTAGTTTTGTTTTTTATTTAGTATTAATTAGTTTTAAGTTTTGATGCTTATGAACTCAATTTTCTTTCTTCATAAAGTAGTAGGTATTTAGAAGCTCAGCTCATGTCGATTTGCGTCTATGATGGTGGTCACTCGCTTAAGAAGTTAAGATACAATTCTGTAGCACGCTAGCATCAGAAACACAATTTGTTTCTATCATTGTATGTAACCCTAAGATTGCCATAGCGATGGGCGGCATTTCCGCCGCGGTTTACCCTCTTCGTATACAACGCGCAAAAGTCTCAAATACCTTACGAATTTGGTATGCAGGCGACTATCGCAATACAAATCCATAGAGGTTCGTATCAAGCGTCAATGGATACTATACTAAAGTCGTAAGGTATCGGAAACTTGCATCGATTTGTGTACGGCCTTACAATTTCGGACGCCTTCGAAAATGTACCTGTATAATACAAAACTTATATCCTCTTTCCCATGCTAGATTTCCCAATTATAGTATATTTATGTATATTATTATAATAAATACTCCAAAAAGCAGTGATATACTTAATTATGTATTTGTGTTTGAGAAACTGGTGTATTTTTTATGGACTGACATGAAAATGAATTCTGACAATTTCAATTTTAATATTTATTTTAAATAGCTCAATTTATTTGGTGGTGTAACTGTTTCGTTAGATTAGAGAAAACTTCTGTCAGACACATTTGTCTGACAGAAGTTAAATAGCCTTCTCCTTTTTTAGAAGTTGGTTATATTGTTTAGTTCTCAAAAGTTATTTTATGATTTAACAGGGATTTGTGCTATTTTTTTCTGTGTGTGTTCTTTTTATTTTTGATTGCATGCATTGTAAAGGGAACTGCACGCGTAGCATGGCGATTCTATCTCTATTCTACCAAGAAAAGACAAAATTATTTCAACATTATTTCTACACAAATCGACTGTATTCTTGCACAAACATGACACTATTCATACACTATTGAAGAAAATAACATTAATTTTCCATATTTTTTACATCGCCATGCTTAACACGGTAAGAATATTTCTTCGTTCTGTCATTTTGTCTATTCTTCCGTCGATAAAACCCCTTTCTACGGCGCTATGCTACGCCTGCTGTTATCATAGTTAAGCGACTCTTGTCAAGATGACAATTCCGATCATTCACATCATATGCGACTATTGTAAGGCTAGCGGTCGTTTTTTTTTTGAATAAAGTATACCCGTGAATCTTCCGGTCCTGGAAATCAACATTTTTCTGTCCATGACTTGGGAATTTATTTGAAGTCGATGCAGCATGTTTTCTTCTCCCATATTTCTTTATAACTTACCATCTAAGAAATTTTCTTTTTAGTAACCCCATATAACCCTCCTGGTTATGGCGATGATAAATACCCTGTTGCTATACCTATATGGCCTAATGATACTGAATTAGCTCTATTCAATTTGTATTGTACGCATCTGTCCTTTTCTAAGGACAACAGCTGAACAGATCTGAATATGAGGTAATGCCTACCGCGAATTTTGGAAGCGAATCCAGTCGCTGCTATTTCATCGGATTTGTTTTCAGAATTTATTTTTGTTCAATGTTACTCAGTTCACGGAATCTGTAGATCAGCAACTTACTGCTCAGAATAGTACTTTTTAAACTGTATATTCAATAATCACTGCAGCTTCAAAAAGTGATCCAAATATAATCAAGTCTTCCTATCTTAACATAGTATCCATATATTTTAAAATAATGATTGCCACAAAAAGTACACCAGCAAATATTAAACCATAGAAAGTTGATTGTGAGTAATTCTATTTAAAAATTATGTGTAACTTGCATGTACACTGAATAGGATTTTTATTTAATAAAATCAATTTTACTATGATATTGAAAACTTTTTATTGCTATTTCGAGTATAAATGAATAGTTATTCGATTTTAGAATTTCTAAACAGCGTTTTTTAAATATTGTTAATACTAAGGGACTGAGCTCCCGAAGGTTACAAACCGCAGTCTTATCGTTCACAACCTCAATGGATTTAACCTTTTTTTAATTGTATAAAAATTGTACTGTCAAAATCACGCACGTTGGCTGTGTTGTTCTAATGTTATCTTGTCTTTCGTAAAGTTGGGTACTCACCTCAGTGTTGCATTGTAAGGTATCAGGGCCTGAAGCCAAACGGCAAGCGATATTCGTTAACATTCAGCAGTCGCTAAATACATTTTCAACTTTATACCCCATCGCATAAAGTTGAAAATCTAGTACAGACTGCTGAGCGATAGCGAATGAAATAAACGAAAACGATATGTAATCTTTGATAGATTGTCAACTTTATGCAATGGGGTAAAAAGTTGAAAATGTATTAGCGACTGCTGAACGTTACTGATTGTCTCTTAACGTTTGGCTACAGGCTCAGATACTGCATCAACCTGCCTGCAAGTGGGTACGGCTCGTTTGAGCACACTGCGAGCAACCTTTGTGTTCGCAGTGATACCGCCACTGGGCACTCAGCGGGCTCGTGCCTACGGACTCACTTGATACCGTATCTGATAGATACGTTACATGCAACACTGCTAAGTGAGTACCCAGCATCATAGTTTATTGTTTAATTAAGAGCATGTGAAGTGGGGACCACTTACCCTACAATGTGTTACTTAAAAAATGTCCCCCCCCACGCCTGTAGAGTATCAGGCTGTCATGACTAAATAGCATTCAACTTAATAAAGTTATGTAATGTATGTAAGTTATGTAAGTGGGAATACTCACTAGAACACAGGTCCCTCTGTGAGGAGTGGGCTGTAAGGGTGCTCCCACGTCTATCGACGCGGAATCGGCTTTTTCCGTCGCCGAAATTTGCTAGACCGAGGCAATGCGATAGCACGCGGCCGCCTCGAGGATTCCGCAGCGTACGATCGCATTATGCTTTCTGTCTCGGTCTCGCAAATGGCAGTTCTAAGCGACAAAGAGAAAGAGCGACGGAAAAAGCCGATTCCGCGTCGATAGATGTGGGAGCACCCTAATCCACCACGAGGGCGCAGTAAGGGCTAGTTGCCATGCCAGGTAAGGTCACTTGCATGTGTGTAAGCTAAGAACTTGTCAGGCTTTTGTGGTATTCTTGAGTACCAATGAATAATTAATAAAATATCAATAAGTTAGACCTTTATAGGTAGGCAGAATTACAGAAAAAAAAAAACAACCACATCAAATCAATGCTCTTTATTAATTAAAATTAATACTGGAGCATCAATATACCAATTGGTTTCAATAATTTAATAAATAAATAGTAAAAATTTGTATACAATAAATAATCTTAACAGTAACAAAACCGTCGTAACATTTTTTCCATTATGACTAGATTTTCGTTTGGATGACGTAAATGTACATGAAATTTGTGAAAAATGTATTCTGTACACATTTGGAATTTTAGTTTTATGAGAATATAGTCCGTTGACCCTTGAGAGTCAAATCTAAGTCCAGAATACTAAATATTAAATTCATTGAAAGTAAAAAATCTATGGGACTTAAACTTCACCGTTTTAGGGTTTGGCTTATTAGATTTATATTGAGCTAATATCTGATGGCGCATTTATCGACTTTTATTAGATAGAAAATAAGACTTAAGTAACAAAGAACGTTCTAGAAAGTTTATAACACTAACATAACTTACAAAATGTACTTTATTACCCCTAACTCTTTGGGTTTCCGTTCAGGAGTTGCAGTCATGATGGTAAAGAATGCTTTCTGCATAGTAATCATTTAACTTATACCCAAGATCCGAATCAATTTAGTTTAATATCGTTTTTTTTTAATTAGCTGATAAAACGAAAAAGTAGCAAGTTTCATTAGATCTACACAGCAAAACCGACTGTATTCTCATAAGCTAAAAGTCCAGTTGTGTAAGTCAATGCGTGGAGAAGGTAGTGAGCAGTTCGTCCTGGATGCTGTTGGAGCGCGTGAGATGCCTCGCTCCTCCGAAGGCGGCGCCCACTGTGTCCGCCTGGGACGCCTCGCGGGACTTACGTTCGTGGTATGAGTCCGAGAACTCCTGAGGAAGAAACATGAAGACTGGGTTAGTAGTAGTAGTAGTATTCTATAACTTGCATCAATTATACCTGTCTTGTATCAACTACGTGGGGTTCGACTTTCAGGCTAAACGGGTTAGCCCATGAGGCGATTCGTGCGATGAAATGAAAATCGTCTTTGCTCCTACGATATAATGTTGCAATTCGACTGACTTACAGCTTGGCCAGAACGTCTTGAAACGGAACTAATCTTTTTGTTTGCTGACAACGTTTTAAAATCTTTGTTGCTCGATGTAAACAAAGACGCAGGTTTGTTAGATTGATTGCGTCGATGTTGCCCGCGAAATTCAATTTTTTTTACGTTTTTTTGCAATTTGCAGGCCAGTGACATGTTTTAACTTTATCAAAATATGAATTGCGGTAATAACAAGTATAATTTTAAATATAAAAATTATCAAAACATTCGCTCCATCAGCTCTCACATAGAAAAGCTGCATCTAAGTTAGATTTCGGAGATTTTAACACGATGCAGCTTTTCTATGTGAGAGCTGATGGAAGAAAGTTAAAACATGTCACTGGCCTGCAAATTGCAAAAAAACGTAAAAAAAATTGAATTTCGCGGGCTGGTTGGAGCATCCCCCTTAATAAGTCTTGTATAATTGTGCCATAAAACTAACGTAATAAGTGAAAAAAAAAAACATTCAAAGTGCTGGTAGCGAGGGCACAGTGGCGACTTCCGGTTTTTTACTCTAATTTGCTAAGCTGTAGGTCGCCGTGGCGAGCGTCATGAGCGTGTTTTCTTTTTTCATCTACCCGTAGACTACCGTACGTTTTATGTCTTAGTGGTAATTTCTCCCTAAATTGGCTGGCTAGTGGCCTAGCGTTATTGCTGAACTGAGAACTTTTGTGTGCTTCCCGTGCTTCCCTATTTTTTTGAAATACTATTGTGTGCCTTGCCTGTATTAAATAAGCGTATTTTCTTTCTTTCTTTGCAAAGGGGTTTGAACTTTTTTGTATGGGCCGTGTACCAGATGCCATCCGCCATTTTGATTTTTTTTCAAAACAGCGTACACGAATGAAACATTGATAAATCGATAGATCAAATCAATACAAACATAAAATGTAAGCGGCTAAACCTCGTAAAGCGTCACGTTTCTGAGTTATGAGCTGTCAAAAATGTAAAATTAGGGACACATTTTTTCTTTTTTTTTTAATATTTTAATGTTTGTTGATCAAAAAGGTTATTTCCACAATAAAAATAATAGAATATTAGTTTTTCACGCATTTCAAATGCTTTTACATAGGATTATTTCGTTTAACGCAATTTCAGCATTTAAAATGCGTGTAAAAACTAATATTCAATTAGTTTTATTGCGGAAGTATCCTTTTTGATCAATAAACATCCAAATATTAAAAAAATAAGAAAAAATGTGTCACTAATTTTACATGTTTGACAGCACATAACTCGGAAACGTGACGCTTTACGAGGTTTTGACGCTTACATTTTATGTTTGTATTGATTTGATCTATCGATCTATCAATGTTTCATTCGTGTACGCTGTTTTGAAAAAAAATCAAAATGGCGGACAAGGAATTGGTACAAAAAGCACAAAGCCCTTTATGTCAGAATATATTCTGGAGACATGGAACGACTACGTCTCTGGCCTTTACAATCGATTGAATTAGGTAATCGGTTTGTTATTTTGTCTGTTTTTTTGGGATCAAAGAAGATAGCCATTAGATTCACGTAGTGGTCTAGACAAATAGATATTACAGCTTGGCCAGAACGGGTTGAAACGGAACTAAACATATTATTTCTGACAGCGTTTTAAAATCTTTGATATTTGATGTAAACAACGACCGCAGGTTTGTTAGATTTATTATTGTGCCATAAAACTAACGTAAAAAGTGAATAGTAAAAAAAAAAAACATTCAAAGTGCTGGTAGCGCGAAGACAGTGGCGACTTCCGGTTTTCTACTTTTTTATGTCGAGCTGTAACTTTAATAAATTACCTTCAGTCTGTTGCCAAGGAAGCGCGCCCTCTCCCTCTTCTTGTTCATGAAGTCACTCTGTGTGAGCCACCGGTGGTCGTAGCACTCCTCAGCCAGCGGCCTCTTCAGAGGAACCTTCTTGAACAGGAACATTATGAACCTGGTCGCTTCCTGGAAAATAACAAATGGGAATTGAGTTTTTTTTTTTCTTCTAATAAATTGAAATATCTGGTTGACCGAGTTTCGCGCGGTTTTTAAAATGTGTATATCTTGGGAACCGAGCTTTTCTCGAACCTAGGACCTTGATAAATCGATTCCTTGAGCCGAAAAACCCCTAATCTGTAACTTTCATGAAAATCCTTGGAGCCATTTCCGAGATCCTGATTATATATAAATATACAAGAATTGCTCGTTTAAAGATATTTTAATAAGATTCCTAGATTTACTTAAATACCATATTTTTTTAATGTGTTGAAAAGCAAGATTGTGGCAATAATTTCGACTAAACCAGGCGTCAAAAGATTAATGTGTTTTGGTGGTAATTAAGCTTGTTGTTTTGGTGGTAATCATTGTCGTATCTAAGGAGTAATGTCGGAGCAGAAGGAAATGTCAGACTTGCTGGCTCAAAATCGACCCTGTTCCTTTAGTTGCTCTTTATCTTCCAGTGTCACGGTTATCTTTACAGTCCCTAATATATGTGTGTATTAATCTAAATTAATTTTAAGAATAAATATGATTTCATTTCGATATTTCCCGCAAATAAACGTTTCGCTAGAAAATTCAACTTAATCCTGTATTATAAAAAGCATACCTGTGTGATCTCCTTGTAGAGATGCTCGAACCTGTACCGCACGAAGGAGATGTTCTGCTTGGTCTCCTGGTCGTCGCTGCCCTTGAAGGGAGACACTCCTGACAACATGATGTACGTCAGCACGCCCACGCCCCAGATGTCCGTCTGAGGGTAGGCTGGCTCGTCGTTTATTATTTCAGGTGCTGTAAGAGAGGAGAAAAGAGATTTTAGCAACAGCTTTTTGTAACTCTAAAGATTCTAAAAATTAAAATGTCCCAACTATTCCATTTCATAGTGTACACACTCCACTGCAGTGAAGAAAAGCAAAAAAGACGTCATTTGCTTCGTTTCATCACGTAGACTGATAATTCGTCGTCGCATCAGACTTCGCTTTTACTCCTAGGAAATAATTCCTTTTTTGGTTCCATTTCGACAAGTGTTATAACTACCTAAATGTTAGACAAAAAAAAAAAGTATAAAGTTTCTTACCTTTGTATTCCAAATCACCAACTTGTGGTACACTGGTGCCTAACTTGGTAACTTTGTGTGCAGATCCGAAGTCTACCAGCTTAACCTGGATGGACCTCACAGAAGCCATCACCACGTTGTCAGGCTGCAGGTCCAGGTGGCAGTAGCCTCGCCAGTGGAGGTACTGTAGACCGTCCAGGATCTGCGTGACGATGGTCGCTACCATCTGCTCTGTGTAGTCGTGACGGCTGGACAGGTAGGTCATGATGTCAGCTCCTTGCAACTTCTCCAAGATCAAAGCGGCAACTGAGGAGCCAGGGGCTTGGTAAGCACCAATTAAGTTGGATATCCTTTCATGTCTCAACCTTCTCAAACATTCGAACTCTCTCTGGATCTGTACTTCCGTATCCGGTCGTTGCTCCAGGATCTTCGATACTACTACATTATCGTTGGTCTTGTCGATGCCTTTGACGACGATCGAGAACTTTCCACGCCAGAGTTCGGAAACAAAGCTGTAGCGTTCAGTGAATTGTTGAGAAGACACCCATTCCACTGGTCTATCTTCGATGGAATAGTCCAGTTTGGGTTTATTCTCGTCTAAAGTGACTTCTTGTCCAGATTCCGTGATCTGTTGAAGGTGTCTCATTGCTTTAGTAACTTCTATCTTGGGTGCGCCGGAAGTTTTGGTCTTGACTAAGTGTGTGGGGATGCCCTTGTCGCTCCATCCGATCCTGTTGCGGGAGGAAAGTCGGAACTGGTAGCTGGTGTCAGGGGACAGGTTGCGGACGACGAAGAATTCGTGGTCGATGTTGTTGGCGACGTCTTTCCATTCTACGCTGTCTCCCGCTTTGTATTGGAGGCTGTAGCAGATGACGGTGGAGTTACCGTCGTATTTGGGCTGCTTCCATCTGAGCAAGACTTCGGTATCGGACACTTCAGCGGCAGTAGGACTGTCGGGAGCATCCGGAGTGGTTGCCTCCACAATCCTGGTCCTGGCAACAGTCTGTCCGACCTTATTCCTGGCTACGACCTTGTAGTAGCCGATATCGTGGTGCTTAGCGGGTGAGAATTTGAGGGTAGATCTGCCTTCTTCGTCTTCAACGATAGTGATGCGTTGACCTTCGGCAATTGGCATATCGTTCTTGAACCATGTGATAGCGGGTTTGGGGTCTCCTACGGCGAAGCAGGAGAGATGAGCGTCCTCTCCTTCTCTTACGGGGAGGAGTTGAGGTTTCTCGCGGAAGAAGGGAAGTTGTCCTTCTTTCTTGGACTCCATGAGGGCCTGTGCCTCTGCGTATGAGTCCAGCCTGGTGCCGAGCTCGTGTCGCAGGCGGCGGATGGTGTAGGACTCGGTGCCGTAGTTGTTGATCCTCTCGCGGCGCTCGTCGTCGATCTCCTCGTCCATTATGTCCGTGAAGCGACGACGTTCGCGAATGATTGGGGTCTGGGGAGAAGACGCAATGTTTTAAACAATGAAATATCAAAATAGCAGCTAAGCGAGTGTAAGTATACTTTGGTTGTAAACAAATAGGGAGCAATACAAAATACATACCCTAGGATCATAGGTGTCGAAGACGTTAAGGCTGTACCCTGGTGACCGGTCGCAGGCCACCTTCATATATTCACGCAGACGCACCGGGAACTGTGTGTCACGCAGCTGCAGCAGGTACGTGTCGGGGCCGTTCTGGTAGCTGCGGGGAAGAAAGAGATTTGTAAAGAATAAGGTATTATTTTACAACTGGCAACAATGTCAGAAGGGAAAAGCAGGCTAAGTCAGCATTTAATAGAATAATCATTTTCTTTAGTGAAACAGTCATCATTTTCATTAGCATCAAAAAAAAAATGGAGGTTATACACGATAGGATTTGCATGATGGTTTTAACCGTGGACGCACGACCGCATACATAACCGTTACATGCACGTTTTTTTTTAACACATACACTTGGGCTTGCCTGTCGTTTATGAATCATGAAAGGTTAAAACCATCAAGCAAACTCTAACGTGTATGGCCTCCGTAAGATAATTATCTCATTAAAAAACATACTGCCAAATCGATTCGCTGAAAATTGCACAAATTGCTTTATACTCACTGGCTCTCTGACTTGGCGGACACCTCCCAGTCGGGATGGTCCCACTGTTTGAAGTTGATCTCATGTTCACCTGGCTCGCGGTCGTGAGGGACGCGGTCCGGGGTCGCTGGAATTTTATAAAGTTTATTTAATTTAAGGATGACAAGTATTAAATATTGGTTAATTTAAAACAAGGAAAGGCACGAAAAGAATTAAGTATCATCTGTTAAAATAAAACGTCATTCAGGGCGTTTCTTCAAGAGATTGGATTCAAAATAAGCAGACGTTACTTTCAAGTCATGTCCACAAACAAAGTTCTAAAACCCACACGAGGACAAATGAACGGTGGTAGTTTGACGTGACGGAAATTGGCATTTTTGTGTTTACAAAATTTGGCTCGTGCTGAGCCAAATTTTGTGTGAGTTGAAAATCCAATATCAATGTCTAGCAAAGTGAGAAATGTGGCATTCCAAATATGAATTGTCGATAGTAATGTAAACTACGCCAGATCATGAACTTAGTCCAAATGCTGATCAGTTTTTGACGGGTGCTTCTTTAAAATTGGCAAATTGGGATTTGGGACGTTGATTGGTTACGGACCAAAATCTCGATCAAGATTGCGGCTGACATAGGTACCTACAGTATTAATTTCTATATTAACTTGGCGATGAGACCAAGGTGAAAGAGGAAAAATGGACACTTGACTAACCTTCAGGAGTGTAAGTCTCTCCCGGCGGGTACACCATCTTGGAGGGATGCTCGTCGGCCCCGCTCAGCGGCTTGCGACGGAACCAGTTGCGACATTGTGCGTTGCTGGTCCAGTCCCTGATCCAATCAATAACTCCTTTAATAGCCTTCATTGTATAGCACACTTATTTCAAACACTTTTTTGACCAAATATAGAGGTTTTTTTTAGGAAGTGGAGTGCAAAATAGTTTTTTTGGCACGGAAAGTAAAGAAGTTTGGAAGAAAGGAAGGAAGGGAGTTTTTTATTGTTTTTTTTTTTCACTTATTTCCCTTCAAAAGGTTACATAGTACTGTCTGGCTTCTTCTCAAAGCCACGTCCAAAAAGTTGGGTGTAATCACATGGTCATTGATAAAAATGTTTACCAATGTTTGTGACAAGTGTGGTGGTCGATGCCAACTCTTTATTTAGTTATTGGCTCGATGTGATTGATTTAGGACAGTGCCAAATATATCTGTGTGACATAATGAAATAATCATTGTGATTTTCCGGATTCGATTAGGGTTTGTATCTACTGATGGTTGGTCGCGTGGCAAACGCGTGTGCATGCGATTTTTATTTCAAGTAGTGGAACTAAACTATGAAAAGTTGGAATGTTGTTCCATTTACGTTTATGCATATTGTGTGATATTTGAAAACTCAGTATAGGCTTTATTTAAGTCGGTAAATTTGAGTAAATTCATCTACGAGATCAAGTTAAATTAGTTAGGGATCCTTCGACGATAAAAAAGGCCACTAATAGCAGTAATTGTCTTGCATAATCACTTTAGTTTTTTTTTATATAATTATACTTAATAGAAATATAATGAACTGTCACCAGCTCATTCGATTTAACTTATTTCAGAAAAGCACACACCACATTTTGTGAAACTCGCGTATTTAAAAACCGCGTTATTCATAGTGTATGCACGCCTTAATGACTGCATCAATAATTAATTAGTACTAAATCTTCCACCCACGCGATCACACAAGAATCTCGACACATGCTAAATGTTTGCGATATATTTTTTGAGGCCAGAAATGTCATCATCCGATTTGGATTTATAAGACTTTGACAGCATCCAGGTTATTTTTATATGGTTATTTTAGAAAGAAATTCTGCTGTATTTCATTCAGAAGTTCACATAGCCATTTATGGGCTGTTATGATGAATGTACACTCTTTAATAAACTATGCATATCACGTCATATCAAGTACCAGATTTTAAATTTAATTTTCTATAGAGAATTTATTGATTTCAAGTTGTAACGATGGGTCGCGCCGCGGGACTGTCTTAAAACTGGTACAGTTACGAGCAATAGTATGTATACACCAAGAAGTATTCAAAAGTGAATTTCTGATACCATATTGATTCAACTTTTGCCTTTTTATTAGATTCATATTTTGGAAGCCATACTATTACGAAATAGGTCTTATTTCAAAGTGGAAACCAGTATTTCTCGAGTAAATTGCATTTAAATTTTGTTAACTGTATACATGTTATTGCTCGTGTGACTGTACAGCAGCCCTGGATCGGAAACGGCAACTGGAAGATGAGGAGTCGTTTTTGCCACTCATGCCTGACTGTTCATTCTGCAGCACTCAGTGTGTGAAGACTTAAATGATTTTCTACCAAAAGTTCTTACAATCGTAGTAGGTAGGTAGATATTCTACAAAACCAATTTTTCATGAAGTAAATTATTTCAACAAAAACCGCTTATTAATTTAGGTAAATGTGTGACTATATGCACATAACATTATAGAGCTCATGAATATACAAACATTAAAACGTGTCAAAATCATGATTTGTAGCCAATCACGAGTATCAGACAAGTAGACAACTTGTAGCCGTGATGTCATCCTTAAATATTACAGACACTGATATGACATTTCTTTAATCTAATTATAACTGCAGACGTGCGTGTACGTTGCAATTTTAACTTAATATCAATGACATCAAATTCGAATCGGCTTGACACTTTATATGTTTGGTCCAATTGGTACACAACCAACTGCTTTGTTAGGTGGCATTAGTATACCCAATTTGGTAATATCTGTAGATAATCGACTTCATCTTCAAAATTATAAATGCGAAAGTTTTAGATATTTGGATGATAGGTCGATATTTGTTACTCAATTATGTCAAAAACGTAATTAAAAGGATCATATTGTTTTGCTCAAAGGTAGGAAGATAGATTGTCTCAAATACCTAACATAGAGGATACTATTTTTCTCTGTATTAAGGAAGGGATTCTTGTGTAATATTCGAGTCACACTCGGGCTATGCTGCTGGCTGAACTGTTAGTAAAAAAAATATTACAAAACTCACCTATATAAGTTATAGTAATTCCTCAGCCTATCCGTAGTGATCTGGTACTCCTCTTGATAGATCTTGTCAGCTAATCCCAACCAGGGATGAGACAGAGCGGAGTTCACATCCATACGCTCATGCCAGTTGAAGACCAGCAGCTTAGAGATGAAGTCCCGGCTCTCGGTACTCAGGCGAGACCACCACTCCTCATCATGCCACTCCCATCTTCCCTCCCGGATTCTAGTGAGGGTCTCTCTATCATTGACTCCTCTGAAAGGCGAGTGTCCACTCAGGAGGATATAAGTTATGATGCCGATGCTCCACATGTCAGCCCCGAAGGAGACGCCCTCTCCTCGTGCGACCTCCGGCGCCACAAACTCCGGCATGCCGTAGTCGAGGGAGGCGTACTTGTTGAAGTGGATGCGGCGAGAGAGACCGAAGTCGCAGATCTTTAGTTCGTCGCTGCCGGCGTGAGAGAGGAGGAGCTCGCCGATCTGGGGGTGAGGGGTGAAATGTTACGAATTGATTGGTCGAAAGGTACATATCTATTTGAAGGGATTTTTTTGATAGCTGATATTTTGATAAGTAGACAACTTAGACCACTATTATTTTAGTTTTGACGTAAAATTAACACCCGTGAAATCTCTCGATTTCCGAGGATTATTACTGAGCGCGAGAGCAGCGTTGGGCTTAAATAATAAATTAAATATAAAAGGGACACCCGGATGGAACGAAGTTAGTATAATACACTCAACAAAAATAACGGAAACATAGAGCAAAAAGTGTCGATATGTCGTTTTAATTTTTTCCGTCTAGCCTCCTTTCGCAACGCGGGATTAGGAACCTCTTTCCAATGATTGTGATCTTGGGCCTGCTTCACAGGACACGAATTAAGAGTACTTACAAAAATAAGATATTAGCTGTCAAAAGTTAACCGTATCCATCCAGGTTCTGGAGTTATAACGACTTGCAATTTTTATGTAGGTACTCTTGAAATTCTAGAAAATAATAATTCTTTGATTCCTATACACATGCAGTTTTCATGTAAACACAATAGATTTAAAAATAAAATAACAGTAAGAGTAGGTAATAAAAAAAATGACAAAGAACGAAACTTACCGTCAGCCCCAAATGCGCGATACTATTATCGTGCATATACTTGACTCCCCGCAGCAGCTGTCGGATGTACCCAGCAATCTCCCTCTCAGTGTACCCCGCCCCCCGCAGCAGTCGGTCCCGCACCAGCTCCCCTCCCCCCGCCAGCTCCATGACCAGGGCCAGGGTATGTTCATGTTCGTAGGCGTCGTGCAGGCGGACCAGGTGCCGGTCGTTCAGGAGGTTCATGATGTCCAACTCGTTCTTCATGAACGGTTTCAGGGCTGAATGGCCGTGCATTATCTTGGCGGCGTAGTTACGGCCTGTGGAGAAAATAATGTGATGGAGTTTTGTTCAAGATGTTGTTTGTTGGGTTGGTAGTTATTTCAAACGCTTCCTGAATTTGGGATAACTTGGTTAGTACATATCTCTAAAACTGGGGACACACTAACGGAAAATATCGTCAATTATCGCGATGATGACCGTTTATATGAACATTTGAAGTCCATCATCGCAAAGTGTGGCCTCCGCATAAGTAATAGTTATTTGTTATGCAAGGCTACAAAGTTGATTTTTGACGCGAGTACTTGTATTTAAAACCAAGCAAGCGAAGGATTCCAAGCTTGAACCGCGAGAGAAACGAGCAGTTCAAATATAGAATCCTGAGCGATGCGAAGTTTTCAAAGGTACGAGACACAGATAAACTTTGCTGCCGTGTGCAACACACAACTTTTCAGCTCACACAGCGAGGAAATGTAGGGAAGGAGTCTCGCCTGTCAGGGTAAAGACAATTCAAAAAAACCACGGACCGGAAAACGCAGCGTAGGCCTGCCGCAGGTGGACCGACGACATAGTAAGGTCGCGGGCAGCCGATGGATGCAAGTGGCGAATTTTATAATTTATTGATTCTATCAAATAGCCATTACTGTAGTCTAGGTTCCCTCACCGTTAAGTCTCTCAGCGGCATGGTACACGACTCCCTGCACTCCACGTCCCAGTTCATCTCCGATGTCGTAGAAGTCTCCGAACGGCTTCGTGCTCGGCTTTATACGTGGTGGGTGCTCACGGATCCTGAAGGATTCCAACAAATTAATAAGATGTTTTGTAGTTAAAGTCTTTGCAAATTCTGTTGGTTTATACATATTATGTATAAAAAAATGCGAAATAATGAACTGGGATCAAAATCTATTACCGATCACCATTACTCATGCGATCAAACTTAGGAACATTACCAATATAATTATGTAGGTATCTGGAAATTCATTTTGAAGTTCTCAAATCCTCGTTATTGGCTTGGCTATGAATTTAAGTTCTTATCAACCAAAATGTTATGGGGATTTTGGTAGCAGTAATGTTTTTTTTTGTACCATAAAAGTAACAAACAAGCATACAGCTCTGGAAGCGTGCATCATCAGAGGTATCGCCAAACGTTGACGATCTTGCAACTTTAGAAAGTAGAAAAGACCGTTGTGCCGACAGTATTTCCTATGAAACTGTTTACAGTGTTCTTCAGCTATTGGCACAACAATCCTTCAACAACTGGCTCAACCGCATCCACTGACCAGACTATGCGAGCTTTGCCTGAAGGAGTCCAGATTCTAGGTTACAAAGGGCTCATAATTTAGAGGAACTAGTAGGAAAAAAAATAGGGATGTACGTCGTTGTATGCATACAACCTAAGTGTCTATTAAAATGACCGCATGGCAAAACATAAGAATATCCAATAACGTTGCTGGAAATCACTGGAAACTCACGAAGTTCGTGCATTTCCCGCAACGCCATTGGCTATTCATTTAAGATAGTGAATCATTTTGGATATTGCTACTTAGCAGTTTCGACTGGCCTGTTGGTCTAGTGGTTAGTGACCCTGACTGCTATGCCGGAGGTCGTGGGTTCGATTCCCACCCACGACAAATGTTTGTGTGATGAGCACGATCATTTGTTCTGTGTCTGGGTGTAATTTATCTATAATATGTATGTATTTAGAAATATATAAGTATGTTTATCAGTGGTCTAGTACCCATAACACAAGCTCTGCTTAGTTTGGGAGTAGATGGCGTTGTGTGATAGTTGTGGGATAATAATATTATTAGGTATTATAGTTTAAGAACCTCTGAGAAGCTACATTACCTGTCGGAGTACTCATGTTCTGACTCCTCCACATGCAGCATGGCGGATGTGCTGACACTTCCGGCCACGTTCCTGGCGGAGATGGAGTACAGACCCTCGTCCTTCAGGATCGCGTCGTGGATCACCAGCTGGCAGGTGTCCGGCTCGATGAACTGGATCTGGGGAATGGAAATGCAAACGTTTGAGTTAAAAACCTGTTTGTATTTTCTGTTGTATTTTGATGATTAACTTCTAATAGAGCATTGTCACCGTTCTACGTAAAGCCGTTGTTCATAGATGTGATTTATAGATTTCTGACTGTCGTTAGGTACTGTTAGTTATGAGCTCGAAAGTCTGATAACCAATCCTAACTAGGGGTATCGGATCCCCGAGTTACTGGGTTGTGGAGCTCGTATAGGCAATCGCTCAGTGTAAATATTGATATTCAGCTACATCCCGTTTGATTGGAAGCCGATTCTTTTCTACATAATCTGTTTTGTTATGAAATTAATGACTTATGATTCCAACATAGTTGGGACAAGATTTGGCAAATGATGATATATTTATTTGAGATGAGTTTTCTTCGGACTCTAGGTAAGAGATGACAAAGACTAAGCTTGATGAAAGATGAAGTGTGCTTAGCCAGAAAATGAGAGCCTCTACAGCCCCGTGTCACTTTGTGCCACGAAATCCTGACCGGTTTTAAGACTTATTTTTCCAAAAATACAGTTTAAAGTCGGTTGGGGTTTGGTGGCACAAAATTGTGCCATTGGGGCTCTAGAGGCTTTTATTTTAAAGAGTATCGGGTAAATGCATTGGGGAACAAAGACGCAGGTAGATAATTTCACTCTTTTATTGTGCGCATTATGACAGACGTTTCGATTTTTTCAATTTTGGGTCGCGTTTGACCACTGCCTCATCTGTAACCGATGATGTAGTCAACCTCCATCTCACCTTGATCCTGCTGCTAGCTGCGAGCGGCTGCCAGTCCTTGTACCACTTGATGTCCGGGTAGGGTACTCCGGTGACCCTGGCCTCGAACCGTGCCGTCTTCCTCTGCAGCACCACCACCTCCTCAGGCCTCCTGATGAAGGCGGGGTACTCCGCCAGCTCCAGCCGCACTCGCTGGCGAGCCTGGCCGTGCTCGTTGGTGGCCACGGCCTCGTACCAGCCTGCGTCGCGCTCTAACATCCTGGGGGGAGGGAGATGGATTGTTGAACAAAGATATGAGAAAGGTCATAGAATCTACTTATTGTTCCCATAGGTTGGACACGGTTTTGTCTCTATGAGATGAAGTGAGTTGTTACGAGGGTTTTTTAGAGGGTAGACAATAAGAAATTCTATCTTATGACAAAAGAAGATCTTATTGTAGTACAAAATGAGTCATTTATGGAATTTTGAATCTTATTCCAAGTAAGCAAGATAGTCCTGAGTCGATGGCACAGCGAGTTGTGTTCCACGTACACTTGAAAGAGGTGTCAGCATAATGATGGGACCCCCTTAGAGGGCCAAAGCCTGCCGGGTCGCGGGACTCACGAATTTCAGTGACCCAAGAACGTAAAGACCTATTGAAGGACACCATGCATTTTAGTCAGTACTAGTCTTACATGGGCCCTCCTGCCCTGCCCTGACTGGGAGGATTCATTTGATGACCTTACCACGTAAAAAAAAGTGTCATGTACATTGTACATGTACATAGGTATTTTAGAAAAACACCATATTTAATATACAAAATAACAGTAAAATTGAAATACTCACTTGTTAATAAACAGCGTAGCCTGTCCATTCCTGGTGTAACTCCAATCATATCGTCCACCAATCTCAATGGGCTCATCATTGAAGAAGTAAGTCATCTTCGGCTTCGGATACCCATACACGAACCAGAACAGGTTCACATTGTGTCCCTTCACACCGTACTGGGAGTCATACTCCTGACGAAGGAATTTGGGAGCCTGGGCATATCCATCATGAGGAGGTCTTTCAATATCAAAGTCTTTCGGGAAATAGGGAGAAGTTTCTGGTCTAAAATCAATACCAGGTTCGAGGTAAGGTATGAATTTAGGAGGATCAGGTTCCAGTTTAGATCTGTGGGTGATGGCGAAGGGAGATGGGTCGCTGACGCCATATTTGTTCTCGACACGGATGCGGAACTTGTAGTCACGGAATGGTTCCAGGTTGCGGATGTCGCAGACGCAGGAGCGAAGGCCTGTGCGGGCTGTGAACCAGTCGCCGTCTGGGACTTCGCACATCTCCACCTGGTAAGAAAATGGGTGGAGAGTAAGAAAATAGTAGAAAGAACAAAATGGTCATAGAAGTAATGATGTTTGATCCTGTGATCACATTGATGCTTTGATCAGATTACGATGAAACTGGGATAGCGTCTTGTCAAGAATAACAGAAAATTATAGAAAATAATTACTCCCTACCAAATTCAATAATGCATGTTGTAGATGAACTGCTCTGTATAAAAATACCATATATAAGTTACTAGTAATAAGAGACTTATCGACAAAAAAAATTGACAATACAAAAGCGACTTTCAAAGTTTGTTTATTACTCTTTGAAAACAAGGTAGCCCGTCCATAACGTCTATAACGTCTCTACAAGGTACCATAACGTCTTAAAGCGACAGTCCTACTGTGGGAACGAGATGGCGCTAGCGCGACTTGAATAGCTCTGTCTCTTTCCCACAGTGGAATTACACTCGCTATAAGACGTCATTATGTATATCTGTATTAGTTTAAGGTTCCTACTAACTATTCCATAAACCATCTTAGAAATACTTACGAGTATGTTCAATCGCGGTTCATTGCTATGGTTTTTCTCTTTACTTGTTCACAATATTATATCGAAAACTGCTTAGCTAAATAAGAAGTTTACCTGATAAGTGACCGGGAACCTCGGTCCATGCGGGATGGAAGGTTTCCACCCGAGGGTCAGGTGCCTGTCAGCCATGCTCCTGATGATGGGTCTGTCGGCCAGTGGCATGGGGATGCCGGTCTTCTTCATCTTGTCGAAGTCGGAGTACTGGTCGCCGATGGGACGCTTGGATGTGTGGGGTTCCAGGGCTGGAGACGAAAAAATATGATTTTAGATTCTTTTTACTATTTTTGATTGTGGTCTCTCAAAATGATTAATGTCATTGTAGAACGAAAATTCAAAGTGGTAATATTAAGTGATGTCAATTGTTGCATATTATTTTGAGCTAGATCATGGATTCATATTATCAGCAGTGACAGACAAATCGAGGTACCATGTTTAAAAAACATATGTTTTGCCCTATATTCCACACAGAGGAAGCCACTGTCCCAGTAGATCCACTACTGGGACAGTAGCTTCCTCTGTAGTGGATCTACTGGGACAGTGGCTTCCTCTGTGTGGCGTTAGTCTGTTTGATTTTGTTAAGATTTTTATTTTTATTGAAACCTGAAATATGCTTTAATGAAAATAGATCAGGCAGATTGCTACGAGTACATATAAATAAAACAATTGTACTTCGCTTCTAATTATGTAAATTTTGATTTAATTCCTGAATTTTATTTTTATTAATATTAGAACTTCATTTTGCATTATAGGATCTACTGGACTGATGTCAGTAGACCATGGTCTTCTGTGCACTAAGAAATACTCACTATCATAAGTAAGCTGTGCGCTGCACTCAGCCTCTCCGTGAGGGTTGTATATCCTGCAGCGGTAGGTGCCCACGTCTGTGGGGTCTACTCCACTGATGGTGAGACGGAGAAGACCGGTGGTCTCCTTGTCCATGCGGATCCTCTCGCAAGGGAACAGCCTCTCGTCGTTGCGGAACCTAAAAAAAGGAATACACTATTATTTTTCTGGCTTCAATCGTATCAGCAACAAGACGGGATTTCAAGACTTGCTGAATAATTTCTTCTAAGCAATGTCTAGTTGTGTCTCTCATCAAATAGGATTCCAGAATTCTGGGATTGGTGAGTGGTCATATGATCTTTTTTTTTGTATGCCTCTCGCAGGTCAACCTAGAAGAGGTTGTGTGCTGCTCAACAGCCAGACTTTTAATAGGACCTAGGGATTAATTTATCCAATTTATAGGTGACATGGAGCAGTGGTATCGGTCCCGACTTACAACTCGTAAGTCGGGACCGATACCACTGGGTACTTGTAGGTTGTGGGTTCGAACCCCGCCAGGCGCATTACTTTGTGTAATTTATTTCATAACTACTGTTCTCAAAACGGTGAAGGAAAACATCGTGAGGAAACCGGTATGTCCTAGAACAAAAATTCGAAGACATGTGACATTCACCAATCCGCACTGGGCCTGCGTTTTGGGGGTATGACCCTCTCACAGAGAGGAGGCCTGTGTCCCAGTAGTGGGAACATTAATAGGCTGATGATGATGATAGGTGACATAGCACGCTATGCCACTTTTGATACGCAGTTGGACTTTTATAGGTGTATTCTCGCTACCCCTAATACATTTTCCACATTAATGGAGACAGAGGAACCCGAATAAAAAATCAAATATTAATCCGTTATTTCCATTGATCAAAGTTGCTGCCCTATCTATTGGGAAAAGATGTAGTGGAAATTCATTGATGCTTGTACATATCTGTTTTGAAGCATGTAACGGTACGTACCACTCCACATCCGGGTCCGGTGTCCCGGTGGCGCAGGCAGTGAACTTGGCACTCATACCACGGAACACCTCGATGTCTCCGATCTTCTTCAGGAACTCTGGAGGCTCCACCTTCTGCTGGCGGGCGCTGGGATCAGAACGAACAATTAGTTGGCATTCTATTGTTACTTTTTTTTTTGGAAAATGCATGCAGTGTTCGTACAGTAAAGAAAAAGTGTATAACCTTCTGGAGGATCATAAGATACGGAACTAAGAGAACGGGTTTTTTTGGAGGTTTTTGCTGTCTTTGGCATACTTTTATTCGTAGTTCAAACTTGAAAGTTTTGAAGAGCCTCCTAAGATTTTGCTTTACGTGATTATGACGAAATAAAAACAAAGAGCAAAGGAGCATTTTTTCTAAGGACGTTTCATCATTTCAAAGGACGTTGGACGGGTAGCTAACAGTGATGACTTTTGGGCGAAACCCACAGGTTTTGTTTATCCACTTTATTTATCTAATATATACTCACATCTTATCCACAACCTCCAGCCTGGCCTCACAGCTGGCCTCTCCCTCCCTATTCTTGGCCACACACTTGTACCTCCCTGCATCACTGGCAGTGAGGTCCCTCACGTACAGACAGCACGCGTCTCCGTCCCGCTTGAGGTTGTACTTGTCACTGTGACGGAGGGAAGCTCCGTCCTTGTACCACGTGATGTCCGGGAATGGAATACCGAACACTCGCGCCGGGAATTTGGCGTCGAATGTTGGTAGCTGTACAAAATGAAATACATTTTGATAATCAAGTATAAAAAGGCCAATTCAGGGTGTAAAATGAAATCTTCTAATAATTTACCTACACTTTTTGTCAACATTGCTATATGCAACATTACTTGAGTGGCGTTTTAAATCTCGTGATTTGCTTTTATACCTAGCTTTGCACAGACGCAAATCGAGAAAACATGTTAGTTTCATTGATTGAGGCAAGGAGCAATTCATGTTGCTTGTAAACATTTTTTTTGGATTTTAGCTGGAAAGAGGTGGCTCAAAGTCGCGAACATTGGGAAGAATGGAGGGAGACATTTGCCCATCAGTGGGACAGTTCAGGCTAGTAATAATAATAATTTTAAGTGGTAAACTTGTCACAAGAATCCTCCCACCCTGGGTGAAGCAAAAGAGACTCACTCCGTCAGACTTTAGTAACTAAACTCCAAACACTGCCAATCCCAGTGTCCTACTACTTACGCTAGCTTTTTGTTTGTAGTCCTAAGAAAAACCATACACGTAAGTAACCTAAAAAGGGATATTGTTGAATTTCATGTGGAATATGGATGTTGGTGAAAAGACTTACCGTTTCACTACCAAAAGCGTTAAACATCTGTTGAACACTTGTCAAAAAAGAGTCAACAGCAAAATAGCATTTGACGTTGATAGAGTCGTTTTGCAGTCACACTTTTTTTTCGAAAAGTGTTCAATAGACGGTAAAGTTTTCGTAGTAAAACGGGTAAATATTGTTTTTGCCGAAATTTAAACGAATTCTAAAAAAAGATTAACAGATTTTTATTTGTTGAGTTTTTTTTACTGTATTTTAATTGAATGAGCTTTTAAAACATTTGCAACAACAACGAGACACTTGTAGTAATAAACTTGTTACCTGCTGCAAGTCAGTGAACTTCTGTGAGAAGGTGGGTGCTGCGTACACCTTGCGGACGTTGATGGTTCCCTCCGAGGAGTCCTCTCCCAGAGGGTTCACCAGCTTGATGGAGTACACGCCGGCGTCCGGGAGCTCCACTGGGTTGATCTCTAAGCCGACCTGGGTACAGAATGGAAAATTGATTAGGTTTTGGTAGAATGACATGAAAAATAAATGTATAAAATTGGCTAGATATTGGATGTTTCAGTGTTATAAAAAAAGTTGAATAAATATTTTTTTCGAACCTCTAAAAATGTATCACGTCAATAAACTAAAAAAATCTGTTATTTTAGTCTACTTCGAGCAGTAGGTACAGCTATTTTAAGAGTTGATTGAATTAAGAGCGTTATCGCAAAATTGAGTAACTCGAAAAGTAGCGGCGACTGGCGGTGAGTGCGCCTGTGTGCGTGGTGCACCCTTCTTGATACACACACGTACAGAGGCAGGGGCGCGTAACACGGCTCACTAAGGTTTACTTATAATTGTATTGAGAAAAAAATACAAGATATGGAACGTGTTATTATGATAAAGAAATACAAATATTATAAGACAGTGAAACTTGTAGCATAAAGGTAATATATTTATACCTCTCCTAACTTATTATAAATTCGAAAGTGATTTTGTTTATTTATTATACTTTTACGTTAAAACAGCTGAACGGGATTTTTTTTAGCTTGTTAAAATCATCAAATGAGTCCTAACGAGGACATAAGATACCTTTTCTCCCGATATTCCCACGAGATCATGATCTATGCGGGTGACACCGCGGGGTGCAGCTATTCCTTACTAATATTAGAAAGAGAAAAGATTTGTATGTTCGTATATTTGTATGTTTGTAATGGATAAACTCAAAAATGATATGACCGATTTTAAAAATTCTTACACCTGCATAAAGATACAGTATCAGTGGATATATATATGGTCTATAACTTTATCGACATCCACGCGGGCCAAACCGCGGGCGGAAGCATATATTTTATATATAGGTAATATTTTAATTCCAAACCATTTTTAGCTCAAAAACGGCTGGATCGATTTTCATAGTCTTTGATTTGTTGGTTTTTTCCGTCCCGAGAAGCAGAATACTTATCGGAAATATTGACGATAAAAATGTTTTTCATGGTTCTCTATTGTGTGACCTAACTTTTTTATACATAATCTAATGTGACATATTTTTTTTGTCCTAATCATCATTTGTCCGAATAATAACTTGCCCGAACTTAATACCACATAGTTTCAAATGCCATAACATTGAAATTCCTAAATACTGTATGTTCTAAATTTGTTTGTCATAAATATAACAATCTATAATATACAAAATACATAAGTCCTAAAGTTTGTTTTGTTATTGATTACCACCCAATAAGCAAAATCGACGGAGCCCCGCTTCGCGGGGCTCCTATTTCTGCGTGCAAGGTTTAAAGTAACCTAACACGAAGGGAAGAACTTCGAACCTAACCTGTCCGTGTCGGGGTGCCCACAAGTCCCGAGCTCGCTTCGCTCGCTCTTGGATCCCAAGATCTTCGGTTTCTAAGCAATTTAATGAAATATCAGTTTTACTATACCTAATTGAACATTCGGAATAATACACTTTATGTAATACAATGATTAGGACATATGACTTTATTTCATACAAAATTAGGAGATTCAATTATTATGATACTAGATATTATGCCAGAACAGCTTTAGAAGTGGAAATAATTATGTAAAACAATATTTAGAACTTTTGATTATTATGGTTACTGAATTTTATAGCAAACGTGTTATGGATAATGATTTTCGGACAAATAATTTTAGGTGACGAAAAGGGATACCGTTTTTCATACGTACATTTAATATGAAACGGATTTTTAATGATATCTCGAAAACGGATTGACTAATTTCGATGATTTTTTTTGTGGGGTATGTAGGTACGGTAGATAGGTAGGGAAGATAATTTTGATAGGGTGGGTAGTAGGGTAAGGTATAATAGGCAGGTAGGTAGTTAGTACACTAGTCGGATAGGTAGAGTAAGTCGGATAGGTGGGCAGGTAGATTTATTCGCCGAGTTAGCTGGAGCCCAATCGCGCTATTTTCTTTTCAACGAAATCGCAATTGAACCGCTAACATAACACAACTTTTTGACAGTTTCGTATCGCGCTAAAATTTTGACAGCAAGTTGAGATGCACCGCGATAGTAGCTGGAACGTAACCACTGTCAAACGTAAAGTTGATGGGAAGCTACATTTTTAGGATCGTTATTGCATCGTTGGAGTGTTTTGTCATTGTTGTGAAGTGATTCTTAGTGAAAATCTTGCAAAAATAACAACATTACCATGTACGACTACATAGATTTATTGGAGAAATCTCATGAATACGATCCAACTTTGGTTAGCGTTTGAACTTACAACGCAATACCAAAATCAGAACAGCTGAATCGAAACCTAACCACTGTCGCAATCGAACCATAACGTTATCGTATACGTTTGCAGACGTTTTAAATTAGCGCGATTGGCCTCCTGGTGTAGGTACTCGTATTTAAGAAAAACATGAAATATATTTTTAGTAATATATGTATTTTGCAAAAACATAAAATAGCAATAATTTTAATTTTATAATACAACTAGTATTTGCGCGTTGCGCGAGCTGCTTGCAGCTCGCGCAACGGGGTCGTGTTTTGAAAAGTATTTCTTACTTAGAATTTTTTACAGTCGCCATTTTAGATTTTGACCTTACTATCGGCTTTAGCATCCTCGAAAACTATTAAAACGACTCCCATGATGAACAATTCAAAAATGATCGCAGCCGCCATCTTAGATTCTGATTTAGACTTCACTATCGGCTTAAGCACCCTCGAAAACCATGAAAACGGCATCCAATATAAAAAACATGAGTTTTTGAAGTCGCCTTCTTGGATTTTGATTTTGACCTCACTACCGGCTTTAGCATCCTCGAAAACCATGAAAACGACTCCCATGATGAACAATTCAAAAATTATCGCAGCCGCCATCTTGGATTTTGATTTTAACCTTACCATCGGCTTTAGCATCCTCGAAAACCATGAAAACGACTCCCATGATGAACAATTCGAAAATGATCGCAGCCGCCATCTTGGATTTTGATTTTGACTTCACTATCATCTTTATTACCCTCGAAAACCATGAAAACGACATCCATGATGATATCTTTGAATTTTTTGCTGTCGCCATCTTGGATTTTGATTTTGACCTCACTATCGGCTTTAGCATCCTCGAAAACCATGAAAACGACTCCCATGAACAATTCGAAAATGATCGCAGTCGCCATCTTGTATTTTTAATTTGACTTCACTATCAGCTTTATCACCCTCGAAAACCATGAAAACGACATCCATGATGATATCTTTGAATTTTTTGCTGTCGCCATCTTGGATTTTGATTTTGACCTCACCATCGGCTTTAGCATCCTCGAAAACCATGAAAATTACTCCCATGATGAACAATTTGAAAATGATCGCAGCCGCCATCTTGGATTTTGATTTTGACTTCACTTTCATCTTTATTACCCTCGAAAACCATGAAAACGACATCCATGATGATATCTTTGAATTTTTTTGCCGTCGCCATCTTTGATTTTGATTTTGACCCCACTGTCGGCTTTAGCATCCTCGAAAACCATGAAAACGACTCCCATGATGAACAATTCGAAAATGATCGCAGTCGCCATCTTTGATTTTGATTTTGACTTCACTATCAGCTTTATTACCCTCGAAAACCATGAAAACGACATCCATGATGATATCTTTGAATTTTTGCTGTCGCCATCTTGGATTTTGATTTTGACCTCACCATCGGCTTTAGCATCCTCGAAAACCATGAAAACGACTCCCATGATGAACAATTCGAAAATTATCGCAGCCGCCATCTTGGATTTTGATTTTGACTTCACTATCATCTTTATTACCCTCGAAAACCATGAAAACGATATCCATGATGATATCTTTGAATTTTTTGCTGTCGCCATCTTTGATTTTGACCTCACTATCGGCTTTAGCATCCTCGAAAACCATGAAAACGACTCCCATGATGAACAATTCGAAAATGATCGCAGTCGCCATCTTGGATTTTGATTTTGACTTCACTATCAGCTTTATTACCCTCGAAAACCATGAAAACTTCATCCATGATGATATCTTTGAATTTTTTGCTGTCGCCATCTTGGATTTTGATTTTGACCTCACCATCGGCTTTAGCATCCTTGAAAACCATGAAAACGACTCCCATGATGAACAATTCGAAAATTATCGCAGCCGCCATCTTGGATTTTGATTTTGACTTCATTATCATCTTTATTACCCTCGAAAACCATGAAAACGATATCCATGATGATATCTTTGAATTTTTTGCTGTCGCCATCTTTGATTTTGATTTTGACCCCACTATCGGCTTTAGCATCCTCGAAAACCATGAAAACGACTCCCATGATAAAATTCTCGCTTCGCTCGCCACCTACCCTTCGCTCAACTCGGTCTCGCAGGTTCGCTCCACTCAGGACCTACCTACCTACCTAGATAAAGTCTTGTATGCAACTGTTATAATTAGGTATTAAAACACTCATAAACAATAGTTGCTTAAATAACTATTACGAATAAACTCTATTTTTAGATTTTACAAAACTTACCTTTAAAACATAGAACATGACTACAATTATATCATAAGTACAAAGAATACTTAAATTAAAACTGCTGACGACCTCTGGATTATCTGTTAAAACTACGTAACGCACACTAAGGCGCGCGGGGCCGCGAGCAACACAGGTCCGTCCTCTAGAAGCCCTCGAGCGCTACTGGCCGTACGCGCGACGTACATCAAGTAATAAAGCATTATTTTAGAATTTTGTAATAAAAAAATGTGAAGGTGAAAAAATTAAAAAAAAAATATAAAGTAAAGGTAAAGTTTTATACTATAGTGTGCTTTACTTTTTTTGTTCTTTTCTTTCTTATTTTGTCATTAAAACAATGTTTAAAATGCACACATTTTAGATCAATATTGCTTTCGAAAATTGTTTTTTTTTGCGTCAATTCAATTTTTATTTCAATATTCTAATCAATCAGCAACCTTGAAGACTGTATGACCAGTACATACATATTTTTTTTAGATTTTTTCGTGTTACCATTTTGATACAAATGGCAGGAGAAAACCTAATGTTTAACGTTTGCTTGAAATTGGCTGTCGGAAAATTGCTATTTCTTCTAATATTAACTATTATAACAAAATTCTAATCAATCTACGAACTAAAACAAAGTCAGATTTATGATTTTTCATTGAAATATTATGCGATTACCCTTTTAAAACAAATATCGAGAACTTGGAAAAGTACGTATTTTTGGTCAACCACCCAAATTATGTGAGCAGCCTCTTAAAACATCACTTCTATGCAGTTTTGGAAGCTAATTTTATTTGACAAATACTCGTTTTGTTAACGATCTTTTAGCCCCTTTTATCCCAAATAATAAGTAAAAATGTATGGAATGTTAACACACTCACCCTCTTGCCATCACATGTAAGCCTGATCTTCTCATTGGGCGTGATCGGCAGTCCGTCCTTGGTCCACGCCACCTCGGGCACCGGGTTGCCCACGAAGGGAGCCGACACGGAGAGGGGCTGTCCCTCCTCCGCCGTGAGGTCCCGCAGACCGTGGATGAAGCGAGGACGCTCTTGTGGGAGGGAGTCGTCTGTGCGACCTGGGGAGATGATGATGAGAGCGTTAAATATTTTGATAATACACAAAAAACACACAACTTTAATGTTATTTCCTAATATCGAATGCATTCATCGGACTTCCGATGTTCTAAGCGTTTTAAACTACGCCTGGGTTGTGAATTAGAGGATGTCCTCTTCCTCTAACATTGCGCCTTCCCCTTTGCCAGCATTACCACTGTACCGTTTACAGAAGGAGGTGACTGCTTCCTTCTCGCTCCGTACAATACCTGAACCATCAGACCCGAGAGGTCACCACCGCCTATCGCTTCCATGAACTTTACAATAGAAATTAGTAAAATCTATTTCGGTTCGATCTTTGTAACCAATTAACGATCAAATATGCCTTACTCTTTAAGATGTCCAATCAGGAGTAGCCGACAAAAATAAAGGAACGAAGTTTTTTTTTTAGCGTGGTAACATCATCAAATTATTCCTCCCACCGGCGAGGCCGAGCGGGAGGGACTGTTAAGACTCGTGCTGACTAAAATCCACGGTGTCCTTCAATAGCCCTTTATGTTCCGGGGTACAGTAATGAGATAAGTCCCGCGACCCCGGCAGGCTTTGGCCCTGTAGAGGGCCCCGTCATTATGCTGACATTCTATGAGGCGCGTGTGGGACACAACGCGCCGTCGGGTCCACCCGAGCATGGTCTATGACCGGACAGCGACTTGCACTTTACTCGCCGCCCGCTTGCCCAACGATGATTATTTGAATTGAATACTAATTTGCGATTTTCCTATGAACTCTAAATTTTAATACTCACTAGCCACAGTAACATCAGCATTGCTGGCCGTCTCTCCCTTCTCGTTGCTGGCGACCACTCCGTACTGTCCCGCGTCTCCTGCAGTTGCCTTGTCTATGAGCAGTGCGTGTGTACCGTCCGGCAGGGACACCACTTTGATGCGCTGACCGTCCGGGACTACTTCCACACCGTTGTGGGTCCTGATGACGAAAGTATATGTCATTGTAGTTCCATTTAAATAGAAAAATATGATATCGTGAAGAAATCAGATTTGGATACCCACTCTTACGCCTATTACGATATCATTCAGTCGTGAACGCAAAAAGTACATTAGAGACGAAAATGCAATGACGAAAGCCTGCAGGGTTTCTCAAAATTTCGGCTCCACGAAGCCCTGTTAAAATTTCCTGTTGATAGCGAAATAAATAATAAAATAGACTGTTAAAGAAAAAAAGGTTTTAATTTGAATAAAAGATAACAAATAAAGTGCCAAAAGAAATATTTTTAGGGTTGGGTGTGTTTGTTTCTTGTCGCAAATGGATTCATTTTAGGAGTAATTTTGGTCAATTTTAACCTTAATTCTGACTGGGTATCAAGTCAATTTCTGTATATATAACTAAAGTTATTGCATCAAGCGACTATTATGTAAATCTTGTCGCGGACCCCCTGCCGTTGAATAGCAAACCCCTAGGAGTTCGTGAAACCCTGAACTAAGGTGTCTAAATCGCGCAATCAAAGTTATCAGCGAGTTTAGAACACAGAAAATTCCGACAATAATAACAAATTCACCAAAAAGCACACAAATTGACACAAAAAGCTCACCAGACCAGTCTGGTCGAAAGTATCTAACGTTACAGCAGGTTATTGGAACCTTACATTCTGTTCCTCGTACTGTACGTCATATCCTAGCAAATTGATAAATTTTTAGCATTTGGATATTATTAACTTAGTTAAACCAAACCAATTTTTTTTATGTCGCTCTACTAAATTTCATTAGCCTATCTTATTGTATCCTATATAAAACTCGCAGCATTTTTGTAGTATTTGTATTGGACTCATAATAAACTGTTAATGTAACTTACCACTTCAGTTTAGGTTGTGGGTGTCCCAGGATCTTAACTTCCAGTTTGACAGGGAACCCTTCGATGACCTTGGTCGGCTGCAGCTCAGCGATGAACGCTGGCTTGCGTTCCTTCTGACCTACTTCTACTGTCGCTTTAGAGGCGACCTGAAAAATACAACAAAAACATGTTTAAATACTTTAGGGGTACTTTGAAGCGACAAAATACTTCATAGACATTCGGAGATTCTTTTAGCAATGGAATTTAAATTTCGACCTCGCCAGACATTAATATGGTAGCCTAGTTAGTAAAGCCTGGAGCACTAATCCAGAATGACGCTGGTTTCAATCCCGTTCGAAGCCGAATTGTACTTTCCCCAAAAAGACTTAACAGAAACTTAATGGGGAAAATTGCGAGTGGGGGTCGAACCCGCGTCTTCTGGATAAATAGTCCAGACGCCTTACCAATTAGGCTGACGCAACCACACATTTTGAAGCTGAATATTGTTTTAAATTTTTTATACGCTGCGCCATCTATTAAAGGTGGCAGTTCGCGCGACGGGAGACAGCGATAGTACTTAACATTAGGCAATGTATGAGTGACAGTTCGTGAGCTAAACAGCGACAGGAGACATATACGGTAGTTATTTTCGGTCGCGGTCTCCTGTGGCGGTCTTGCGCGCGGACCGGCGCCTTTAGACGCAACGCAAGCGTTAAAGCGTTTGAATAGATATACAAAACTTCAAACTTATAGTGGCTGAAGCAAACTATTGACACCCAAAAGGTGCTAAAACGTAAGCAGTACCTCTCCCAGTTTGTTGGTGACGGTGAGGGAGTACACTCCGGCATCCTCCGGCTTGCAGCTGTCGATGCTGAGTCCGATGAGTCCTCCCGGCTGGTTGATGAAGTTCACGGCCTGGGACGGACGGACTGGGAGACCTACGGAGAGGAACCAACTTATTATATTCCGAATTTTTAGACCCTTCGAGTACAAGCCCGTAGATGAGGCAATTAATCTGTTCGTATTATATGGGAGCTAGTTAATTTTACTAGTCAATCCTGCGGCACGACGGATCCATGACTTGAAAGTGTCTGACAGCGGATGGATGTGATGACGTACTATGCCAGACTAGGGTTGTTGGCGCTTTTTACTTGGGATTTGCGTCAACTACACACCATTTACCTTTTTCATAATACTTTACTTACTTTTTTATTTTTTTTAATAGTATTTGGTCTAGATTTTCAGGGTACGTCGATTTAAAGCCTTTTTTTACAATAGCAAGTATGGAGTTTCTTGCCCATTCTTCTCCACACAAAGTTGTCCTTGTGAATGGGTGTAAAATCAATCCCATCTCATCCCATTTCCTTTCATTTTAATATTCAACATTTAAAAGTACTGCCTCTTTGATGAACTAAAATGAAATAAATGACTGCCTCTTTGAAGACGTAAATGACATAAATGATTTAACTTTGACTACGCAGGGTTAAATTGTGATTTTTCCTGCACATGTTACATCGAATTTGACAGACATTGCTAGCCGTTACCATTTTACATATTTGTACATACTGCTGGGTTACTCACCATCCTTGAACCACTTGATCTCAGGTGCAGGGAAGGCCATGACCCTAGCCTCCAGCTTCAGTGGCTGACCTACCACCGCCTTCACGTCTTCCAACTCCTGGCTGAATGACGGCTTCCTTGGTGTAGCTGCGGAAAAATTATTGGTGATGTGTTATGATTTTTTAAGAGTTCTAGGGAAATAATGGGTTATTAGACAATATTGAAGTTTCTGGGGCGTAAAAAAAATTAATCATAAATCTAGGACAAAACATCGATGTTGTTCCCCAAACCTTTCTTGGAGGTGGTAATATCAAATGATGGCTTCCCTTCCTTGAGGTGAGGAAGAGATTAAAAAACATACTATGCTTCCTCACTTTGCATTTCAAGTCTGTTATAGGGCCCTTTGAAATTAGGTACTATGGCAGGTTCTATTGATATCGATAACTCCATATCTTATTTGTGTTAGATAAAGAATCTCACATAGACAAGTTTCAAATTCATCAGAATATGAAGTTCGGTTCTAGGAACTACATTTCAGTACTTCTTTTTTAAGGTGGTAAAATCATCAAATGTATCATCCCGTCCTAGGTGTCGCGGAAAGGATTGTTAGACCAGTACTGATTAATATCCACAATATCGCTTCACTTTCCAGGATAACCTCTACGAATCACCTGCTTAGTTCGCGGCCCTTCAGCTTCTTTACACTTTTGGTCACACACAAGAACTAACTAGATTTTAAGCATGCTACTTAGTAAAAATGTTTCAATTTCTTTTAAATCCTCATTTTATTTTTGAAAAGTACTCACGATTAACAGCGACAGCACAGAGCGCGGAGCTGTCTCCATGTGGGTTGGATATGACCAGCTTGTACGCCCCGCAGTCCGCCGGGGTCACATGTTCGATGTTCAGTTTCACCGTGCCGTCCGGGAGGGCGGACTGAACCACGCGAGAGTCCTCCGGGGGGAGAGGGACGCCGTCCTTGTACCTGGGGGGGAGCGGGGCTTCAGTATTGGAAGTTGGAGTTTATGAGAAGCATACTATACAAATAACATAGTGGAGAAATGTTTAAAACATGCGTCGAGGCGCAGCCAGTGGCGAATTCGCGTACTAACAAAGTAATTAGTTTCTTATTCTCAGAGTCTGCTGCCAATAAAAGTTCAATGATTTATGTCCAGCTATGTATTTAAAACATGTGATAAAAACAGTGTTTATTCAAATTTCAAATCGAAGATCAAATGCCGAAGCGGAAAGTCAAGTCAAATGTCAAAGTCGAAAGTCAAAGTCGAATGTCAAAGTAGAAATTCAAAGTCGAAAGTCAAAGCCGAAAGTCAAAGTCGAAAGTCAAACTCTAAAGAAAAAGTCGAGGGTCAAAGTCGAAAGTCAAAGTCGAAAGTCAAAGTTGAAAGTCAAAGTCGTAAATCAAAGTCGAAAGTCATCGTGGAAAGTCGAAGTCGAAAGTCAGTCCAAAGCCGAATGTCATAGTCGAAAGTCAAACGTGAAAGTCGAAGTCGAAAGTCAAAGTCAGGAGTCAAAATCAAAATCGAAAGTCAAAGTCGAACGTCAAACAAAAGCTGAAGAAGAAAGTCATATTCGGAAGTCAAGGTCAAAAATCGAAGTCGAAGGCAGTAACCCGAAGTTAATTTCGAAGGTCTAAGTGGAAGTCGAAAACTCGAAATACAACGTCGAAATTCAAAGCTGAAATACTAAGACGATGAAGTCAATTTTAAAAGAGACTCACCACTTGGCAGTAGGAATGGGGCTGCCGTCCAGCTTGGCCTTCAGTTCCAGCGGCTCTCCCTCGTCCACGTCCTTCTGTCTGTCCAGCTTGTGGGTGAAGCCAGGAGACTTCTTCTCCAGCGTGATGGGTGCCTCGCACTCTGCTTCCCCGGCTAAACTAATGGCGCGGACCTTGTACTGCAGGGAAAAGAAGAAGTCGTTTTTTAAAAAGTTTTGACATTTTTTTCATCAAAAACCTATTTCGCGAAATTATCACATAGTTGATCTGTTGGCCAAGATGTCCCGTACTATGCTGCCTTTGAAATCGAAAGATCTCCCGCCCTGAGTGGAGTAGAAGGGACTGTCAGAAGACTCTTACTGAATACCTTTGGGTCACGGCACAGAATACTTAAAAGTACTACGTACAGAAGTGTCACTTCCCAAAAACAAGCAAATGTAAAATCTTTGCTCGTGAGAATAAAGTAAAAATATGTACGGAAAGCGTGAGAAAAGGGCGGCGGGCGGCAACCGACTGTGAAACCCGTCCACGGTACGCCCGCGTGTTATGTAGTTTCATACTACAAGCACACGCGGGGGCCACGTTGACGTGGCTACACCGCGGAATGTGCCAGGCGTGGTTATATTAGGTATATTACGCTGATATTTACCCGCGACAATACGGAGACATTATAATGATAAATTGATATTTATTTTGCAAATTGCTTTTGACGAACTCTTTCAAACACGTCAAAAACACTTTTTTTTAAAGCTATAGAAGTCGGTGTTTCGTACCTGGCTACTCTGAGAAGAAACAGCTGAAACAAACTCAGAAGTAAATGGGTTTGGGGCGCGAGGTTGTTTGTGCAAACCAATGTTGCCACTTATCTCCAAAACTACTAGTACGATTTTGTTGCAGTTTTCAGTGTAGGGTTCTAGTACACGTATTTTTGGAACGAAGTTTTGGAACGAAGTTCCGTTGTGAAAGGGGACTAGACGGAAAAAATTCTTACGAAAAGTTGTCACGACACTTTTTGGAACGAAGTTCCTTATCGCGCGTTGCGAAAAGGTGCTAGAGCTCAAAGAGCGGAGTGGAGTGCAGCGGAGCGGAGTGGAGCGGAGCGGAGTGGAGTGGAGTGGAGTCGCGACGATTATTTTTGTTGAGTGTATACAGTAACTTCGTTCCATCCGGGTGTCCTTTGTCACGTCTCAAGTTTTATTTTCTTTATGTATGTTATCCTAATATCCCGTCTTACAATGTCTTACCTTGCCAGCATCGCTAGCTTCAAAGTGCTTGATCTCGAGCTCACTGTCGACCTGTCCGCCGACTTCGGTGGTGACCTTATGCCGTTCATCATTGAGGATCTGGTCTCCATCCCTGTACCACAGCACGTCGGGCTTGGGCACTCCGTCGCAGCGCACCTTCAGGGTCACGTCGTCATAGTCTTTGACTGATTGCTTCTGAAGGGGTTTGGTGAAGATGGGTACTCCGGCTGTGGAGAGGGTTAACAGTATGAGTCAAATTGAGATTGCACTAGATTTTATCAGTTGTACTTGGTGTTTGATTAGGTATTTGAGTTCACATCTAAAGGCACATACTCAAATCAGACCCAGAAAAGCTATTTTAAAATACTGCGTCTGGAGTACTATCCACAAGACGCAGGTTCGAACCCTGCTTGCAGCAAAATTTTTGTTCGGTAAAATATCTTTGTATTTTAAAAATATTTTTCCCAGAGGGTAACGAAACTGCGACATGCAGAGCACTAGAGCAGCATTCAACTGCTGCCACTGCGCGAAAACTTTCGAGGGACTGTTAGATGTAGTGCTTCTCCACAAACAATTTGTCTGTTCATATGCGGTGTCCAGGATACCCTGTCAGTTGTTCGTTACAGAAGCTTTTGGATGCTTTTGAGGGCGCTAAACAGTTGTGGGCCGAATTAGATTTTCATCGACACAAAACGTAGAGAAAATTTAGCGGGACTCTAAATTTTTCAGACCATTTAGTTAGACAGTTTGAAAGACCAGTGTACTTAGTGCGAGTTTTTTTACGTTGACGCTATAGTAACTTTTATACGCGTTTGACTCTCTCATTGGTTGATAGTTCTCACGACCTTGGAGCGGACCAATAAGAGCGCCGAACGTAGTAAAACGTTACGAACGCGTCATCGTAAAAAAACTCGCACTAAGCAGACTGTTCCCCTTTCATAGTTATGTTATATTTATTTCTGTTGAAATCAATTTACTTTTGGGTTGCTACTGACGGAGCTAAGCTTTAAACAGTCAGCCATAAACCATTTCTGATTTTCTGTAATAAGGCCACTTGAACAAAAAATGTCTCCCTGTGGAGTGCTATGAAGATAATGCGCTCCTTATGGTGACTTATAGTTTATAGTGGTCCGTACATTTGGAAGGAAAGCAAGAAGTCTCGTCGACAAAATGTCTCCAGTGAGCAGCAGGTTTAAAGGTGGTCTAATGGTAAGCGTCCACAGGTCGGCATCGCACTTATCGGACGTATCGTACGTAACGCATTTTAGTTTGCCTTGTATTAAAACTCATACAACTGCGTCCACTGATCCGCATCGTACAGACGGCTCATCGGCAATGCCTACATGCGATGCGTACCGATGACGTCATACGGAATGCCGATCAGTGGACGCGATGAAGGTGGCACCGGCAATCCGATTGCTGATACTCACGTCGGTAATCCGATCGCTGCCGATACAGAAATCCGTTTGATGCGATGCGTCCGATACTTATGATGCCGACCTGTGGACGCTTACCTTAAAGGTGAATACTCACTATGTACACTAAGCCTGGCCTGCTGCGAGGTTTCTCCAACCTCATTCTTGGCGGTGATGGTGTACACTCCGCCGTCGTCCACGCCGATCTTCTTGACCGTCAGCTTGTACGTCTCAGCGCCCAGGTCTTCTACGATCTCGTGGCGGGAGGATGGCTGGATTGCATAGCCATCTTTGCTCCTGAGAAATAGAGAAAAGCATATTTATGAATTATTATGCATTAATTTTAAATTTGTCATTTTTATTTTTTAATGATTTATTGTTATTTTATATTGATTTGATATTTTATTTTATTTTAAAAATTTCTAGTGGGTGACTTTTCGTGTAAATTGAATTGCTGTCTTACTAACGTTATTCTATAAGGATTAATACTAACACAATTATGGATACTTGTGTCTGAGGCAAATAAATAAATAAAATAAATATTTTTATAGCAGGGTCTGAATGCTCTGTGAAGGCGGCGAGTATTGGGCGACTCGCTGTCTGACCATGGATCATACCCGGGTCGATGGCACGTTGTGTTCCCCAAGAGCCTTAAAGAGTGTCAGCACAATGGTGTCCACCGTCCTTAGAGGGCCAGATCCTGCCGGGGTCGCGGGACTAACGATGAATACCGTGACCCCGGAACGTAAAGGGAAGGGCACCGTGGATTTTGGTTAGTACAAGTCTGACACTCCAGCCTGACACAACACCCGTTTTGTAGGAAGGTACCTTCCTTTTCAGCGCGGTATAGAGAATCTTTCCACTCTGTTCCTCCTACCTTCAAATCATTAATGTAACGTCATGAAATATTAAGTTAAGTTTTTTTAAAGCTGGAGAACATTCTAGAACACTCACCACTTAACCTCAGCGATGGGGTTGGCCCTAACGTTGGCGATGAAGGTAGTCTCCTCGTAAGGCACGGCGGTGACGTCACGCAGCCCCTCTATCTCGGGTCGCAGCAGGATGTCCAGGCGGGCCGAGCTCTCACCGAACCCGTACTTGTTCTTGGCCTGGATTGTGTACTCACCGGTGTCGGTGTGCCGACCTGGGAACGAAAAAATGGTCAAAGAGATTGCTAAACGTAATAGGATATAAGGCAAACTTTCCCGGAGTGAGGTGAATTTGACCAGGATCAAATTGGAGTTTTTGTAGTAAAATTACTTTGAAATTGTGCAATGAAAAGGAAGAAGCAGATAATATCTAATACAGTAAGTTTTTATTTTTATCAAAAACGTTCGTCACTTGCGATTTTAATAAAATGGTTAAGCAAATATCCATCTCAAGTCATATTTCTTTGTTTGATGCTGTCTTATAAGGTCTTTACAGCCTTGAAACGCCAGGGACTTATAAAAACGAACAGGGTGATTTTATGTCAGTAAAAGTCTGACAGTTCCCTCCAGTCTATCTAGGGCGGACTCAAAATCGATAATTTTAACACTACCAAAATGTCACCTTTTGTGCTACTAAGTTGGGACAACCTAACAGGGAGTCATAAAAGGCTGCTACGATATTTTATTGTTAAAATTATCCAAATACGAAACTATCACATAATATTAACCAAAATACAGTATCAAATACATAACATACCAGTAGGAATAGACAAAGTAAATGTGCACTCTTTCAGTCCATGTTCCAGATCCTTGGTGTCAGCGGAGGTGATGATGGTGGCGCTGGGCTGCAGCTCCACTCCGTTGAGCAGCCACGACACGTGCGGCTGAGGGTCTGCAGTACACACTGCCTTCAGGGTCACCGGCTCCTTCTGCAGCACGCGCTGGGCTTCCAGAGGAGTCGTGAACTTGGGCTTGCGGAGCTCGGATTCAGCTGTTGAAATATGCATTGAAAGATAAAGTTTTGTACTACATAGATTTCCTAAACTAATATTTAGAAGTGGTTTGTTTTTACTAAATTACGTAAAAAAGAGTGAAATAGAAAAAGGGAAATCTTGTTGAAATCGTACAAGATACTATTTTTAATGGAACTAAACTTTACCAACGCCACATGCCAAACTTATTAAATGCTGCTATATGGTCACAACAGATTTGCCAGCATAAATGTTAAGCAGCCATCTGCTCAACTTCTTTCAACACACACTTGGCCAGATTTTGAAGAAATATGGGTTTTCTGATTCATTTTAAAATAAGAAGGATACTCACGTGACACGGAAAGTTCAGCAGTCTGCACCTGCTTTCCAAGATCATTAATGATCTCGCACTGCCATTTACCAGCATCCTTCATCTGGACGCTATCAATCTCCAGCTTGAACAGATCTCCATCGTTGGTGATGTGGACTCTGCCGCATGGCTTGACTTCTTTACCGTCGTGCAGCCAACGGATGGTCGGCTTGGGGGTTCCAGAAACTTCTACTGAGTAAACTAGAGGAAGGGACTCGTAAGCATGGCCGTCCTTCATACCGCTGCCTTTGACTACGGGTGGTGCTGTAACGTTAAAAGCGTTGTGTTAGCTAGTTCTGTGTACATTTTGATCAGGTGCTGAATACACCCGACCATATAGTTTTAAAGCTAGAAAGTAGCATAGCAACAGGCCGGGAGAATAACAGGATTAAGGGAGTAGAAAAAGGGGTGTAAAATTGAAGTTACAGCAGATTTGTTTCGAAGTAAACTTTTGTTTTTATGGATTTAAAGTTTAAACAAACAAGTTGTTTTGAAGCATTTTTAAGACACTTATCTTTACAAAGACTAGTATAAATGTGGAGAAGTTTATTCGATTTATTTATTATTTAGCAACAGGCCAGGGAGTGCAAGGATTAAACACTAGAAGTGACTTTATGAACAAATCTAATGTTGTAACTTAACGTTTCTATTTACAGAAAAATAAAGATTCACATCACATGAAGAAGCCTAGAAAAGGAAGCCCTTTTAATAAAAGAATTGTGTATTTACATAAAATATTGCTCAATAATTCCGCAGTATATACAGCAGTTAAAGATTTTGTAGACGACTTAACTTGTGGATACTTACAAATACTCGTATCTAGAAGGACACGACAATATTCATGTTTTGATGTGCTGTAGAGTTTTGTATACTTACCATTTAACGATGTTCAACTTAAAAATAAGACCCATAAACATCAAAAGCGTAAGTACCATGCAAGCGTCGCACTACTTTTTTCGTAATATATTTTAGCTTACCTCGATGATATGATGATTGGTTGGCAGGGACTAGTACCTCTGCCGCACCTGGCCCCAAAGATTAGTATGCCAGAAGGGAATGTTATTACGCATGCGTGCTAAAACAAACATACGACAGCATTAGTCAAATGTGGAGAGACATTTAGAGGACATTATATGGAAATAATCTGCCATTTTCTTAGAAGATGGAAAGTTTGAAGAAATTAATAAAGAATCAGTAAGTTAAAGAAGAAAATGACAGATTGAATGGAGTCAATCATCAGCAATTTCAGATTTCGGATTTAAAGCGTTTACTTTCATGTTATTCTCCCCTGACATACACTGCGTAGCGTTACATCATCAAATGCCAGCCTCTTTCATCGTACAACGTTCCCCATGTGTTTAATATTTGATTTAACAATTACCTTTTACGTCTTCCACATTAAGAATATCATCTAGTATGCTCCTTTGTCTCTGGCTTCGTTTGAGAAGGGCTTCTACCTCGTCATCATCCACTTCCTCTTCAAGTTTGAATAACTTAGCGTCACTCTTTCTCTTCCTCTCAACAGAAGTCTCTGTTACATCCTTTGTAATGTTCTCGAAGTTTTTCATGGGGCTTAATACTAGTTCTTCTATAATCCTATTCTTAACGTTATCTATTTTTTTGTCGACGGATTTGTATTCGTTTTCATCGAATTCCTTCGAAATGTGTATGAGTTTTTCTGTGATGTCGTTCTCGAATACCTTTTGCGACTTCTCCTTTACTATTAAAGATTCTTCGTCGTCCTCACCTATGACGTAGTCTTCTTTGAATGATGACGAGCGGACGTAGGAATCTTTACTGAATACTTTCCTCGTCTCGTCAATTTCGAATATTGATTTTGAGAGGTCTTCGATCGATATTTCTCTGGAGAGTGGTTCGTTCTGCCAGCTCATCTCATCTTCCGAGACTGACATGATGGAAACAGTTCGGGTCGCCCCCTGGTACCCACACCTCGATGCGGTGTCAGCGTCCGAGTCTGTTTGCGGTTCTTCAATAATACCGTAAACGCCTCTCCTCACATGGTCAGGTACAGTGTAATGCCCCATCTCCGTCAAGAAATAACTATGGCTAGCAATTTCTTCAACTTCCAAAGAAGTTGTATGCGGTTTGTTCGGTTGAATCAACCGCCTGCTCTCGGAAAATTCATCGTCATCATAATAAAGTGACTTTGACGTCATTTTGTGTAAAGTGCGTGTTTCGGCTGGACCTACCAGTTAAAATAGTATTATGTTGATTTTAGGTCATATAACGTTTAGGAGGAAGGATTAGAAAGATGAAACTAATGCGTTATATCTTTAGTTTGAAGTTTAAAAAGCAATATCTTTTAATGTTTGAAAGTTAGTTGATGATCGATGGATGTTAGGACTGGGAAGAGAAGGTAGGAAGCTGGATACTGACCTGTGACGATAGCGCCGTGGGACTTAGTGCTGCTGACTTTAGACATTATAATAGCTCCGTCGTCGCCTGTCTTGAACGTGGTAACAGTTTCGAAAACTCGGCCTAAACATAACAAATCACACTTGGGATGTTATAAACACAGTGTTAAGAGCATGCATTGTGTGCGCGAAAACATGAAATTCTCGCATACGTTGAACTAAAAGCTGTTTGCTGAATTGAAGAAAAAGCGTCGAAGCGTTTAATGTGTATACCTTCAGTTTCAGCACTTAACGGTTCTGCGACAAGTTGTTTTTTAACCGATTTACGTTTAGGAGATTTGACATCTTCAGGAATTGGTACTTCTTCGATGAGCTCAGGTTTAGTGGCACTCTTTTCTCCGGCCTCCTTCTTAGTAACAACCTCTTCTACGACAGGCTTCTTGTTTTGTTCGTTGTGGTTTTCATCCCAGAAAGACTTATCTTCGGCCACCTCGGGTTCAGAGAAGGATTTCTTACCCGCGTCTGTGGGTGTTGAATCAATTTCCTCTATTTTTGGTTTACTAGGCTTGTCATCATCGTCCCAGAATGATTTCTCTTCAGCCACTTCCGGCTCAGTGACGGACTTCCTGGCCTTGTTACTGATTGGTGTCTCTGGTTCTTCTACGATGGGTTGTTTAGTCTTACCGTCATCGGTGTCATCCCAGAATGATTTCTCTTCGACCACTTCTGGTTCAGTGATGGATTTCTTTCCTTTAGCTGGTTTGGTTTCTACTTCTTCAATTGATACTTTTTTGGTTTTCTTGTCTTCCGCGTCATCCCAGAAGGACTTTTCTTCAGCTACCTCAGGTTCTGTTACAGATTTCTTAGCTTTGCGGGACGATGGTGCGTCTACGTCATCAACGCTAGGTTTCTTTGCTTTGCCGTCTTCATCATCGTTTATATTCTCTTCTGCAGTCTCAGCTCTGGCTAACTTAGATTTTCCTTTCTTCGGAACCACCTCATCTTCTACAGCTTTCTTTGGCTTGCTACTTTCATCATCGACCTCACTTTCAACAATGGCTTCTTTATTCAATGTCGAATGAATCTCTCGAGCTATTAAACACAATGAAAAAAAATGGTAACAATAAAAGATGAATTATTAAAAATGGGACAATGTAAATTATAGACGTCACAAATGGTAAGTGGAGGTTTGTGCAGGCCATAGTGCATCGATGGTCGTGAGTGACTACGTCAGCATTGCAGTCTATTGAATGCTTCGATGTATTATACCATATCCTAATGGCCGGTATCTAGGGACACCAAAAACAAAACTAACGTGCGGGTAACATGGTAGTACTAGTACTAGGGTTCAGTATCTACGTTAATACAAACTACTTTACCCGTAAGTCATCCATCGAGGTGCACATTCTGTCGATTGTCAACAGATTCGTTTCGACGGGTTTCTTGTGGGCTTACCATTTACTTGTGTAGTGTATTTCTGTGTGTGTGTGTGGTTGTGTCAGTGTGTGTGTAGTGTTTGCTGGAACTCTGATTCTTGATCAAATAATGCGTAAGTGCTAAGTTGACGTTGATTTTCAACCTTATTTTTTGGTGCGTAGGAATAATTTTTGATTTTGTGAATGAAATTTTGGAAATGCTTTTCTCAAATGGTCCCTAAGTTTTGTTCATAAGATTGATATTCGTGTGTTATACTTACTGTGGACGGTGACCGTGCTCTTAGAAGAGACACTACCAAACTCGTTTTCTGCCCTCACTTCATATTCGCCGCCGTCCTCCTCCTTCACTAAAGTCACTGTCAAATGGTAGTTCTCCAATCTGGGGGGAGACAAAGCATTTAAGGAGTTTACTAATGACATGTACGCGACGTAACAACGCATGTCAGGACGGAAAAAATGTTTGATGATAAAAATAATTTTACCGTAACTTACGCTTTCATGTCTACTTTGAATTTAAATTATTTAAGCCTTTTGTGGCCGAACCACTGCCTCTTTCTACCAATACACAAAAGTAACTCTTGTCTTGTCTCTCCTAATCCTACTGTCCTACTTAATATTACCAATGTAAAAGTTTGTTTAGCCATCCAAAAAAAAATTTACTTTTGTAATATTAAGTTGGGTCATGGGTAAACATCCATGTTTATTACTCTTTCACACCAAAACTACTGAATTGGATGAAATTTCGTACAAAGATCGTTTATAATCTTCATTATCACATAGAATAGTTTTATCTCGATTTTCCCATTGAAACCGCTGGCAACAGCTAGTATAAAATAATTGCTATGCTATGGGGGAGATGCCTTTTGGTATAAATGTTTAATCTTGAATCAATTGTCAGACTAGCCGGAGAAAACTACAGAAAGGAAAGACTAGAAGGCTATGGAGGAGTCATTATCCCACCAGTGGGATAATATAGGTTCCAAAAAAGTCTTACCTCTTAGTATCCCTCTCGATCTTGATCCTGGCGTCAGTGTTGACCTCCTTCCCGTCCTTGTACCACTTGACCCTGGGTTCGGGACATCCCTCCACCTCCACGTCCAGCTTGAGGGTCTTCCCGGCGTCCACTGTCATGTCGATCAGGCTCTTGGTGAAGCGGGGCTTCCCTGGAAACAGTGACGGTGATGAAGAATAAATAAAAGGGTTTTTTACGAGGTAAAATCACCGAATAAGTTCTCCATCCAAGGGCAGGGTGGGAGGAACTGTCAGACTTGTACTGACTAAAATCCACGGTGTCCTTCAATAGCCCTTTACGTTCCGGGGCCACGGTTACTCGATAGTCCCGCAACCCTGGCTGGCTTTGGCCCTCTAAGGGGCCCGTCAAAGAAGGGTAGAATATTATTACAATAGTATCTTGTTAATAAGAAGGACGATCTAACAGGTTAAGCCGTGCTTGCCAAGGTTGTTCTGTGGATGGATCAATATGTATCATATCGAGCGGACGTGACTCATCTACGGAAAATACCGAGCTGAGCATTATGATTGACATTGGAAGCCAAATATGAGTATACTTTTTTGAAGTTTGATTTTTTTAAAATTTTTGTGCGTGAGTGGAACGGTCCTAAGACTGTCAGACTTAACTGGATAAATCAAACCAACCTTTTCCTTCAGTTGCTTTATGTTTCAGGGGTGCGATGCCCTTTTAAGAAAGTTTCTCGATAGCTGTTGAGGCTTAAATGCAAATATGTCACAACTTGTTGATAAACACCACAAAACCAACATAATTTCATGCTAGTAACTTATTAAATCTTATTGCTATGTTAATAGAATTCACAATGGTTATACTAACTATTGACAGTGAAGGTAGCGGAGCAGGAGTCCTCTCCCAGTACGTTGGAGACCTTGCAGGTGTAGTTCCCGGAGTACTCGGCGGACACCTCCTTGAGGATCAGCTTGTGAGTGTTCCCGCTGTCCACCCGGGTGAACACTGACTTCTTCTCCGTTATTTCTACGTCGCCGAGGTACCTAGGAAGTAATGGACGATTATAAAATATTTTCAAGTACTAATTGAAGCTTCTAAAGATTCTTTGCTTCACGATAGTGATCATCATCATTAGCTTACAATGTTCCCACTGCTGGGACACAGGCCTCCTCTCTGTGAGAGGGAGTGGGCCATAATCCACCACCCAGTACGAATTGGTGGATGTCACTCTCTTCGAATTTCTGGTTCTAGGACATTTCGTTAGCCTCACGATGTTTTACTTCAACGTTTTGAGAGCAGTGGTGATGAAATAAATTACACAAAATAATGAGCCTTGCGGGGTTCGAACTCACGATCTACAACTCGTAAGTCGGCACCAATACCACTGGTGGCTCCATTACTCCACGATAGAGATGAGTAGTCATAATTTTTAGAAAACTCACTACTAAGACATTTTGCTGTATTTCAAAAATGTGTGTATGGCGATGGTACAGAGGACTAAGATAAGTGGCAAAAGACGGTTATCTGATAAGACAGTACCGCGGCTATTCTTAGTAGATGGTATGGTTGTTATTGGATTTCTGCTGTCAGTGCTTTGTTGCTAAACTAAGCGTAATTAATGGAATCAATTTAATTGTAATGAACGTTTGAGGACTTTTTATCAACAGATTATTGAAAAAAATAACAAAAAAAAGTAATCAAACTTGTGAGTCTAAAAGACAGCTTACCATTTGACGGTAGGTTCAGGGAAGGCCTCGACAGCGACCGTGAACTCCACGTTAACATCTCCCTCGCTGGCCGACTTGTCCTTCAGCCGCTGAGTGAACTGAGGACCGGAGCGGACGTTCAGCACGCACGAGTCCGATGTACTGCCGTGGACGTTGCGGATCTGACGGGATTGATGATTATTTAGTAAAGGTAGTAAGTACGGACACCAACAGGTCACACTAATCTGTCAAGATTTACCAAACGAATATTAACCTTCCACTATTGTGATAAGGTTGAAAATTTTGTAAAGAAAGATTGGTGTGTTGTCTGTACAATCAAAGAGGAATTCGTAGATAATAAAAGCCACACGGGCTAATCATTAAGGTAAAGCTACGCGTGACGAGGTTGGTCTGTGGATGAGCGACAATCGATTTATTACACACTTGTTATTATTTTGTTATTATTCTAATTATTATTATTCAGCTGTTTTTTTACCCCAATTTATTTGGAAAAAGGCTAACTGATGATGAGTAAGTACGTTATTTATTGATAACAATTTGAAACTATCTATGCGATGTGTTACTGATTATACTAAAATGGAATTTATCTAGCAAGAATTCAATCAAAATACTACTAGGTGCTGATCCAACAACCCAATAAGTACTAAAGAGTTACAACTAGTAAATCTTTCTTTAATGCAAAGATAAGTGAAACTCAATCCCGACCTAGAGCCACATAGTGGATTGTACCTATTGTATAACGGGCTGGTATCCGCAACTCTTCGTCATATGCGCGTATTTTACGTGCGGAAAATAGTAATCCACATAGTGGATTACGTCCTTGTCCCTCCAAAAGGTTGATTCGTGTCCCAGCTGTGGAACCGATCCAACAATAACACACTAACGTTACTCTTGCCGTTTCCCGTTGATCTTACCTCACAGGAGTATTCTCCAGCATCAGCGCGCGCAGCTGATGTGATGACCAGGGAGTGTGCCTCGCCTGATGATGAGATCTTCACTGTGGACGACTCGGATAGCTCCACCTTGTTCTTGAACCTGAATATAAATATAATAACACATTATTAAAGGGAATTCGCAATGAGGAGCTCGTGGGCCGATCGTCCGGGTTAAGCCGCGCTAGCCGAGGTTGGTCTATGGATGGGTGACCATCTGTCATAGCGAGTTTCTTCCGTGTCTCGGAAAGCACGTAAAGACGTCGGTCCCAGCTGTCATTTGTAGATCTTTGACAGTCGTTACTGTTCGGAAGCTCATAAGTCTGACAACCAGTCTTACCATGGGGTATCGTATTACCCAGTTACTGGGTTGTGGAGATCTGACAGGCAGTCGCTCCATGTAAAATACTGATATACAACTGCATCTGGTTTAACCACTGGAAGCCGACCACAATATAGTTGGGGAAAGGCAGGCAGATGATGAAAGGGAATCCGCAATTTGGAATTACGTTAATAACCTTGCGCCTTTTTCGCCTGGTAGGCTTAAATGCAGGAATACTACTTCTACAGCAGTTTAGACTGGAAGCTTCTTCCATTTCCATTTCATTTCATTTTTGACTGGCCTGTTGGTTTAGTGGTTAGTGACCCTGACTGCTATGCCGGGGGCCGTGGGTTCGATTCCCACCCAGGACAAATGTTTGTGTGATGAGCATGATCATTTGTTCTGTGTCTAGGTGTAATTTATCTATAATATGTATGTATTTAGAAATATATAAGTATGTTTATCAGTTGTCTATTATTATTATTTTTATATTAATATTATTATTTCCAGCCTCGTAATTGGAAGGCTGATATCTTACCAAGCTACAGTAGGCGCGGGTTCCGACTCTGTCTCCACCTTGAAGGTGACAGTCTCCTTCTCCTCGCAGACTTTGCTCTCTCCCATCTTCTTCACGACCTTGGGAGGAGACGTCACGTGCCACTGCCAGAAGTCCGAGCATTGGTTCACTTCGTTCCTGGAATTTATGAAGAATGGAGTTAGAATACGAATGGCTTATACTTTTGAATGTGTTTATGGATCATTGATTTATGGACATAGAGAAGTAAAGTACATTGTTATCCAAGGGGTGAAAATTACTTATTTTATCCCGCGACAGGATTTGGCGCCGTAACGTAGTGAGAGCGCTATAATATTTCGAGGGACACAGTGTGCTCTTCTGTAATATTTATTAACACAACATTTACCATTTTCCGGAACAATCTTGTACAGACACCAGCATATCAATCTACCTCATTCTGTCAAATTTCTTTAATGGATTTTTACCCGCGCAATGTTGAACCGACCATTAGGGAGTTTAAAACCGGTTTTATGAACCAATTCCAAATGGTCCGCATTACATGATTTAACAAAAATAAGTGGAAGGTTAATGTTCGACTAGTAAAATTGGACTGATTCGAGTAGGTTGACACGCTGGCGTCTGTACCACAGATTATCATCATCAGCTTATAAACGTTCCCACTTCTGGGACACAGCCCTCCTCTCTGAGAGAAGGGGTGGATTATCCACTACGCAGGCCCAGTGCGGGTTGGTACCACAGATTATATTAACATTAAAAAAAAACGACGTAGCATAAAATTAAAAAAAAAAAACATCATCGATAAAATTATTCTTCGTCACTCACTTGGCAACAACAGAGTAAGATCCAGTATCAGTAAGCTTGGCGTCCTTAATGGTGATCTTGTAGACCTCATCAGACTCCTTGGTGATGACCACTCGGTCGGAGCTCTTGAGCACGTTCCCGTCCTTGTAGAACGTTACTTCCGGGGCCGGGGTGCCCTCGATCTCGATGGTCACTGTGTGGGTGGACGATACCTGGGGATGAAGATTTTTTTATTTGATACTATTAGCCAACAATTTCAAGACACAATTTCTCTAATAACACAGTTTTTGTAGGCTCGAAAAACTTAATCATGTTTGATATCAAATATTTCAAAGGGAATGGCGCTAGTATAGCTTGTTCCAAGCATCGTCATTGGTTCAAATCTTATAAGTACTTCAAAATAGTACTACCTCATTGGTCGGATTAGGACTTAGCTATGGTGGCGCCATCTACAATTAGCTTTGACCGGCCTTCCCCATTCATTGCTGTGTTTAAATAAATTATTGAAGAGAACTTGGAGCGCTAGTGTGATCCAAACACAAAATGGAGATGCCAATGTTGGCGGACTCTAGGATCTTAGATCCTGGCTAGTTTATAAATAGAGATGTGCTTAATTGGTTATTTTTTATAGTCAAATAGTCGGACAAATTCTGGTCTAGTCTCCTCTCTACTAATTAGGCTGAAGAACCTGTTTGATAAATATATCGATCAGAGCTAGACACCAGATCATCGAGATCATCAAAACCAATAATGAGTTGAGGCACATGGTCTCAACTCCTTCGACGTAAGTATATTATGACCAGCTTTTGACTGTTTAAGAGCGCCTTCATATTACGTCGCAAGTAGTGCGGCAGCAGCGCGACAGACGCGCTGTTCAGAGGCGGCTAATTCCATACTAAAAAGAGCAGCGCCACACGTGATTGTGCGTGCTGTCAGTCGACTTCGAGCCAGTGTTGCAATCGTACGTACGGTAGATCATTATTTCACAATGAGCAAATTTGACACAGAACAATTTATTATTAACAGTGATGTTTCCTCTTTGGAGTACATTGTAGAAATGAACTAAATTAAAATGAACTAAATTTGTTATGAGTAATGTGAAGGCGCCCTTAATGATATTACTATAAAAAACAACCACAAAAAAGTGTAAAATAATCTACAAAATAACTTTTCTTTCGGAAGTCGGTGCCTTTGTATTTTTTCTTTTCATTGTCTTTTTAGCCACCGACTTCCGAAAGAAAAGTTATTTTGTAGATTATTTTACACTTTTTTGTGGTTGTTTTTGAAGGCGGTTATATTTTTTTTGAAAAAGTTTTTATTTTACTCTTTTTAGTTTAAATATTCAACCCAAATTCTTGTTAAGAACATTATTCTCTTACATGTGCACTAGAATTTTGTAATCCTTCGCACCAGTACTTATCAGATGCAGATACTTGAACAGCTTTAGAAAATATATGAAAATGGTACTATGTGCCTATAAAATTTGAAGGTTGCCCTCAATTTCCCTAGGATCCCATCATCAGATCCTGACCTGGTGATCATGGGACCAATTGGAAAGTATACCCTTTCAAACAAAAGAAAAAAATTCCAAATCGGTCCAGGCGTCTTCGAGAAATCGGGGAACATACATAAAAAAAAAAAAAAAAAAGATTCCGACGAATTGAGAACCTCCTCCTTTTTTTGAAGTCGGTTAAAAATAGCAAATTGGAACATTTTTTTAACCTTTACTAATTTAAAGATAGTCAATCTTTCTCACCATGCAAGTCTGGTTCTCAATCTTCTTCTTGATCTTCGGAGCTGCTTTGACGGTGAGGTGCATGGTGCTGGTGTCCTCTCCCAGCTCGTTGGACGCCGTCACCTGGTAGTCACCTGCGTCCGCCTGCGTCACGTTCTTGATCACCAGGGACATAGTTTCTTCATCCTCGTACAGGAACCTGTGATGAAACGGACGTAAGGTAAGTAGTACAAATATTTAGATGAATGATGAAGAAGACTGTTTGTGGAAAGCTCATACAGTGGTATTTTTTTGTAATAGTTAGGTATTATAGGGTTCGGTGGATTTGACTTTGTAAAAGATGATTTTTAAAGGCTAACTATTATTATCAACATCGAATGGGAATGGGCTACAGTTTCAATTTACCTGCATACACTAGTAAATTAAATATTATTTTGATGATTTTCATATAGAATCTTTAGAAGTGGCGAATTGAAAGTAATTCTATTTATTTCTATATTCTAAAGTCTATGTCACTTTGCATGGTTCTAGAACTTTTCTGAAAGTGCCTAGTAGGTAGAGACGAGTTTTTAAATGTGTATATTTTTGAACCTAATTCAGTCAGAAAAAGTTTCAAAAGAATATAGGTTGATGTTTTTGACTTGACTGTACTTAATTGTGCCTCATACGCAGCAACAAGCTTGGAGAAACTGGCACAGCAGGACCTCCCATACAATGGCCCAGCATGGCTTGTCCCTAACGGTGGTATTACTCACTTGTGCCTTGTATCGGCTTCCACATCCTTTCCATTGTGCTTGAACACGACGGTAGGCTTGGGGAAGCCCTTGCAGGTGAGCTCCAACATGGCGGAGGCTCCTGCAGACACGATAGCCTCCCGGTGCTCTATCACAAGGGTCGGCTTCTCAGGCTCTCGGTGGAGTTCATGGACCGCACCTAAGATTATATAGAAATTTAAATAATCGAATATGCATTTGCGAGGTCCTAATATGTGGTCGAAAAGTGGACTTCTTTAGTCTGATCATAAAGTATTCTTTAAGTATTTTTAATAATTATTTTATGGGTAAAAAGCTTTTATGACGAAAGCCATTCCTTACAAACTTTCAAGTGCTTATTCCTAAAAAATCATTTTGGGTCATCATCATCAGCCTATAATGTTCCCACTGCTGGGACACAGGCCTCCTCTCTGTGAGAGGGAGTGGGCCATAATCCACCACGCGGGCCCAATGCGGATTGGTGGATGACACATGTCTTCGAACTTTTGGGTCTAGGACATGTCGGTTTCCTCACGATGTTTTCCTTCACCGTTTTGAGAGCAGTGGTGATGAAAAAATTACACAAAGTAATGCGCCTGGTGAGGTTCGAACCCACGACCTACAACTCGTAAGTCGGGACCGAAACCACTGAGCCACCACTGCTATTTTGGGTATACTGTCTTAATTCTTCCAAAAGGGGATTTGTTAAACTTACCCTGCCTCCACAAAGAGATTAACATCTATTGAATGCTTGTCTAAAAAAAGTGCAACTGCAAAACTACCCTTATAACAACGTGAATTAATGTTATTTTGACGTTGACAGTTTTTTAGGGTTCCGTAGTCAACAAGGAACCCTTATAGTTTCGCCATGTCCGTCCGTCCGTCCGTCCGTCCGTCTGTCCGCAGTTTAGCTCAGAGACGCACAGTACTAGAGAGCTGTAATTTGGTGTAAATATACGGATTTGTTGTGCCAAAAAAGTGGTAAAATAAAATCTCGTAAAATATTTTTTTTTAGGGTACCTCCAGTACTTACACGTAAAGTGAGGATTTTTTTTTCTCGTGTACGTCTTAGTGTGGGGTATCATTCAATAGGCCTTTAAAAAATAATGATAGTTTCCATTAACAATTTTTTGATAAAAAAATTCGTTTGTGAAATATTAAGCTTTAAAGTGCTAAATTTTTCTCGATTCGAGTGTCCCCCCCCTCTACCAGCAAAACGGTTATGTTTGGGGGTGTGAAAAAATTCACCATAGTAGCACATATAACGAAGTTTAAAAAAAAATTATCATACCTAAGTAGGTTTTACAACTTTACGAGTAATAGTCGACCAACTTATAAAATGTACTTGATATCATATTTTCTTAAACAAAATGTGTCGGAAACAACTGCAAATGTAAGTTTGTCAACTTTATTTTTACAGCTTTTATAGGTATGTTTTTGGGGATAGGTAGGTTTTTATTGTCAACTATTTTTAACTAAATTCAAAAAAAGGAGGAGATTCTAAATTCGTTGTAATCTTTTTTCTTATGTATTTTCCCCGATTTCTCAAAGACTCCTGGACCGATTTTGAAAATTCTTCTTTTTAAAATTAAATTCAGCGAATCAGTTTAGTTAGTTCGCATAAGTATTTTGATGGGCAACTACGGAACCCTACACTGTGCGTGGCCCGACACGCACTTGGCCGGTTTTTTAAACAAGCGTTCACAGATGATTATCTTTCTTGTATTATCACGTCATTACCTTGCACAGTAAGTTCAGCAGAACAGGAGATGTTGCCAGTGCTGGTCTTGGCCACACAGGTGTAGATGCCGGCGTCCTCTGGCCTCACGTGCTGGAACACCAGCGCTAGGGAGTCCTCATCGTCACCCAGGAGCACCTGCATAAATAAAGCAGGCTTTGTTTACATAGGAAGAATAATTTCAAGCTAGATTTTTTGTCTGATTAGAGGCTTCTGCTTTGTTAAACGAGTATTGAAGAAATTGCAAAGCAGTGGTGGCCCAGTGGTATCGGTCTCGACTTTTAAGTTGTAGGTCGTAGGTTCGATCCTAACCTGGCACATTACTTTGTGTAATTTATTTCATCACCACTGCTCTCAAAATGGTGAAGGAAAACATCGTGAGGAAAACGGCATGTCTTAGAACCATCAAATTCGACGACATGTGACATCCACCAATCTGCACTGGACCCGCGTGGTCGATTGTGGCCCACTCCCTCTCAGAGAGAGGAGGCACACAGGCCTCCTCAGCCTATAATGTTCCCAGCAGTGGGAACATTATATGCTGAGATGATGATTGAAGAAATTTAGGTGCCTCATACTTTTTAAAAGTTGAGTTGTGCTGTACTTTCATTATTTACTAAACAAAAGACTATGCCCATATTGCCCCTATCAAATACTAGAAGGCAATAAAATTAGCAGTGATATGATATGAGAAAAGTATACTTCACCTTAAATCTCTCTTCAGGGTCAAAAGCCTGTCCATCTCGCTTCCAAGTGAACGAAGCCTTCTCTCCTTTGGCCAGCAGACCTTCGCCGCCGGGCAGGAGCTCGCCGAAGATGTTCTTGTCATCTGAAAAAAATAACGATCAAACTCTTGATAATAATGCGATATAGGAAACACAGCAGTTGGAATTTTACGAAGGGTTGTCGGGCTCGCTTGTGAAGATAAATGTGACCCTAGAACGTAAAAGGTAACTAAAGGAAAAGGAACAGGGTTGATATTTGATCAGTATGAATGTGATAGTCTGTAATGTTCCACCCAGGAAAGTATTTGATAATTTTATCACATCATAAGCCGTTGGGCACGCTAGAGCGACTGCGAAGAGCCGGTGGCGACCAGCCGGAGCGCGAGGAGTTTTGACGCTGCGGTCGCCGCTAGTGACGCACCTTTGTCTATAATATGCTAGAGTTCTTTTCTCAAATAAAAATAAGTTTGTTGTAAAATGTCAACAGCGTGGCCAACGACTAAACGGCCTTTGTTATGTTTTTTTTTTATGACCATGGACAAATCTAAGGCTACAAGATCTAATAGATTTGACAAAGAATACAGTGTTACGGTTTCATATAACATTTCTGAAAAGAAAACAGATGGATTCAGTCCAAGGCCTTTCAAAATAGCAGTCTGACCAAGATCTGACCGAACAAGACATGAAGAATTGAAGTCAACGACAATCCAAAAGTATTACAAGTTCAGTCTAATTCTAGTAAATGATATTATTAGCACAGTGATCCATAAACAAGCGCTGGAGGATGTCCAACTGTTTACAAAAATGTTACCATTTTATTTATAACGCTTCTCACAAAATTCTTCATTTATTAGGATGTTATTAATGACGCTAATTTTATTGGTAAAAATGTTAAATAATGTTTATACTGTTAATTATTCCGGAGGGTTTATGAGTTTACAATTAAAATTGATTTTGTTTGAAGATGGCAACACTCCAGGGCATTACATAATTTGATGTAATCATGAGCTTTCAATTATTCAGAATGTTTACAAGTATGGCGTTTATTCAGTATCTACTTGAAGATTTAAAACTGAAGTCTAAATTATAGTCGTATACGGTGTGTACCTATTATTAAATTATTGTTTGAACTTGTTGTATGCCCATAAATCAGAAACTTTTCGAGAAAGTTTCAAGTGCAGTGATAAATGCATACCTACACTCAAAGTCCATACTTTGATGAGCTTTTGCATAACTTTGTATTTCGTCACTATTAATCTATTACCCTTAATTTGTTTGTCTATTCTTAAAAGTCTCACTTCTCTATTAGTTCTGCTTCTGGTTTGCTGATGGTCCTCAAACCAGCCCTTGTTGTGCGAGTTCTGGTCAATCCACGGCATCTTTTCGAGCCAACCCCTAGACGCCGCCCGCCTTCAATTACCCATTTCGTTATGGAAACAACTTACTTTCCTACTCCCCCCAGTACCTTTAATTTCTTCTACGGGACAACTTCGGGCTCCATTGTCTAGGCGCTTTTCTAGTGGCCGTCACTGTTGATTATGGCTTTCAAAAGTTTCCGTTGTTTGGGAATATTGTGGTGGTATTGTAGGATGTATTACTATATTTTGACTTCCATAATACCCTTCTAAGATCAGAATCATTGAGAAAACTCACCAACAACAGTGACGGTGGCTTCAGAGGTGACATCGCCGTAGATGTTCATGGCCTTGCAGGAGTACTTCCCGGCGTCGCCCGGCTGCACGTCAGAGATCACCAGCTCGTAGCAGCCGCGGTCGGCGCGCGTGCGGATGATGGACACGCGGTCCGACTCCGACGTCGAGCGGATCTCTTTGTCCTCGCGGTAGCTAGAGCGAAGTCAAATCTTATAGTAAGGCCTTTAAAATTCACTTTTGAATATTCTTAGACTTCCAGGTATATAATAAGTCCAGTCAATGGAGAGTTTTGCCCCACAAAAGGTGGTGTACTTAGTTTTTTTTTATTTGCTTTGCTACTCATGAAAAATTTAAGTTTTCGACCTGGAGGAGTGTCTGCATTAGCCGCCATCTTGGATTGAAGGGGCACAAATTTGTAATTTTTCACACAATGTATCAACAGTTGACATTATGACAAAAGTGTCTAAGAAGAGTTTAAAGACAATAAAATTCCAGAAGGGGCTTTTGTCCCCATTGACTGGACTATTACTGATTCTAGTTGCCACTTAGCCCTTTTTAATGATACAGGGAACGATTCGAATTTCATAATTATGAAATATAAGATGATTGAATCTGGAAGCAGTTATAATGTCGTAGTTGATTAAAAAAGTCTAATCACTTCGGAAATGCTGCAGGATCTTCACAACTGAATAAAACAAAGCAATTCCAACAAAGTAACTATTGCCCAAGTTAAAGTATCTATCAAAATGGCTACCGAATAAAACTTTCCCAAATACTTACAACTTGACATCGGGGTTAGGGTCGCCCTTGACCTTCACCATGAAGCGTAAGTATGTGTTCTCCATGATTTCAGTGTCCTTCAGGGCCACTAAGAAGTATGGCGCCTTTAGAGCATTCCTCTCTCTGCGTTCTTCTGCAGTCACTATAATAAGTATGATATTCGATATTAGTTTATGTTTGGATTAATAGAGCATTTGAGGCAGTTTAAAACTTGAGATTACTTATTTTATTTTGATTATTGATCGTAATAGTCTGAAATTGGATTTAATTTATAGGCTATCATATCTTTTGTACGTGTGTGCTAGTAAAACTGTTATTTTTTTTTAAGACTTTTTGCTATAAATGTTTTTACTATAGTGGAACATGCCAAAGACTTCATATTAATTGGGATATCACCTGAACATGTTCGGTTGAGTCTCTAAAGGTAAAAAAAATAAAGATATTGCGGGAATCGTGCCTCAAATGTCAAATCAAAACATTTTAAATGTTATTTGTTTGTAAGTAAATAGGTGTACGACAATACTGATAAGTGCAAAAATACAGGAAAATTATTAGGTAGAGTAACTGATCAGATTCCAAACTACGTGTTATACGCTTTACAATGTCTTAATCGATGATCGCGATGAGCATGCATATAGGTTCAAGATAAACAATCGAAAAAATATCATTTGAATCATTATCAAAATTTTGAGGAAATAAGTTGACGATTGAGTTTGAGAAAAATAGGTTATACAGTGACAATATTTTTGTGATAATGTAAATTACTCGTTATTCAAATGTCAAACAATAATGATTTTTTTTAAACTTTGATTTGGAGATAGCTCCGGGATTTCACCAGATACCTGTTTCTCTCAAACCCTAAAAATAAATAGAAAACAACACTCACACTCCTCCACGACTAACTGAGCGGTACAATGGGCATTCCCCTTCGGGTTTTCAGCGATAGCTGTGTATACTCCTGCATCAGATTCCCTGCAGTGTTTCAGTTCCATCTTGAAGCTGCCGTCATTCTCATAGGAGATTGAGCAACGGTCCATGAGGCGATCGGCCAAGGGCTTGTTGTCCTTCAGCCAAGTAACCTTCACATCAGCAGCATCGCGAAGTAGACATTCGAAGATAGCGTTCTCACCAGCTGGGGATTCAGAGCGAGGTTACGAGAGAGTTCGTACGGATGTGTTTACCTCGATGATATGCTAGTATTATTATCTCATTAAATGGAACTAGAAATTCTTATTTCTACCAAATTGGCATTCCAAATACCGATACTTTGGTAAAATAAGTCAAGAATGATTTATTGTTTCATGAATAAGTTAACCGTACGAACTCTTGCACAGACAGAAAGGAAATAATGTTTGTAAAAAGCATTGTTACAGTAATGTGTAGTGTAAGTTAGGTAACTAAAAGCATTATGTACAAGCACTAATAGTGTTTCTACTGCTATGTGGTGTGTTCTACGTTCGGGTGCATGTACTTACGCTCAATGTTCTGGCCTTCTAAAGTTTTCGTGAATATTGGTTTTCCTTCTTGAGAGTCTGATTTGGAGATGGACCTTGCAGTTTCATAGCCAGTGCTCACTGAGCCGTTGGCTACAGACTTCTTGGAAGACGAGTACTTGCTCTCGTAAGAGGAGTCTCCATTTTTTACGGTCTCGTAGCTACTCTCGGTCTTCGAAGAAATTGATTCAACCTTATCACTATCAATGCTTGATTTGATGCTGTTCCTCTTGGAAGCGTACTTAGATGCGATGCTGTCAATCTTGCTCACAGAGTCGCCCTCGATTCCATAAGTTGAGCATTCAATTTTGCTTTCATATTTGGCTTCAATAGTTGCTTCTAGACCACCGCCGGTGCTAGATTTGATGCTGTTTCTTTTCGAAGCGTACTTCGAGGCAATGCTATCAATTTTGCTGATAGAGTCACCCTCAATAGCGAAGTCAGATCTTTCAGACTTGCTCTCAATGTTGGCTTCAATGCCGTATTTGGAGGCAATGCTGTCTATTTTGCTTGCGGCATCGTATTCAAGACCATACTTAGATCCAGCCTCTGATTTGCTCTCGTAGCTAGATTCAATTCCATACTTGGATCCAGCTTCAGATTTACTTTCGTAGCTGGATTCAATACCGTACTTGGATCCACTTCCAGTTCTCGACGAGTACTTGGATTCGTAACGGGAGGATGCAGTTCCTTCAATGCCTGTTCCCGAATCATACTTGGAAGCTTCCAATCGTGATCCACTTTCACGTCGCGAGTAGGAAGACGTCAGGCCACTGCTATCATATGTTGATGATGACTCGTAGCGACCGCCACTTTTACTACTGGAGTACTCTGTAATTGAAAAGTTAAGTGTTATTCCTGAACAAGGTCAAATTGTAACTCCTTAACACTGCGCTGCTAGTATACTTAGGTCTTATGATCATAGGATTAATTACCACTGCGATGTAGCGACAGTAATCATCAAAGTTTAAATTTTCAGACGCGACAAATCAAGATTTTAAGCAATTATTGAACTTACCTCCAGAGAGCCGCGAACTGCGGCTATACCTAGACATCTCGTCTTCACCAGCTTCCTCTGCGGTTACAGTTTGACCGTTACCAGCTTCTTGTTGCTTAGACTCGACGCCACTGGAACTGACCTTCTCTTCAGTCTTCTCCTTAGTTTCTTCTACTACTGATTGTTGTGTAGTTACCTCTTGAACATTAGCAGACTGTTGTGATGCTACAACAGTTTCTTGAACTGTTGTCTCTTTGACAGACGCTTGTGTTTTAAGCTCTGTAGCTGTTGCTTGTTTAGTTTCAACTGATTTCTGTTCAACTGATTCTACACTAGTTGCTTGAGTTGTAGATTGTAGAGCAGTTGTTGCTTTTTGAGCAACTTCTGTGGTACTTCCAGCTGATGCAAGTACTACAGATTCTTCAGAGACTGATGTCTTCTGAGAGCTCGCCTGTACTTTTGTTTCTTGAGACGACTGTTCAACGGTTGTACTTTGAACAGAGGTCTGTTGGATTGATTGCACAGATGTCGCTTGCGCAACTTTTACTTCTGATGCAGCCGCTACTACTGTGACTTGGCTGGTTTGCTCAGAAGCAGACGCGGTCTTCTCAGTGACCTTAGAGCTTTCAACAGTCACAGATGATTTAGTTTCTGAACCACTGATGACTTCACTCTTTGCAGCACTGACTGAGCTGACCTTAATGGATTCTTGCGCCTCGCTGACTGAAGAAACCTCAGTTACTTCAGATTTGGATATTTTAGTTGCAACTTCACTTTCTATGGACGATTTTCTCTTAGTTTTTTGTTGAGCTCCCTCTGTGGTGGCTACTTGAGTAGTCTCTTCTACTCGAGAGCGTTTTTCCTTGGTATCTACTTCTTCTTGTGCAACTTCTGCGTGATCCCTCTTTTTCTTCTTCTCTTCTGGTTCTGGTGGAGCAGCTTCAGGTTCTACTTCAATTTGGAGGTCGTCAGCTGCGTGTTCGGCTAAAGCAACTGAAACCAGAACGAGAAAAGAGTTCATGTCAACATGTTTGTTCAATAACTATAAAATGCGTTACTGGCAACCGTTAAATGTGTCTTACCTGCGTCACTAGCGTGTTTCCTGATCTCAGTGAGCCAATTGATTTTAGTCTGCTCCTTATGAGCAGTTAGAGTTACGTTGAGCGGTGGCTCTTTCTGGCAAAGTTGGAACTTATTCGGCTCGTTGGGGTTCTCCTTGATTTCAACTAGTGGTAGCTGAAAAAGAAGAATCGGGAATTTAACTTATGAGTCTTTAAATTTGTGTATATAGCGGACTGTTTTACGGTTTAACAATATAAAGTGATTTGTACAGAAATCTTTTTCTAATAAATTCATAACCTTACGGTCCCTTACTACTAGCTTTGTTTTATTACTCCAATCAAAAAATATTCAACATTGTGGTAAATGAAATTTCATAATAATATGTCAAGAGCTAGCCTTGCTCTAAAATAGCAGCTTCAATGTCGTCAGAAGCTGCTATTTCAATGACACAGTGTCAATGTCTCGTAGATTCAACGTGTGTATAAAATAAATGAAAATGTCCACTAACAATGTAGAAAGTTTAATTCGCAATGATAAAGGAACTACATAATACTCCTACATTCCAGACGTACTTTTGGAATACTTCCAAGGAGTTATTTTTTGAATTGACCTATTTTAGGAGTTGTATTCAAGATCGTGCGGGTTGGTAATGAATGGAGATAAAGTTAGAATGTGTAGGCCGTTTCTGGGAAACAGTTTATGTGTTCAGTTAAAACATTTGTTAATGAAAGGAAGTACAAATCAATTTTATGTTAAACATCGGTCTTTAACGATGCTAAAATATTTGTAGGTTAAGTAAATGAGATGAAGATTTAGAACATATGTTTTTTTTTATTTTTTAGTTTGCAAAGTATGAACGCTGTAAAAAAGAAAAATAAAAATGACAGCATCGTAAGACGCGAGCACGAAAATAAAGAAAATACTATATCACTGTTGAGCAAGACATAAGATACATTATAAATTATTCGTAGAGCAGAAATAAAAGTAGTCATGGTAGTCGAGCTTAAAATTCTAGTAGATTTATGAAAACAAAGAAGAAAATAGAACCAACCTTGACAATATCCTTAAGCAAGAAGACAGAGCGATCATCAGAGACCCTCTTAACTTTACAGATGAGAACTCTAGCCTTAAAAAGAAAGACGTATCTCTCTCTAGCCTTTCCCTCAGCGTCGGTGACGGTAAACCAGTCGTGGGTGAGCAGGCGTCCAAGTTTGTAGATATTGCCGCGGAAGCCTTCGATGCTCGCGATGAACTTATTGTCAGTAGCCCGGTTAGGAACGCTGAGAAAGAGTTCTAAGGCTTTCTGGAGGTCGGTGCAGTCTTCTCCTAGACGTTGGGAGTATTTTACTAGTTCCTGTTTAAGAAAAAGTAATAGTCAGCGGAGGACCCAGCGTTGTGGAACGTCTATGTCTAGCTGTGGCTCTAGTCCAAACAAAATGATATGACTTGCAGCAAATTTTGTCATTTTATAAGCTTTTGAAGTCATGGGCAAATATTATCGTCTTTTGGACCTTTGGCAGCACATTTGTATAAAATTTAATACAGTTATTTAACCTTATGAAGAGCAGGAGTAAATATAATTGTAATGGGAAGGTCATTTTGTGTTTTCTTACATACCTTAAGCAGAAGTTGGTAGTCGTTGATTCTTTGAATGGGAAGCTTGAGATGTTCAGCGATACCTTTGTCGTCCTTAAGCTTGTCTGCTAAATCCTACGAACAAAATAAATCAATAAGTAAACGAAAATATTTACCCATCCAAAAACAATAAAACCCGAAGAATTCTGTAGAACTTTAAAAAAACCGTATTTTGTTGACAGCAGAGAACAATAAAAACTTTAAGATGTCTGCCAAAAGAGCTCGTCGACATAAGCCTGACATAGTAAATTAGTATTACTGTATTAACAGAGTTAATGAAGATTTCAAAATGAAATCACAGACAGTGTTTCCATAATTATGGATAAAAACATAAAAGTTAAAGGTGACATGAATAGTGTCACTGCTAATCCTAGATGTTCTTTCACTCATGCTATTTAGACATCAATTTCTGGAGCTTTTGATTTCAGTAAAAAATCTAATAAAGATTTATCTCCTACCGCTGAAGTATTCACTAAAGTACACTATCCACACAAATGATTCAAAAGAAAACAATAAAATGACTAAAGAGCACGTTATTTTAAGATCTCCATTTCATTTCTCCATGAATCTCACGCTGACGATAAAATTAAATATAAAAGTTTATTTATAAAAGTTCCCACCATTGGCCTTGTGACGACATCTGATAGACAACATCAATAATATTTTTGTGGGTTGCTGTAACTCTGCACATTATGTTGATTATTCTAGACACGATAGTAATGTTTTTTCTATAAAATTTGCCAGTGTGCGCCGTAGATTCTTGTCTAACGTTTCGTGTGTTGTATTATTTATTATAGACAAGCCAGATTTTATTAATGTCGTCATCATTTATACTTTAAATTTTATCAAGCTTTGCAGATTTAGGAGTCGTGTGTGTGTGTGTGTGTTTTTAAAAGTCTTCAGCTATTTTCTATCCAGGTGTACTTTTTGTTGCTTAGCCTTAGTTAACTTGTTGAAGATAAGCAGCGTGTCATCGATAGGTACCTAATGGACAATCAACTTAAATCTCAATCAAATCAAATGCGATTAACATGAGCTTCATTACGTCGGCCAGAAAGACTGTCATTTCAGCGGATATTATTATATGTATTGTAAAAGGAAAATGATGATATTGGCATTGTACAGTATCCTTTACTATTTTTCATCTCGTCGAAATAATAAATAATAATAAATAATAGTGTTTGGTGAACCTCAAATAGAATACAAATTCGATTAAAAGACCCACATAACAGACGTTAATTGTCTATCACAAAAATCTCTCGTAATACAACTATCAGCATTTCACGTGTCAACTCAAATCGAACTTGCATAATTAATACGACACGCGTTCGAAACATTCATCGGATGTCACGCTAATTGTCCACCGATGTTGGCACCAGCTCAAAGCAATACCCGAGAATATTGACACCGATACAAATTTTATTGCCCCGGTAAACGAATTGTTGCAACGTTGTAAAATATTTCAACTACTACACGATTTAGGTTTATTGAACCACTTTAATGTGCAATAATTCGTTTGATATCAGGCCTGGGTACATAACGTAAGATTGTAGTCTATTTGGCTGCCGAAATCGCCTGAACAAAGCTTACTTATTGTTTTCAACATATCTCGTTTGAAATAAAGATAATTGCAAACAATACAATAACATAAAACAGAATGACAATAATTTTGCTTGTAATAATTTTTAAATAATTATATCTTTATCATATTGAACGAACACCAATAAAAACTAAGTATCCATAATCATAAAGGTGAAACATACAATAATTTCGCATGTAATCCTTATTTAAGTTGCCATTAGTAGACATTATGAGGCCAGACGTACAATATTTTGTTACAAACGCAGTTGAACAGAAAATATAGACAACAGAAGAATCCTGAGCAGACAATGGAGACTAAGACGAGATAATATTGATAAGTCGATACAATACATATCAATCAATCAATCAAATCAAATCGTTTATTTCAACTAGGCCAATTACAGGCACTTATGAATTGTCAAAAGATATAAAATAAAACAAGTACAAAAATAGTTATGGTGCTACAGTCCCAGTCACAAGACATAAAAACTGTGAAAGTACCGTAGGTGCTCATTCCAAAGCGTAGATCTCTATGAAGAAGAACGAGCAAGAAACTCCATGACACTCTTTTTCAATCGCCAAAATAGTACAGAACTTTTGCTACATCATATACGGAAGGTAGAATAAAAGAATAAAGAAATCATGGAGGAACTGAATGAATGATGAGTAGGTAAACATCTTTAGATGCAGGACACTGAATGCCAAGATGACACTTGATAGAAAAGTAGATATAGTTGAGGAAGATATGCTCCAAATAGGAGTGAGGCAGGAGAATTTTGAAGATTAAAAACGAGATCAAAATTAAACCCTGTCTGACTAAATCCAATCAAAATTTGTATCAAAACCACGTTGTTTCACAATATTGTAATGTAGCGTCTGTTTAGCAGACACGATCAAGATATAATTCCTCTGAGTCATCAACCACCTCAAGTAGGTATCCCGAAATCGCTTCAGTTGCACTCACTGTAAACATAATTTATTTCAGTCTTTAGGAGTAGCTTTTATGTCTGCTATAGAATACCTATATTTTGTGGATTATGTGCTTGTTTGTAGAAGAAAGTACTTAGGTTTTTCTGCGTTAAGGATTTGTTGCAACACCTTCGTTTTTTTAAGAATCCTCGACTTGTTTATCTCGCCACTGTGCTCACGAGCACATGACGCCAAAAGTTGTGTCGACACACATTGACATAGGAAAGGTCTATCCAACTTTCATGAGATAGTGGTCATATCATCAGCATTTCTCCTCATCGTCACGTGCTACAACAGCTGGCAATCCGGCGGTGGCAAGTTCACTACGAATGATGGCATTAATGTTATCTGACCTGAAGTCTTGTTAATGCGATATTTTATGTTTATACGATACATTGTCAAACAGTTTTTTAGAAACAATTTTAGACTTTCAACCAGTTTCTTGGAGGACGTGGAAATAAAGACAGATCAATTTTGACATACTTATAACAACTCCATTAAAATATTTGTTCAAGGTATCGGAAAAGTAACCTAAATAATTTTCTCTAAAGCTTTCAAATAAACATTTGGTCTATGACGACGTCTATTTCGAAAGTGAAGATCAACAGTACGGAGAGATCCTAATGCATAAAAGATAATATTGAAGTAGATTTCAAGGTCTATGAACACGTGTGTGGTAAAGAAGAGCTCATTGCTATGTAGTAGAGTAGTACTTTTAAAAAACAGTTTGCAAAATACGGATAATTCGGAGGATCGATTAAACATAAATAAAGCAATGAAGATTTTATTTTCAAGAAATAAGCAAGAGTAATTCTGTAGTTTATGCCATTTCTAACTCCATTGTCCATATGCGTGAGTTTATGTATGGGTGGGTCTATACAGAAATTATTAAAATTGTACCGAAGAAAAACAACACAATCTACGGAATTTCTAAGAAGGGAAAATAAATATTTATAAATGAGTATGAAGCATCTGAGTAAAATTCGAAGCGAAATGGAATCTTTTTAAGATAAAACATCTTGAACAATAAACAAATCAAACTTGGGCTTGAGTTATAGTACGAAAGAATTTTTGTTACATTCTGTTTTCTCCTGTTCTTTCTATACCTACTTTATATTGTAATTTTTATTAAAATGGTATTACACTAATATTTGTATGTATGATCTACATTCTTATTTGGACGATATACTCCATTAAGATAATTCTATTTTACTGTATCCACATTGATTTGTGGATGTATTATATCTATTTAATGGACCATTTTCATAATAATCAACAGAGGAGTTAGACAAATTACAATTACTTTCAGGCTTTTAGTACTTCTAGAATGATTTTCAACAGGATTAACACTAGATTTTCGATAAATTTACTGTACCCGCCATTATTAGCCATTAAGCATCACCAAAATAATCTCATTATGCCATGATCTCAATTTATCATAACAAACAACAGAATAGTTTTAGAAGCGAAACAATACTTTGTAACAAAGCACTGAAAATTCAATATATCAAGTAAAATAGAAACTAGCGATAAATCAAATGCGCGCACATACGTTAGTCGAGAATATATTTGAGGCACCTTGACATATTGAGACGGGCGGTTGCCCTGTTTCTCTAATAGCAACCTGCTACTGCAATATTTGTTACTGAAAAAACAAGAGCGGAAAGCAAGATGGGAGCTGAATATATTTCAGCAAAAATATTGATTCGAAACTAAATATTTGCATGGCCAGTTTCCGTTGAATTTGTAGTGTTTATTTTGATAAACGCAATACTGATATTTGATTATACTTATATGCAAAAAGCAACTTTTGTTTTTCTGTAACATTCTCAAGCCTAAAAGGTTGATCGGATTTAGGTGGTGAAGATTATGCAGGCAGTTCACGGCTTGGAGGACAACATGACGGGATACTTTTTACTCCTATACTACAAATGGGGTTCGTTTTTAATAGTCGGTAGATTTTGAAAGTACCTACCGTTTCCGTGGTCATCAGTTTGTTGGAAAAATGTGATATAATAATGAGGACTCTTCTAAGGATAATAAGACCATTATAAGAGCCAAAGAGACGCTTGCGCACCTACTAACCTGGTAAAACTTTCCCGTGAAATAGTTTGTAACGGAGAGTGAACCAATGGACAACAGTGTTAATAAACTTTATTCTGATCGTTCTTAATTGACGAAGCTTATGATAAAATAATTTCAGTAAAGTTTATATCAAATAAGTCGTCTTCCTCTTTCGAAGGGGTTTACAACTGCAGCAGGTGAAGTTGTATTGAAATACCACTTCACCTATGTCATAGCATTGTAGTTACAGTTTGTACGGTTGTAGAAAAAATAAACTAGGTATGCTATTCTGCCTCATTTTTATTAGCTGACCCGGCAAACTTCGTACAGCCTCAAAATCACATTTTTATTAAACCTTCCCTGGATTTCCAAAAATAATTCAAAACAAAAATTAGCCAAATCGGTAAAGCCGTTTCGAGTTTTAGCGAGACTAACGACCAGCAAATGATTTAGATACTATAGAGAAGATCATTCTTTCTCCCCAGGGGTCGGCTGTTAACTATAGAATACTACTTGCTAAGATTCTTGCATATTCTTTCTGCTTCGTGCAGATTTATAAATATGGCTAAACGTGATAATGCTACACAGAACCATTCTGATGAACCTCCATTACAACGTCGTAAAACCAGGCTTTTTCCAGTGAGTGAACGAGATGGCTTAAGACGGCTTGTATAGCTCTGTCACATTCACTCGCAGGAATAAGCCTGGTTTAAAGACGTTGTAATACCCCCAGGTCAGTATAATTATGTCTTTTTGGGCCAACTTCTACCAGTGCTTATATTATATTATCCTTGTATACTCTACCGGTTATTGATTACCGTAGATTTATTTATGTATTTATTTAGTACAATGTGTTATTTTTTTCATCAAGTCTTTGTTATCTCGTCTCATTATTTCTATTAAGTACTCTATGATCATTTTTGATTATAGCTTTATTTACAATCTTTTATTTACTTCCACCTGTCCTGTTGTTTGTTTTCAAGTCTTACAAGTTAAAGATCCACTTCCTGGTTTCCGATTTTTTTCCACGTGTATGTTTATAGCGTGATAATGCAATATGTTGATGTCATGGAGCTGATCTGATGATGGAGCTGGAAGGTGGCCATAGGAACTCTGTATTGTAAAGCCACAAATCTATCCAGTTTAGACTCGTTTGATTCGTCTTGATGAGTACTTGGTCTATCGTAATAAAACCTTTTTAATAAAATCATTTTTTTTAATGGATTACTTGTTTTTCTGCCAATGTTTTAACCTACTTCAAATAAAATAATTTCTTATTGTTTTTCCTACTAATCTCTCTAGTATGTGGAGATAGGATCTGATATTTTGAAGTGCAATCAAAACGGATTGTACGGGATTAGTGTAAAAATCGCGATGTTGTAACCACTATAAATTAGGGCAATGACTGTATTACATTTGCGTTTGTTCAAAGATCTAACGACAAGCCATTTTACACTTTATTTTAATGTTGTAAAGTTTACAATCGGTGTTCAAAAGTTGGGATCCAAGGTTAGAAGAAAATATTCAAAAAGAAGTTTTTATTTTGTTTGTAAGTCGTCACGACAGCTTTTGATTTGAGAAGTTCTGTCAGTATAACAATGATGAGAAACGAATTGTCTGGCTTTGAGGTGACAATTTAAACATTCTTTACAAGAAAATCGTGTAAAAGTTGTACAAACTACAAATATTTTTTTATACGTATGGTCCTTCGAGCCGGATGAAGGGTGATCTTGGACTTATTTACTGGCTTAAAAGTATATAGATTCAGTTGAGAGGAACCTTCTGTCTTTTTAAAAGGTCCTACTTGAACAAACCAGCCTAAACCTGCGTATGTTGTGAATTTGATGTTTGAAAAAACAGCTGTCATATGCCAAAAATAATTGGCCGTAAACTAACTAAACGTTTACTTAATAAACATGAGAAAAAACAGGTTTACATGAAAACTTTATCACAGCTTTTCAGCTATAACCTTTTAACTGCCTGATCTTTTATTAATTGATCATATAATTTTTAGGTGATAGTACTTGTACCTTTTACAAGACGATCTAATACGTCTTTATGTTCCATGTTTATGGAACTCAGAAACAAAAGAAAACAACAAGTGACTAAGCATTTCATTGATTACTGTTGGATAACTTTAATGTTTTGCACAAATCTGTGCAATAAAAACATGGCCTAGCAACAAGTTTATTTTGATTCAGACTTCGATACTCATAAAGAAAACGAGATGGACAAGTAAACAGCCAAGATATGAATATAAATTATAAACCTACACGAGAATTTCAGCCAGAACTACAATCATACATTGTTTTGTTGTCAGTTACCTACACATCTATGCATCACTACAGATGCAACTCCAAGATATAATTAGCTCCACTAATCCCTAAAAACATATGCAAAAATTGGGTCAAGGTCATCCCACGCAGCTTTAGCACAGATCCTGCGCTCGCGCCGCCCGCACGCACCGTGCACACAGCGCGCTGCCCAAGAAAAATATAACATTGCCGCGAAACTCATCCACCCACGCCGCACTAGAAATAAACCAGACGCGTTGCTGGTAACACTACACCCGTAACATTGAAACGAGGGGGAAAAAAACACGATATTTTCGCCACAGCCCACAGCCGGGCTAATTATAAAGCGTCCAGTGCTAATTGCGAAGTTAAGTCGTACCTGAGCGCGAGGCGGTAGGTAAAGGTATCACGAGAACACAATCACAGTCACACACTTCACTCGGTCGAGTGGTCGAAGGTCGTACATGCGCTGGAGCGAGCGAGGTGGTCGCGTCCGCGTCTTCCAAGCGACTGCTGTTCTCCTGGCCCTGTACTCTCCGCCCGCTAAACATAGAACACCCGCACACACGATGATTTTTAGAGGATAACGCCATTTCACCGGTGACGTGGTGTGTTATCTACCGGGGAACACGGGACAGTTCCGGCGCAAGGTCGACAAACAAACCTTGAAACATCCTTGATAACAGAAGTTCAAGACGTGGGCGATGTGGTAATGTCCCCTTTGTTATGAAAATGAAAAGCTTGCTAGCATTATTTGAGTGTCGCAGGTTAACAACAACAGTAGGCAGCAGACTAGCTAATTAATTTAATTGACACGATTGAGATCTAGATGCCAAGTCGTAATCTGTTTATAAACTGTGATACATTTAAATCGGCCACGTTTTGTTTTGGATAACTGTTACTGACCCTTTCTCTTTAATTAGATTAGGATTTGCTGAAAGGTTATTATTTGCTGTTTCCAATCCTAAACACCTGGAGTGATGTTCAACGTTAAACGATTCCAGAGCACGCGATCAGGAATGTTCTAAATCTTCCGTGGGAAAGTAATATCTACTGAGGTACCGACTTTTGACAGCAGAGACATCAGATAAAGTTCGATTGACAATTATGCCGACCCAAAGCCATTAAGACAACATGCCAGCTGATCTGACGTGAGCAAGTTCTTCAACTGCATATTAGATCCTAAAAGTGTATCATAATAAGGCGAAAAGGCACTAAACTCAGTAATGTTAGCTTTCAACCAGAGGCAAATCAAAATAGTTGGTGCATCCCTACACGACCCAAAAGTTTTTAATGCTTCAGAGAGTTCCCAAAAAGTTCACAGCTGATCATTCAGGGAGCACTGACTTCTCTACCTCGTTTCTACTGATAGTAGCACGATGCTAATTATTCAGACTGGGTGGACAGATGTAACTGTCTGTTTTCCTGATGTCTACAGTAACACAGTACAGTTGTCGTCTCCACACCCACGGAAAGCAGTAGACCGGTCTATTTCTAGACCAGACTACTTTGCAGTGCAGGCAAGTGCGCTGAATTAGAAGCTATGAATAACTACGTGCTTAAACAATATGTCTACATTATTGATGGCTGGTTTCTGGAAGCTTTCAGTGGTAAAGCTGTTGAGGTTCCTTTTGGCTGGATTTCAATATGCAGCGAATTGAGACAAAAGGAATGAAAGTTAGGAATGTCCAGATGGATGTTGCCACACATTTGCGTCGTCGATGAACCAAGTAGATGTTTGAAAGATCATTTTTCAGCTCTTGCCCACGAGATGGTTATCTTGCAACCGTGACTGATGAGATAAAAAAAAAAATGAAGAAATTGTAAGACTTGGCCATGCAGAGTTGACCAGTCGCATCACCCGAAACCATATATAAAAAGAAAGTTAATATCTACCCGTAGATCTGATTGTTAAAAAACACAATATGCCTTGTACAAAAATCACTGTTATCTTCACCTGCGATGGAATCACTTTTAGTACAAAAAAGGTTTAGCTGATCAAATTCTTTCAAATTATGCCATTATTTAAGGAGCTATACCGGATCAATCCCAAGTAAGTGATTCCATACTTTAGCTCGAAAATCTACAACAACCATTAAATTAACTATGTAATCCTGTATACATCTAGATTGAATACTAATAATGTCTGGCAAAATTCACTGGAATGTGTTGGAATAAACAAGCAATGATTATGAAGATGTACTATGTGTGTACTATGTAAGATGTGCGAGTTTCCTCCGTGCCTCGGAAAAGCACGTAAAGCCGTTGGTCCCGGCTGTCATTTGTAGATCTTTGACAGTCATTACTGTTAGTCAGAAGCTCTAAAGTCTGACAACCAGTCCTACCATGGGGTATCGTATTACCCAGTTACTGGGTTGTGGAGGTCCGATAGGCAGTCGCTCCATGTAAAATACTGATATCCAGCTGAATCTGGTTCGACTGGAAGCCGACCCCAATATAGTTGGGAAAAGGCTAGGCAGATGATGATTATGAAGATGTACTAAATTTAATTTTTGAAAACCAATGATTGGCTGATTGCATCATCTGTTTGCTTCCATTAGATGCTATAACTGGGACATATACGTCATTTACTGATGACTATGGCACAAAGGAAGCATAGACAAATGAGAAATAAAAGCGACTGTTACATTATTTCTGGGTTTGACTCAATCATGACGAATTTCAGTTGCGTAGGATTTTATATCGGAGCTGCTTATTTTGACTTAATACTCATAGGTGAAACATTTTGAATGTTTCGTTTAGGAGCTATTAAATTGTGGTATTGAAATATGAGTACTGTATAAAATACAGAGTAATGGAACTGGTGGAGTACTTATGACGTAGTTCCGGCCTCAGATCTTGTTGGTGCTAAAATACTATATGAGGAGTGGACAACAGAATACAGGCACGTCAGCTGTTATTATTGTATTTTGACTGCTGCCCACCTATTTCCCGTGTACTAAAGTTCACTTTAAAAGGTAATGGAGTAATATTGAAACCGAAAAAGTGGACCGATACAATCATTCTCGCAATTTCATGCAAGAATTTTTGAGAACCATCCTTTTAGTTTCATTTCATCGAGATCTAACTCATTCAGTTATTTGAAAAGATCGAAAGTCATCAGAGTAACAAATAATTCTCTGAAAGGACGCTGCAACCAAATCAGCTAAAGTGTAAGGAACGTTGTCCAGTTACTGGAGACTACAGATTTGTTAAGTTAACAGGTGTGAAGTTCTTCGATACTCCACTAAAAAGGGAGGATCCTCCGACAAGACAGGTGGCCTACCATGAACTCTTAAAGCTTGAGTCTTTAGGCTGTGGGGAAAGAGATAGCGCTAGAAGACTTGTATAGCTCTGTCCCTTTCCCACAGCCTAAACTGAATCGCGCTAAGAGCTAATGATAAGGCCTCAGGTGTTATGTTTTACTTCGCGATGAAAATGATTGAGATGCAGACTTTCATTTTTATCGTTACTTCACATATGAAGCTTATGTTCTTTTTACGACTCGATTATGTCCTCTATCCAGATTTATAAGTGGGATCTAGAATCAACATTTTCATACAATAAGACAACTTAACTAAATGGGTACATATTTGAATATCGAAGATTAAAATATCTACGCTTAAAATATCGATGTTCAAAATATCGAAAATGAAAATATCGAATGACCATAAAATCGAAACTTAAAATATCGAAAGTTTGAAATATCGAATGATTAAATGATCTACGTCCAATATATCTAAAATCTAAATATCTACAAAAGTTACATCGAAAGATCTAAATATCGAAGTACAGATTATCGAATGTCCGAATTATCGAACCTAACAGGGTAAGTCGACGGAGCCCCGCTTCGCGGGGCTCCTATTTCTGTTTGCAAGGTTTAAAGTAACCTAACACGAAGAGGATGGCGGGATCTGAAAGACCCCGCCATCCTCTTCGAACCTAACCTGTCCGAGTCGGGGTGCCCCAAGTTCCGAGCTCGCTTCGCTCGCTCTTGCATCCGAAGTCCGTCCAGCTACCTTGTTGGGTACTAATCAGTAATTTGACTAAGGAAGGAGGGTGGCGGGGTCTGAAAGACCCCGCCATCCTCTTCGTGTTAGGTTACTTTAAGCCTTGCAAACAGAAATAGGAGCCCCGCGAAGCGGGGCTCCGTCGACTTACCTTGGTAGGTGGTTTTTTTTCGATATTTCAACTAGTAGGTATTTTTAACGTAGATATTATGAAATTAGATATTATGAACTGCGATGTATTAAACGTTAATATTTTGAATGTCGACATAACGTCTTTCGATATTTTGAATCATTCGACATTTAAATCAGTCGACATTTTAATCTTCGACGTTTTAAGCGTAGATGTAACATTTTTCGATATTTTGTTCCAATCGATATTTTAATTGTCGATATTCTGAACATCGACATTTTCAGCGTAGATATTTTAATCTTCGATATTCAAATATGTACCCAACTAAATATCATAATTCTACCAAAAATACCAAGATGTCCCAAGATCATTCTAATTACGTCCCGAAAAAGTCAAAGTCGGACATAGCTACGCTAGCACAGTTCCACACTTGGCATTAATCCACTGTGCTCTGTAAACAGTGCAGTTTACCTCACTGATTACGTTCTTGGCAACGTCCATCTATGATTTAACGAGCGTAGGAACCAGTATATTGTTTTAAACGATACGGTTTTCATAGTTGTGCGGAATGGCCCTAAAAATTAATGACTGGTGGTTAATTTTGTAGGACAGATTGGGCATTGTAGAGATTCGAAATTGTTAATCTTGAATGGCGAATAATGAAACATACTTAAGTGTTTTGGTTCAGTTTAGGCAGATTGAAAGTGTTAACTTTAGATTTCGTTCGTTGAAAGTAATTCAGTACCATCGCCAAATATCTAGTTTTATTTCCGTACTACGTAGATTTCGGCTAACCTGTCGAAGCTGACTAGGCACCATTTATTCGTGTGGAATAAAAAAAAATATCCGAGTATATACCTACACAATGTACTGAATAGCCCAATAGCCCTTTGTTATCGTGGTATAATCATCAAGTGAGTTCTCGCACCCAGGGCGGGACGGGACGGACTGCCAGACTTGTATTGTGTGTAGCTTGTAAAATCCACGGTGATCCTTCAATAGCCTTTTACGTTTCAAGGTCACGGTTACCTGAAGGGACATTTTCACGAAATACCGTTTGATAAGGTTGATTGACAGACATTAGCTTTCGGGATTATCATCATTTCAGCCCAGAATCACCAACCATTGTGAATAAGACTTCCGTTTCTTTTGCCATACTATCTATTTGTTCTCCGCGTTTTTGTCGCCCTTTGCGAAAATCAAACCTAACTCCATTGACCATCTTTGTGTCTAGCCAGATGTTCTGCACAATTTCTTTATCGCCCTGTCCTCGACGCCCAAATCTTGTGTCTGTCAACGGATTTCCGTCTATGACGGTCACGCTTAGAGGGTCTAGCTCCATTGACTTCTATGCATGCTATGGAGCGTATAATTATATGAGCGTGTGAACTGGTATTTGAAAAGTCTCCTTTGTGAGCGGCCATGCTTGAGCTACGTAGCCCATTCTTTGACACGATTTTAAAGCGTATCACTGAAATATTCACAATTGAAAACGGCAGGATTTCAAAGCTGCTTTTACTCGTATACATGACAATGATGACATCATGAACATTATTAAATTGCAAGGTTTTATCTGATTTTCTGAAACAATCTGACATTGTTTTAAAATTTTTATATAATTCTTCAAACACCACGCTTCGTCTCCTTCAGTAAATATGTAACAGTGTTAGTCAGGGTTATCTGTTGGCATTTGATATACGTTCCTCCATATCCAATATGTCATCTGTTGTCATGAATATTTCTTTACTATCCAATCCTATTCTTGCTTTTTTAAAATTTGTTGAAATTTTTTAGTTGATAAATAGAACATTTTGAGATTCATGCATGAGAAAGAGTCACCTCCTTCTGAAAAGCAGTAATGCTAGGAAGGAGGAGATGAAATGCGTGAGGAGTAGGCGATTCTCCTTCTCACGGCCTAGTTGCTGCAGGAGACGGACGGTCAGGATTGGGAAACGAACAAGTTGTTCTTTAATCAATGAAGTTTGAATAATATTTCCGCGGACTTTTTCATGACAAAAGATTTTAAACAAAAAGTTCACGTGGAATTTATTTTCTGCAGCTTTCTGCAGTTGCGTGATACGTGAGAAAATTGAGAAAACAATCGTCTAGAAATTGTTCGGTTGTATATAACTTCTAAAATTCAATTCATCATGGTTATAGTTTGCTCGTCGATGTTGTAAACACGCTCTAGGTACCTCTAGGTATAATACATGCGTAAACCACTTCATTAGGTTTACTGCCAATTTATCGAGTTCAAACAACAGAAATGTTAGTAGTTTTAAATACATAAAAGTTTTGACAACATACATTAGTTCACGTAATGGTTACGTAGTTTGTTGAGTTTTGTCACTCATCTTCACCACTATTAACGTAAAAAAGAGAGAACGAAAAAGAGCAAAATTTCCTAACAAGGTCTTTATCTGTACGCGGGCATGGGGACGCGGGCATGGGTATCTTTCGCGGAAACAAGTGGGTAATAGTCGATGAGATAGCTACTGGGAGATGTGTATATTTCAGTGCTACCATAGAACACCTAATATGGTGATACTGACATTATAAATACTTATTTGTAAATTTATTGCTCCTTTAATAGTTCCATGGGAACCACTTAAAGGGTAGCTGTCCAATACACATTCACCATTTTCTTCACAAATTGGTAATTAGTAATCTCAACTTCGAAACTCCCACATTTCAAGTAGATGTATCTGGAATCCTTACGCAACCGCGAAGCAGTCAGCTGATTTATTCTATCAATTTATCATTTTCTGAGCCAAAGTCGTCTAATATTATCGTGTTTATAGGCGAAGCCGTGTGATTGCCCTCGATATGAGAGCTTGAATTGACAGCACTCATACCGCGGTCCGACGTGGCATCCGAACTATTCTAGTTCTTGGCCGATTGCCTAACTCCCGAGCCTGACGGCGCCCGGCTATCCTCACGCCATCAAACACTGGGGCTAACAGATCAATTGTTTAGGCGGAGTCGGAATTTAGATAATTTGGGAACTGATTCTATAAACAGACACCGTTATAGAACCGAAAATAATTTTGTTTACTTTGTTGACATTGTTTCTGTCTGATATCGATTAGTTATTCAATGGGATAATGAGGCTACGTTCTGATTCAATAAAAATATAAAAAGATTGGTAGACGATCAAATGAAACTACTACCGCCATCTAATGTTGGTTTTCCAAAATAGATCGCACTGAAAACACAATATGGCGGCAGTTTTCCCAAAAAGTTATCAAAACTTTTCGGTAGATGGCGCTGATTGTAGGTACTCATAGTGTGTTAAACGTAAGCTAGATGGCGCGCAACGCAATGTTTTGAGCTAAGTTCCTCTGCGTCAGTATAGATGTCGCTAATGATATTGATCAGTTAAAAATATTGTTTTCAGAAATAATGTGTAAGCTCTAAAGACGAAGCGGTTTCGTCACAAAAGAGTCGCCGACATTTTTCTCACTAACGACACCTTAAAGATTGTAGGTCCATCAAACGGTATGGTTTTAGTTTTTAGCATTTCTGTCTTTTGATTAATCACTGCCGATTCTTTACTTAGTGTTCTATAAAAAATCTGGTAAGCCTGAATAATACCTCGTATTTCATTATAAACAACAACTTTGGAACAATGTTCTAACCTGGAAGTACTTGTTGACCACAGGATCGGTGGCGATCATATGCTGCGCTCGTGGTTCGTCGCGGCAGTAGCACACGTGCTTGTCGAATTCGCGCTCCATTCGTAACAATGCTCGTCCGAGCATCTTCGGTTCGCCGGCGTAGTACTTGATGCCTTCTAGCAGGACCCTGGAATTTAAATACACTATTAGAATAGGCTATTTGACAGCAACAATAAATTACAATTAGTTTTACAGCTAAAATTCTGAGAGACTGAAGAAAATGCACATTTACAAAGATATATCGCAACAAAATTCGAGAGTGGGGGCTCGTGACGTCGGTAAGCAAATAAAAACTGTACTTCATCATCATCATCATCAGCCTATAATGTTCCCACTGCTGGGACACAGGCCTCTTCTCTGAGAGAGGGAGTGGGCCACGCGGGCCCAGCGCAGATTGGTGGATGTGACATGTCTTCGAATTTTTGGTTCTAGGACATGCCGATTTCCTCACGAAGTTTACCTTCACCGTTTTGAGAGCAGTGGTGATAAAATAAACTACTGACCGGTTCGAACCCAAGACCTACAACTTTTAAGTCGGAACCGGTACCACTGAGCCACCACCGCTCCTCAAAGACTGTATTTGCTTGTGAGGTTTTGCCAGTTTCTCAGCTCGGGGGAGTGTCATTATGCTGAAAGGCGCGCGTAGAACACAACGCGCCGTCGACCCGGGTAGGTCCTCGACACCCGCATGTCTCGACTACGGTCTCGACGTCTGTCACCTTGGGCGTCTACCTCAAAACCTTTAGAACTTACAGGAGGTTTTTCATATCTAAAGCTCCAAAAAAAATTACAGTTTTATCAACACTCACGTATTATGGAACTCGCAGATCTGCCGGAAGTTGGAGAACAGCAGCTCTCGGTTGTCGAACACGGCCTTGGGCGTGGTGGCCTTGTCCGTGGGCTTCATGTAGCGGGACACCACCTGCTGCATGTCGCGACCAAACTCCTCCTCCGTCTCCACCAGCTCGCGTACCACGGCCCTAGGGGTAAAAGTTGCTGTTAGTAAAGACGTAGCATTTTTATAGGGATTTTTACAAAATTATAGAATCAGGCGTTACTTAAATTAAATGTTATGAAAAATATCTGTTTTAATTCCGCGACCAAAATCCAGGCTTGATGCAGGATGCAATCCCACCCTCCCGTGTGCATATGCATTATTGCATCCTGCATCAAGCCTGGATTATTGTCTCGTAATTAAAACTAGATATTTTCCAATCATAAGATTTTTAGGGTTTTTGCAAGAACTTTTTTTTTCAAACTTTGCCCCACCCAAGTTTCATGAGAAATTCCTGTATCGGGGTGCATTTATAAACATGAAACTCATTTGCACAAATATTGCAATGCAAATTTTGCAGATCAAATTAAATTTGTTCTGTGCGTGGATCGCCACCTCGATACGCAGCACAGCACTGCAGTTAATACCTTAACCACTGCGCTAATCATTAACACATCAACATACACCATTGACCATTTATGATGACATTTATGACCAATGAGGTCGCATCGCGCCGTCGCCCGAAGTAGTTGTTCCGGGTTTGGATGTTTGGATATAATATGAGTTTCTATGTTTGTGAACGCACCCACGACACAAGAGATAATCCTAGTATGGGGCAACGTTCTAAAAAACAAATAAATACTAAAATAGATTTTCAACTTTATCACAAAATGAGAAGTTTCATCTTTACTTGGGTAAAGAGTGCTAGCGTCTGTAATAAATTCTTCCTTTAAACGAGTAGCAGAAATGAAATGTGTGTCGTTTTTATAATGCATTAGTTGATTATACATATACACATATTATGTATTAGAAGCAGGAAGTAAAGAACTGCGTCAATGCAGTAGTTTTTGAGCCTTTAGGAACTATTTCCACCAAAATGTCAACACAGTAACCAATTTACGATCTCCATTAGTAATTATGGTTCCTCATAATCAAAAATAATAATAACTCTTCAGAAATTAAGTTTTCGGGCGGAAACTGTAAATTAATAAACGATGTGATTAAAATGTGTATTATTAAGATTTCTGACGACGGGTTCAGTGGCTTTTAGGTTTGATAAATTAACTTAGATACTATCAAAGAAAGTTTATGGAAACTAGAGAGCATAGCCAAGAAGCAATCGCTTGTGGGGCAATAATTTCTATAATCAACAACAACAGCAGCTGTTTCACTGCAATATTATTTTTGTTCTCCATTATCGTAGTTCCTGATGTTTATGAAATTTGACTGTCTTGGCATTTAGAAGTAATAAAATATTTAGCTACTAAGAAAATTCAAGGAAATTGAAATAAGAGCCGCATTTTTACAAGGGTACATTTGTTCCACGACTCTGTCTTTCGACAAAATTCACGTGTACTGCGCAATATTGCCCGACGTCGCGCGGGACAAGTGAATTTACGTGAGCATTTATGGGTCGCGCAACTTGTCGTATGTTGACTCTAGTAGAAATTGGCCTATGAGAACAAGGGAAATTTCGAGCGACAGTGTCCCACAAAGTTTCATAGACAATCCACATGAATGTTGTGCGATATGTCTCCGCGACATAATATGTTGTGAAAATGCGGCTAAAATAATTTTCCTGTTGGAGCCTCAGATGAAAGAACCAAAGTTTTCAAGATCAATAGACACATATTTCGATCAGCACTAAGCGTGCTATCATTACGTCACAGCGAGGGTTCATATAATAAACATTATAATAAATTGGAGAGTATTTTCCTAGCTCCTGAGTCAGTGGGATAGCGCGTGGAAATGCTGCCAAGAGGTGAGGGCGTGGGAGCATCTATAATAGTGAATGTACAGGTACCACGAGGATTGGAAGGTCGTAATATGCTGATGGTCAAGGTAAATAGTTTAGCATTGGTAAATTACCATCATAGGTTCTCATACAGGCTTCTCTGAGATGCGAGCATGCGGACGGCGAATCGTAGGTTAGTTGCCGTCCAATCATGAACCATGCCCAGGTCGACGGTGTTTCGTGTTCTACGCGCCTAACAGCAATCTGGCGGTGCCTCCATAGAAGGTCAAACGCCTGCCGGGGACGCGGAACTGTTTAGTTACCATGACCTTGGAACGGAAAGTGCAATTGCAATTATTATGGTGGTTTTTTCTCAGTACGACAAACCCTTCCGCTCCACCTTTAAAAAGGGCAGATCGAATCTTCTAGATCTCAAGTATCTTAGATTTTTAGTTCTAAGACACGCCGATTTGAGTGTGGTGAAGCCTGTTTGCATTTAAGCCCACGGTTAAGTAACTTATAAATCGGAGCCATTGTCACTGGTCACTACTGGTAAAGCACATTCAGCTTATAATGTCCCACGAGTGGGAAAAAGGGATGTAGTAGAAGAGAATTATATTGGAAGCAGACGTTTATCAATGAAGCGTGTCTAGTGTAAAAATGCTAGGTGAGGTGCTAGGTCGGCGCGTTGTGTCCCACGCGCGCCTCAAGGAGCGTCAGCATAATGACGGGGTCTCCCTATAGCGGGCCACAGTCCTGCCAGGGTTCCGGGACATACGTATACCGCGACTCCGGTACACAAAGGGCTACCGAAAGAACCGTGGATTTTAGTCAGTACAAGTCTGACAGTCCCTCCCGCCCTGCTCGGGGTGGGAGGACTCATTTGATGATTTTACCACGCTAAAAAAAAGGTGAGATGCTAGGTGAGATGGTAGATGTAAATTTTACATTGCCAAGTAAACAAATGGCAGTGCTGACCAACATCTGCCAAATCATTTAAACACAATGAATGATATGACAGTGCATAAAAAATATGAGTGGAGATGGAGAGTACAGTCAAAGTGACCTCTGCGCTACTCTCGACCGATGACGGCGGACGTGGCGAATTTGGGGAAAGAATAAATTCTGAAGCATAAAAAGTATCTGTGCTCAGTTTATTTAGGCACAACTGTCCACATCTACTCCTATCAGAATACATCGAGAGTCTGGAAGAATTAAAATTCTGGATGGAAGATTTACCTCTTATGAAAAGACTAGCTTTTACCTGGCCACTCGTGTTTATGGCGATAACTATAGCACGGCAGAGTTTTACCGAGTTAAAAAGATCTATCTATTAAACGGTGAAGGAAAACATCGTGAGGAAACCGGCATGTCCTAGAACCAAAAATTCGAAGACATGTGACATCCACCAATCCGCCCTGGGCCCGCGTGGTAGATTATGGCCTACCCCCTCTCACAGAGAGGAGGCCTGTGTCCCAGCAGTGGGAACATTAATAGGCTGATGATGATGAAAAAGATCTATCACATTCCGTTCAACCGTTATTGCCCGAAAGAGTATAACATACCTTCATCCATCTTCATAAAATTTCAAATTGAATGGAAACTGTTAGATCACAATAATATTATACATAGTTACATCCAATTCATAAAACGTACGAAAATAGACCGCTGACTTATCGGTACATTTACAACTACTCAACCACAGGCAAGCCCTAAATCCTGCCAAATCCACCTGGACAAGTTGTTGGCAGTTTTGACTAAATACCTGACGATATTGTTCTGGCATGTTGCTTCAGTCGGACATGTGGGAATAATTGGATAAGCTTCTGATATATTGCTTGTTGGATATGAGCACTTCCATAATGAGACGTTATATGATGTGTTTATTTTGGTTCTTATAGTAGAAATGAGTTATAATGAAGTTGAGAGGAATTTTTTTTTTTTTTTTTTGACTGGCCTGTTGGTCTAGTGGTTAGTGACCCTGACTGCTATGCCGGAGGTCGGGGGTTCGATTCCCACCCAGGACAAATGTTTGTGTGATGAGCACGATCATTTGTTCTGTGTCTGGGTGTAATTTATCTAAAATATGTATTTATTTAGAAATATATAAGTATGTTTATCAGTTGTCTAGTACCCATAACACAAGCTCTGCTTAGCTTGGGACTAGATGGCGTTGTGTGATAGTTGTGGAATATTATTATGTGGAATATTATTATTATTATTATTTGAAAGCTGATAAGTTTGGCAAACAATTCGTTTGAATCAATCTCATCCCATCCCATTACCTTTAATTTTAACATTCGACGTTCAAAAGTGCTTCTTTGATGGGCTAGTTAAAATAAATGATTTCAATTTGACTTTGAAACGGTATTAAGGAGCTTATGCGACATTTGCTTCCATCGTGAGAGCCACAATGGCAACCAATGGATGCAAATGGCGGACTTTGCCTATGCAGAGTCGTACACCTACATTTTACTAATAAAGTTTAAGGCATTTTGTTTTAGGGACTACCTTATAACTATAGCTATCAACCGTCTATAAAGCTTGAGTGCTTGAGTTCAAACTGCACCTAAAAAAACTTTTATAGGAGAACGGAATATACCTTGGTCATCACTCTAGGGAAGCTTATTGAGCCATGACTCATGAAAAGATGTCTGCCAATTTCATATTACCTCAATATAACAGGAAAGGTCATATACCTCAAGGTATTTGGACAGGAAGGGCTGATAAAATAAGAGGAAAGATACAAGATGTGTTCCTATGTGGATGTGTGTATCTTCACTACTCCTGTGCCAAGATCATCAACTTATCCCATTTGATATTCTAACAGACCGCTTAGCATTAGAACTCCTATAATATTTTATGAAAATAACTGTATTTTTTCTGAATAACATGTCTCAATACTGTTACCAATTAATGAGATGACGATTATGCTTTTTTTTTGTATCCCACATTTGAAACTTCTCCTTTACAGTCGGATGCGTTTGCGAACACCCGGGTCCCGAACAACTAGTTTTAGTTCATACAAATACTTGTAATGACGTGCGGGGTTAGAACCCGTGTCAAGCAGTGCAGTAGTTGACCACAAATGAATTGGTTTATGGGTAGGAATGATGATGTACAGACGCCAGCAGGTCAACCTACCCGAATCTGTCAGATTTTACCATTCAAACATTAACCTTCTACTCTTGTGATAAGGTTGAAATTGTATTAAAGAAATCTGACAGATTGTGGTAGCTTGATGTGCTGGCGTCTGTACATTCATACTGCTTTGGCTCAGATTGGATAGATATTTATTGATTAGGTATATATTTTAGGTATGTTCAACGTACAGTTACCATTAATCAGATAAAATTACATAGTTTCCAAGGTTCGGCAACAGTCCAAGTTATCAATACTAAGCTTGGATGATGAAATAATTATGAATAAACTAAAGATATTCTGCAATAGATTTCCAGTTTTTTTTCCCCTTGTCTTTAATTCATCCATAGGAGGCACTTTAAGAACCAAACTATGGGTGAATTACTTAATTATTTATAGGTATTATAAACAGAAAAAGTTTGGAAGTCTGTGAGATTATAACAAACTTAACCAATTTTGAAAATTAGTACCAGTAGTAACCAGTAGAAAGCTACATTTTTCTTGAGAGACAAAGCCTATTTTTTATTTTTCAAATTAGGTACACCTGTTTAAAGCCAAAGTGGGCGATGTTCGTAAGATAAATAAAATTCTGTTTTCGTTCTTTTTGTATATCTACAATGTCAATGTTCCACAAAAGAAAACCAATAAACAAAAAGGAAATGCAACACATGGATATAATGAATCAGAAAGCCACTTTCCGATCATCTAAAAATAACACATAAAACCAAAACCGATGAATCTTCCTTGAATACATTTCCAATAATACCAAACACAAAAGGCAAAAGCATCTAAATATGGATTCTTCAACAAGGAAACAGTATTCTTCTTAAAACAAAAGAATGAAGTATTTCTAATAGTAGGCATACACCATCCTGCCTATGTGAACGATAGATTTCACGCTTGCAATTGTTTCAAATCGGCAGTTCGTCCATAGACGCCATACACCATAATGCCTATCGTAAAGATTGATTTGACACAACGTCAAATCTGCATCAGTGATGCCTACTCATAACGCAACAGTGGCTCATTCTACATATAAATAAGTGGAATTCTGAAGCAATAGTTCAGTTTTGGGTTGAAGTAAAAAAAATGAAATTCTTCCGGTGGAATAACAAAAAAATTGGAATCGACTTCGTTTTTGTTACCGAGTACGCCCACGAAATGCCTGCGGTTCATTTTTTAACACCTTTACCCTTAGCACGAATTATTTTATAAATGCAACCAAGTACTTTCAATGTGTTGAATCTGTGCAAAACTGAATTTAAAACAGGATTTCTACTAACAGAAAACCACCAACTTTATGTATGCCAAGAAGCAAACTACTACAGTTATCAGCTTGGACTTGCTATAGTTATAAGGTAGGAATGACCAAAGATTATTAACCATACCTACTACTACTATAATAAGTTTATGCAAGATGTGATGATACATACGTACATCAACTATTAAATGCAAAACCATCACTAACAAATTCATATAATGTAATCAACAATTTGATTACGTTTATTGGTTTAAACTGTCTCACAACCCATTTCTACCCCTTAATAGGTACTGGTAGATTAAAAACATACCTATATAGTGTGCACTTTTGTCCGAATCTGTCACACTAATATAAATTAACTGAACTACAATATTCACAAGCAAGAGCCATCACTGAGCCAGCATCTTCGCTGTATCATTTTAGTTACAAGTCTTTTAGACTAGAAAAATGGGTTAATTTAATGGTAATTTCTTCATGTTTACAGATTATTTTATCTTTGGACAGTAACTCTACTGAGAGCAAGGATTGCCTATTCTCAATTTCGCTGCTGCTCTGTGAATCATGCAAGAAAAACACACTGAATTATATGATAAAATATGTGGTAGTTTACCTAATATTATAGGTATATACACCGTGACTTTATAGTCGTCTTACAAAAGGGTCCACTTAATGTATCCGACCTAAAATACCTCTAGGCAAGTTATTTTTTTTTTTAATCGTTAATAATAATTTTTATTTTTAATAAATAGGTGCATTAGAAATGTGAAACACCCTGTTAAATGTTTACGTATCTAGCTGTAAAGTATACCTACCCAGCGCAATAGTCGGGCAGATCATTCTATCTCCATTTTCTATGAGACAAGGGTGTTTCTAACTACACCTTGCGTCATAATAACGAATTAAAATTTTATTTTAAAAATTTTTCAAATCTCTTAAATACCTATTTTTTTATTATAAACGTGTTCTAGTCATTGGGTACATGAACTGGGCTGCTTTTGTAAGACGACTAAAAAGTCACGGTGTATAGTGTTTCAACCTTTTATTATTAAAATAAATACTTAGGGAAAGAATAATAGTTATATTTTATTTAGAAATCATATGATTCGTCGTCTCATCGTTCTCCTGCCCTTATTCTAATTCATCAAATCTTCTATTTTTCTCTACTCATTAAGTCAGTACTCACCTTTTTACTAACATCATGCAAAAATAATTATATTTTATATATTTGCTCTGGCAGAGCTGCTTAGCTTTGCTTGAAATGCTTTAATAAAAATCATATCAAAATGAAAGTCGTTGGTTTTACTTTACTTACTTTACTTTTACCTATATTATTAACATTCTGTAAGTTATAACAGCATAGGAAAAATAAAATTATTGTAATTTAAACACAATCACTAAATAACTATTACTAACAACAATAAGGAATATGATATTTCACTTCACTGAGATGTAAATCCATTGTACATTTTTTGTTAATCGCTCTCAACCAATGGCTCTCAACTTTCTGTATCAAATTGTTTGCATGAAATAATAAGGAAACATTTTGATCATACTCGTACAATACCTAGCGGTTTCACACTAGGTATATCACTGTGTCAGCTGGTTTTATCTTCCACCTTATTCATGTCTGAAGAATGGCAGGTTCTGCGATTATTTTGTGCTGATCCTCTTAGCATGTCGATGGCAATCTAAATTGAGTCGGGTCAGAATTGGACCACGCGTTTTCCATATAATTTTTCCAGAGCAAAGTCGTCGATGATGATGATGATCTCCCTTAGGTAGGTAGGTATTTTAAACGCTTCTCGATTTTATTGAAACGAACCACAAAATTTAATTTATTGAATTTCCTAACGTATTTTTGTTTGATGTTTGTTACTTAGATACACATCGATTGTTTTATTTGAATATTCGTTGTCATAGTAACCATATTGTCAGCCTCTGATTTCAGATTTCCCCGTATTTTAATATTACTAAAAAGGTATTAAAATTAAAAATAAAACGATTTTACATTTTTATCCTAACTTATTCGTGTAGTATAAATGCACTTGTTCGTTATGCTTTCACGCCTAAACCGCTGAACTATTTTGATGATATTGGTTCGTAGACCCATCTGAAAAAAAAGTCATAATGACTACTCATTAATCGTAGTAATAGTGCCTGCAGGCAGTTGCTGGTTTTTTTAATCCTACCTAGACTTTTTAAGACGCCATTCGCGCGAAAGTTTATTTTTTTCTGCTGGCGTTAAAAAACCGCCGATATAGAACAAATGCATTCCCTTGTATAATAATATAATAATATTCCACAACTATCACACAACGCCATTTAGTCCCAAGCTAAGCAGGGCTTGTGTTATGGGTACTAGACAACTGAAAACATACTTATATATTTTTAAATACATACTTACTATATATAAATTACACCCAGACACAGAACAAATGATCATGCTCATCACACAAAGATTTGTCCTGGGTGGGAATCGAACCCACGACCCCCGGCATAGCAGTCAGGGTCACTAACTACTAGACCAACAGGCCAGTCAAAATCTGTTCACACGTCAGCGCTTTTAAAGTGCCAGCAAAAGAAAACGCTCGTTTGAGTCGGGGCTTACCCTTAAGGGCCTTCGCGCCTTTTAAGCCGTAAAAACGTTACATTCTAAAGCACATTCCTGATTAACGGCTGGGTGTAAAGATTGAAAAAAATATATGTTGAATGTATATTCATGTACAACAATGTGAGTAAATTTTATTTTCTTATGACAAATAGTTGAACTGTAAAAAAATATTTAACAACACGCTATTTTGTTCAAATAAATGCTCACTCCTTCTAAACGGCTTCGTTTATTTAAAATATTTTTGAATAGATCAATCGGTGTTAAAATTTACTACAATGTGAGTAACGCTCATGTAAATCAGTCAATATTTTACAAAGAATATGTTGAAAATTGAGATTTCCACATATAAAAACCGGGCGAAGGCGGGTTTTTGCAGCTCTTTCTGCCTAGCTGCATAGTGTATGATATCATTTTGAGGTGTCGCGGTACGCTCGGGACATATTAATATGTGCGGTGCAGATATGAAAATGTGCGTTTAGCTCCGCCTGGATGCTCAAGGTCATTGAGGGTACTATGCGCCTTAAGTATAATAAATACTTAGTTTTAACTTACCTACCTGTTTCGACACCTTTTTTTAACCTACTTCAAAAAAAGGAGGAGGTTCTCAGTTCGGAATATTTTTTATTTTTATGTATGTTCCCCGATTTCTCGAAGACGCCTGGACTGATTTGGAAAAAAATTCTCAGGTCAGGTTCTGGTGATAGGATCCCAGGGAAAGCGAGGGTAACCTTCAAATTTTATAGGCAGATAGTACCAATTATATATATTTTCTAAAGCTGTTCGAGTATTTGCATCTGATAATCATCATTTCAGGTGAATGAGCTGATGATGGAAGGTACAACTCCTTAACAGTAAGGAGTAGGCATCGATTGATTTAGTTTGTGTTCGCATATCCCCGGAACTTTGAGTCCGATTTAAGTAATGCTTTTTTTTGGTGTGCGAGGTATCATTTAACTTAGGGAAGACTGCAAGTTTCATCAGAATCGGTAGAAATCGGTCAGTAATTTTTGAGATATGGAATTTTATTAGCTTATTGTGTACATGAGCGATGTAATTACCGGTGCGAAGGATTACAAAATTCTAGTGCACATGTAAGAGAATGATGTTCTTGACAAGAATTCGGGTTGAATATTTAAACTAAAAATAGTAAAAAAAAAATTTTTTTTCAAAACAATGTAACTGCCTTCAAAAACAACCACAATCTACAAAATTACTTTTCATTCGGAAGTCGGTGGCTAAAAGACAATGAAAAGAAAAAAAAAACAAAGGCACCGACAACCGAAAGAAAAGTTATTTTGTAGATTATTTTACACTTTTTTGTGGTTGTTTTAGAAGGCGGTTACATTTTTCTTGAAAATTTTTTTTTTATTATCACCTTTTCAATATACGATTATTTTGACATTGAACAATTTTGCCTTTTTTTTTAATTGAAGTCGAAAATAAAAATTATAATAATGCAGAGAAGTGCTGCTTTTTATTATTTAGCTATTAGCCTCCTAGAGGGTTACACGAGCACAAAGCATGAAGGTTGGTTTTTGGGTAGTTAATTTCATAAAGACCTTCATATTTATTTATTTTACAATTTTTTCGCTTAAATATTGACCAACATTTGAAAGGACCCCCCTACCCTAAATAAAGGGAAAATATTTATAAAGTGGGAACACTGTCTTAAATTGCGTACGCATCACAGACTAGATAGGTACGCATGCTAGACGTGGTGCGTTCGAAAACGTTTGTATAGTAAATTAAATGTAAAATGAAATGCGGAGAATATTTGTTTTTTTTTTTAGTCAAATCTATTATATATTATTAACGTTTTTGTACAATTATTTTCTTATTTAGTCACTGAATTTGGATTAGTACTGGTTATTTTTAAATAAAAATAAATATTTGTCAAAAAGTCGAGTTTCAGAACGATCCCATATGCAGGACTCTGGGCTGCGTTTATATCCTTTATCCAGTTTAAATTTATACTGCATAGATGTCAAACACCCCGTTTAAGTACACCGCGAGGTGAAAAATGAAGCTAACTAAAATTTAATCTGCCCCGTTTACGGTCATTCGCTGGGATAAGTTTTTACTAAATGGAATTTACTGATAAAATATTGCGACCTTTTTACCTCGCAATATTTTATCCTGCTGTCAGACTGACATTACGTTTTGTTGTTTTGCTCGATACCCGCAGTAAAAACGAATATTATTTTTATTTTAGAGAGTAAATATTATTTGTGGATTATGGATTTGCATTAAACCGGCAAATTGATTATTTGTTCAATAAACTGAGCTGTCAATTGAATTTGACAACTAACATTGACAGAAACTTATGACTCCGTTCAGCGAACCTTCGCTAGTTTAATTTTTTCCGGCGAAATACCGCCGGAAGATTTAAACGCACCCCAGCCCTGGCCACCACTCCTTGACCTTTAGACATGGCGCTAGTGTCTATTTCATTACATCAAATGCATTAAAAAATTAGTACCTAGAAATTTCCGAAAGTCATGAGTGGTGGGTCGGATTTTAGTGACTTCTCAGTGATGTCGGCTGACAGTAATCCCTGTATTTGTTACAGAGATTTTGCAGTATTTTACTCTACAGAGTCTGCTTTACTTTCCTAGTTTACTTAAGATTGAAAATTCATATTCAGGGTATCTTGTATATTTAAATATATTTTGCCACCGGAAGAATTTCATTTCTTTTTTATTTCCACCCGAAACTAAACTATTTCTTCAGAATGCCACTTATTTATATGTAGAATGAGCCACTGTTGCATTATCTTGTCTTTTGACTCGGGACACTACTTGACTAATTTTGAAAGTCTCAATGTCATGATGAATTGAAATGGTGTTAGAAAAGTAGCTAAAAAGTTTAGCCACAAGTTACACTTTTTAGCTTTTTTTCTAGCACCTTTATAAAATTAGCTAACTATCTATGAAGTTGCTAAGATGGCATCACTGGTGCCGATTTGACGTTGTGTCAAAAACGATTTGATGACCTATCAAAATTGGCATGTCATGCCATCAAATTGGCATTCCACCCCCATACACGTTCAATTCTATTTGAGCAAATTGGCAGTTTTATGCCGAATTGACAAATAGGCATGTACGTGTATGGCTACCATAAGACAAGTTTGTTGACACAAAAGGAAAGTATGAATTAAGGAAGTCCTGTCAAATTAAATTGCTGATGATCATGCTGATGACTTAATGCATCGTCCTCAATACAGTGCACCCCTTGCACAAAATTAACCTCTGAATTTGCATCACTGTCAAAATCTTTATTTTCATTAAGTGAAGGTTCCTTTTCGGTTACTTTGATTTCAAATGTTTGCAACTTGGTTTACTGTTAGCATTACCTACTTCAAAGATAACATAAAACTTTCCACATATTTCTAAGCACACTAACAACTCTAGAAGCACCAATTTAACATCGAAACCCATCCAAAATACATAAACATTTTGATTGTTATTACCTACAGGATTTGTCACAGTTAACAACCACTCACAAGGTTTAACAAGCATTCAATAGGTGTTTCTCACCTCTTGCCAAGAAGAAAATCCGATTGTAAAGTGGAATTAGAAGGAACGTGTGAAATTATGATGAAAGTGCCATTTATACGATGGCATAATATCTAATTATGATTATGCTCGTGCTGTGGAAAGTGCCGGTGATGCCCGCTGTTAATTTAAATGATTTATTTGTGAGGGCACCGCAAAAACTAAATTATTTGCGGTGCCCTCACAAATATTTTTTTTTAATCTTAATCTTAAAATAACATAGATCAATTTGTCGATTGTAAAAGTCTAAATTGAGAGATTCAACAAGAATGCGTCCCTCACTATTTCTCATCCATAGAAAAACAAAATCTAATAATAATTTGAACATTTACAAAGATACAACATTCCTGGTGCTAGGTTATTTCAGGCCTAGTACACAAATAGATCGCCACAATGTTACAGGTGTAGAAATTCACATTTCTACAACTGACGTTATAAACATTGCTAGTCTCAAGTGCAAGGTTTGAAACGCTTAATTCCGGGAAACTGACCTTTGAGACAACAATAAAAGAAAGGACAAGGTTGGACAATCAAAAATATGATGTAAATACAAGAGATATCATAACATCAACAGCTTGTAAAAGGCAAGGGCGTACAAGCAATGAACAACCTAGGAAACAAGGCTGAAGTAAATACAATTTAAGATCGTTAGGGCTTAGACTAGTGACATTTAATTACTGGAAATCATCATCAGCCTATTAATGTTCCCACTGCTGGGACACAGGCCTCCTCTCTGTGAGAGGGAGTGGGCCATAATCCACCACGCAGGCCCAGTGCGGATTGGTGGATGTCACATGTCTTCGAATTTTTGGTTCTAGGACATGCCGGTTTCCTCACGATGTTTTCCTTCACCGTTTTGAGAGCAGTGGTGATGAAATAAATTACACAAAGTAATGCGCCTGCCGGGATTCGAACCCACGACCTACAACTCGTAAGTCGGGGCCGATACCACTGGGCCACCACTGCTCCCCCACTTGCTTACTGGAAATGATAAATAGAAAATTCAGTTGATAAGCAAGCGTCATTGCTGTTAAAAGACAGCATACAATTATCAATTTTATTGAAAACCTTTGCTACCATTTCTCTAGGCTTGCTGAGTTCGATTTATTTTTGTTTTTTTTTTTTTGCTGTTCTGATTATATTCCAAATACTACCGATCATAAACACAAAAGACTTACAGTGACACACTGGTCAATGACTTAGGAACATCGACTAAAATCTGTACATACACATTGTCTTGAAAGTCAACGATCCAATTTCAGGCTCCGACTGAAATGACAACGTCCAGGCTATCTTTGACAATGCTCTTGTTTGAAACATTGTTTGGTGTTTTATTTACGTTGTTTATAGAGAATTTTACTGAATAGTCACGATTTGCGCAGAATTTGACAATATGTAAAATGATAGATGAACGCTTTCTTATTGGGTTACTATGTTTCAAATTAACAATTAAGTTGCTGGAATCGGATTTACTAGTATTTTCTTGGGTAGTAGAGATGCTTCCTACAAGACCTTTGCCCGCCGGCCACGCCCCGTAGCCGTGGAAGGCATTTAGACAGTCCAGCGAGCTTTACTCTGGGTCCGATGTATCTAGGTTCTACAAGAATATCTCTATCAGTTGGCTTTTTATTGTAATTACTATCATAAAATGAAATGAGTTCTCCCGCTCTGGGTGTACCCGGTGTGACAGAATCCTCCTGCCTGAAGAGACTGTCAGACTCGTACTGACTAAAATCCACGATGTTAGTGTGGTCACGTTACCCGTTTCGGCATCCCGCGACTACTCTCCCAGTTGCCTTACAATTAGATGCGTTCATAATGAATTTTGATTCGATGATCCGATTTATTTAGACTTTGGTCTGGCTAACATCGATTAATTAATAATAATAATATTCCACAACTATCACACAATGCCATCTAGTCCCAAGCTAAGCAGAGCTTGTGTTATGGGTACTAGGCAACTGATAAACATACTTATATATTTCTAAATACATACATATTATAGATAAATTACACCCAGACACAGAACAAATGATCGTGCTCATCACACAAACATTTGTCCTGGGTGGGAATCGAACCCACGACCTCCGGCATAGCAGTCAGGGTCACTAACCACTAGACCAACAGACCAGTCAAAAATTCTCTCTGTAAGCTACATTCAAGTTTACAAATATTCATAGTTTAGATTCTATTCCTATACTAATGTTCTCTACTCACTGTCGTCTCGCAGCCATGGCAGTCTGGTCCCTCTCCGCGGTCTGCTTCTCCTTGAGCACATCGGCGGGCACGTACCCCTGTCGCGTGCGCAGCTCGCCGCCCTGCACGTCCTCGATCACGCGCACCAGCCATCTGGAAACAGGGGATCACACTGTGATGAAGGTGGCAATAATAAGGTGGGAAGAAAAGGGGGTGTTTATTTATTTGATTCTAGTTGAGCGTTGAGTAGTTACAGTTGACAGAAAAAAATCGGGATGTTTTGGGGAAAATATAGCGTCCCTGCATTCGAAAAAGTCCCGGAGCTTTAAAGAGTTGAAGCAAAAACGGCAATATAAGAAAAATAAGATAAAATACCAGGAATATTCTTAAAGCATTAGAATAATAAATACTTTTTTTTTGTTTTTTTAATGATTACCTATCCTAAATTTATTTATTTTTTTAATGATTACCTATCCTAAATTTATTTATTTTTTTAATGATTACCTATCCTAAATTGAATTAAATATTCATCGTTAAGACGGAACAACGTTTGTTTTTGTTTGTATGTTTTTGCACGTTACCTGAACATAATATCATAGGTTTTTTTTACCGCGAGCAGGCTTTGAACCTGCGACCTCCGGTTTCAGTACATCCGACGCTCTTTCCAACCCAGCCATCGAGGTTCCTACCTATAAGCTTTCTTCAATCCATTTCTAACATCTTACAGAGACAGAACGGTGCTTTTTTTTGCCTTAGAAAGTCTTTGAAATTCGCGTAAAATATTTAATAGTACATTACTGCCGCGGCCTATAATGGCTACTTTGCTGGTCGCGCTGATGATGGCCGACAGCGCAGCCTAGCGCAGCTCCAGGCCGACACAGCGCGGTCAGCATGCACCACTTGATGGACGAGCTGAGATAAAGGCCGAGGCCGGAGGCCGAGGCCTTTACAGTGAGGACAGCAAGGGCTGCATGATGGCCAAGCTGGAAGGCCTAGAGCGTAGCTAGGCTAGCTCGAGGCAATCATAGCGTGACCAGCGAAGAGTCATAATGGGCCAAGGCTTGTATAGTGCTTTACTCAAAAATGCAAGTACCTAACCTAAATAAAACCAGCAAGTGATTTAAATAAAATACATATAGGTATTAACTAGAAAATTAATTAAAATAACAATATGAAAAGTACAGTTACTAAAATTCAACACCGGGTTTCCGGGTTTCATATTACTTACTAATAGTTTGCGATAATTTTAATGCGGTGTTTGACTGTTAGGTATATTTTCTTCACTTACTTAAAGCAAAAAAAAAGTCACTAAATAAAAATTAAAATTTCGCTGAACCGCGCTTTTGTTACTTCTTTGTATTTTTTTTTAAAATAAGGAATACAATCTTTTTGTGCCTACCTCTTTATATACAAACAGCTGTGTTTTAAATAAAATCTTTTTGCATTTGTTTTTTTAAAACGTTGAAACGTCAAAATAGCGGCCGACAATGTATTACCGACCTGTAGAGCGGCCAGCAAAAACATTACTGGCCGCTCCTTGAAACACTCCGGCAAAGGCGACTTTGCTCAAACAAGGTTGTCAAAATAATGACCACATTACATGCATTTTTGAGTAAAGACTGTTGTCGCGAAAATCAACGGGAAATGTCGTTACCGTGGCCTGCTATAAGGAAGGGAGGCACCTGGAGCGACGGCTGACATTTAACTAAAACTATTTCTCTCTCTCTCTCTCCGGTTTCCACTATTAATATCGTGACATTTCAATAAATTAATGTAGGTAATAGTCGGAAGACGCATCTCTTCCTTATGTATCGCTTCAAACAATTCTTCATCTGTCTCTAAAATTATAACCTGTCCTGTGTCGTCTATGTTTTGTTTTAAACCATCACGTTTAAAATATGAATTAAGGGTGCTTGAACACGGCGCATGTAACCCGCGCAAGTGCCTCAACATGCTCAAGCTACATGCGCCGTGTACAAGCACCCCGCGGGTAGTTTGATCTAGCTTGCGCATGTTACTCGCGCGGGTAAACCGCAAACCCGCACCACTACTTGCGCGAGTAGCATGCGCCGTGTATAAGCACCCCGCGGGTAACTAGATCAAGTAGCTTGCGCATGTTACTCGCGCGGGTAATCCGCACCTCTACTTGCGTGGGTTACATGCGGCGTGTATAAGCACCCTAAGGTAATGTTGTGTAATGGTTGCACGAGAAGCAATGTCTTTGTTTTTCTAGATTATCGCTGATATTGTTGTTTAACTTTTTATTGTTGTTGGCTGAGCGATTGATGCCCACAAGGGGCAAATATTTGTATACCCTAAAGGCAGTTGTTCCAGTTCTGTTTGTTGTGTATGTGAGTTAATGTTCTTAAAACACCCACGATTGAGAAATGTGAGATGTTAAAGTGTGGGGAAGTGATAAAAAAAGGAAACATTTCAAGTCCAAAATAAATTGATATCTAAGGAGTAGAGCTGATTGTCAGAAGAGCGTCAAGTGAGTGAAAAGTCAGTAATTAAATTATTAAATTAATTTTAAAAGATAAAAGAGGAACGTAGGTACCTAATTCGTTTTTCCCCACAAAAAAATTAGGCCGCAATTTCATCCTTATTTTCCTTCAAGTTTCTCAAACATTGACAGATTCTTAGAATTTGCTAATTAAACATGCAACATAATTAAAATGAAACTTTTCTCGGAATCTTTTCGCCTGTCAATCTTATAATGACGTCACTCGGTCATTGCCCTGTGGTTCGTTACCCCAGTCTAGATCGAAAGTCTATCTTATATCTAAATGTATAGAGCCTAAATAGTAGTTGTTCTGTGACACCGGGATATTGAATGCCGTCTACTTCTTAGAGTGACAGTTGTGACGGGTTTGTGACAGGTTTTTCATTTTCCGCAACACTACTGGTCGTTGACCTGAACGTACCGGGAAAGCTCAGTATCCCAGTAACAGTTGAGACGTCATATGAGTAAAACCTCGTAGACTCGAACCCAAGCAGGGTGTTTACCTTATGCATATTTTTTTTTAAACGTTGCTCCGTTGTTAGACTCAGCAGAGCAGGAACGAATGTTATAGTCTGATTGAAGTAGGTATTTCAGATTTAGATTAAATAAATTATTACGAAATTGTTGATAGATACTGCTAATATCCCTTACATAAAATCATTAAAATACTACAATGATCAAACAGACAAACTGACAAGAATTATGCCTCTTCTAACATCTTGTTTCACGACACAAAAATTTTACAAGAAAAACTTCATAAAACAGTTTCCTCCACATTTTTACTACATATTTACATTTCTATAAAACGTAAGTTTATTTTTACAAGCCATTCTTTATTCTGAAGAGATTACAGCGATAATCATTTGGAACATTTGTTACTTTATTCTCGATTTTTTTCTGAGAAAAAAAGTGGTAAAATGAACTAGGTAACCTTCTTTGAGGGTACTAATGCATGAATATGTCATCCGGATCATATCGGAGGAGGAATCTGTGCCTCATTTGTTAGAGTTCTTAAAAAAGTCAATTCAAATGATTTGTTGTCTATTTCTCGGTGATCTTATTGCTGTTTCGCGGTTTTTTGAAAAAGATTTAGTGTTTTTCTTCCATAGCTAATATTATTTTTTTAAAACAAAAGTTTTGTGATGCATTACTGGCTGAAATTATTTGATTATTATTTTTGTAGGGTTAAAAAGAAAATTAAAACAGTAAAAATGTTATAATAAATGTGCCATGACATGGCTATGGATAAATTAAATAATATTTTTTTATTTATTTCGTAGAAGTTTTAAATTATTACCAATCGCATTAGAGGTTTTAGTAACTTCTTTTATGTTTTGATAGCCGTCTTCTCAAGCAATAATTATTGCATTTAATTAAACAATAAAATAATGTTTACGATTTTTTTTGTTTTTTTCAAACTGAGAACTATCGTTATACCTTGTTCCAAAATTTTATGTTCATTTAAAACGAGTAAAATTTCAAAAAAAGTGTTGTGAAAACCGAGATGACATTTACGCCGATCGTAAAAATATAAGAAAATTGTATAATATAGAGGATAAAAAAAACAATGAACTTAGACACAGTCACATAATTGATAACTAGCGACCAACCCCGGCTTCACTCATGTTCAATATAAAAATAAAATTGTATAAGTTTGAAAATCTGCCCTGCAGTTCTTGCGTTTATCCACTACAAAGCAGCCAAAGGAGCATGACAGCATTTTTTTATATTAGTGGATATCATAAATTACCTTGTAATGTTCAGCCAGTTTCACACAAATCTCACCCCCGTAGGTAGTGATGTCACTAACAAAAGGGGTGATTTTTTTATTTTATTTTTTAACAGACTTCAAAAAAAAAGGAGGAGGTTCTCAATTCGGTCGGTATGTTTTTTTTGTTTTTTTTTTTTTATGTATGTACATCGATTACTCCGAGGTTTCTAGTTCGATTGGTGTGATTCTTTTTTTTGGTCGATGCAGTATACTTGCAGTGTGGTCCCATAAAAAATTCATCCAATTTGGTTCAGTACTTTTTATTTTGTGAGCATTTTTATTGATTTCGGCTACTTGGATGACATAACTTTTTGCGTGTTTGTTACGCAATTACTCCGCCAATTGTGGACCGATTTTCAAATATTTTTTTTTGTTGTACTCGGGATCGTTTACTTTAGGAAATACTGCAAGTTTCATCAAAATCTGTTCAGGAGTTTTTGAGATGGGGAATTTTATTAGCATGTGTACATGAGCGATGTTACCACGGTGCCACGGGTGTGTCCGTTTCAACCGCGCGGCCACGAAGTTTTTTTTAAATAAAAACCATCCCAAGTTTTTGTAAAAAAATGTAAAAGTCGATTCCCAAAAAACATAAATTTGTCAAAGCAATGGTTAAAAAGTTATAAGGGTTTGAACGTGGCCGCGCCATCGAAACTTTCCGAACCGCGCGGCCATGGAGATCTTTAAAACTAAGAGTCGCAGAGACCTGAAATTTTGGGAAATGGTAGATTGAATTTGTAAACCAAATGTAAAAATATAGAAAAAAATCCTGTGTTTATATTTTAGGAGCTGCAAGGCTAAAACCTCATGGCCGCGCCATTGAAACGGTGACGAACACGTTATCGCCGATATCTCGCTGAAAAAACATCTCAGACGTTTGAAGTTCTTTGTAAAATATAGATTTTAATTTGTCGAAACATGTAAAAATACAACAAAAAATCCTAGGATTATATTTTAGGAGCTATAAGACTAAAACCCCATGGCCGCGCCATCGAAACGTTGAAAATTTAGTTTTTCACCAATATATCGCTGAAAAAGCATCGCAGAGGTCTGAATTTTTTTGTAAAACCTAGATTTGAATATGTCGAAACTACCAAAAATACAAAAAAAATCCTAGGTTTATGTTTCAGGAGCTGTTGAACAAAATCTCTAATACATCTTTAATACGAAGTTTTAATACGAAATAAAAAAACAAAGCCACCGACTTCCTAAAGAAAAGTTATATTTTAGGTTATTTTACCCTTTTTTGTGGTTGTTTTTGAAGGCGGTTAATTTTTTTTTGAAAAAAGTTTTATATTATAGATAGATATCGTTGTATGCGCGGAATGATCACACAAAGTGAGTCTACGATAAACTGGTTTTGTATGCTTGATGTGTAGCCGTGTGTACGCACTGGAGGGATGTCCACCATATATTTTACCGTTTTCTCTAACCTACCATTAGAGAACACATATTCGCGATCTTCTGTAATTGTTGATAAGGTTGAAAATCCATTGAAGAAACTTGACAGAGGGTTTACTTGATGTGCTGGTCTGTACAATGTTTCCGAATCCTTGCTTAACAAGTCAGTTATCCAGCCAGTTTCCATAGACATTTTTCTTTAAAATTATGAGAGCTGTGGTGATGAAATAAATTACAATACAATGAGTTGACTTCATTTTTTTGTAATTTATTTTCTTTCAAAAATCTTTAAACATTGTGTCCGTAAAATTATTCTTAGATACTATTGTGACAAGCCGCGTTGTTAAATTACCCAAAGCCCTTCTTAAAAATATTTTTCCGAGAAATTACAAATTTTCTATTGTAATATATTTCAAAGAAAATAAACATAAAAAGAGTTTGTAGTAAAAAGTATTAATCTATTACAATTTGAATAATTTCAGATTTTCAGCAATTTATTTAAGAGGTGGAATATAGCCAAGTCGCTATAACATACTTTTGTAAAATATCTAGATTATATTTTTAACTGGGTCGTACATGTTTTGCAGAATAGATTTTGATTAAAAGATGTATATAATTTAATGAAAATGTTAGGGAGCATTAATAGAGTAATGACGGTGAATATTTCATCGTTATAGCACTTTTTTCTTTGAACCTAGCTTTAGTTGGATTTAGGGTTAATAACAACAAAAGAGGTGAGTAACGATTTATGTGGATCTTTAATATTGAAGAAAAGATTTTTTTTTTGTAGGGCATGCGGTCGTCGAGTAATGGGCGACTCGCTGTCCAACTATGGACCATGCCTGAGTCGACGGCGCGTGGTGTTCCAAGCGCGCCTCAAAGAGTGTCAGCACAATGACGGGGCCCAAGTATTTAAGAGACTTTAGAGGGCCAAAGCATGCCGGGGTCGCGGGACTAACGAATACCGTGACCCCGGAACGTTAAGGGCTATCGAAGGACACCGTGGATTTTAGTCAGTACAAGTCTGACAGTCCCTCCTGCCCAGCCCTGGGTGGGAAGACTCATTTTATGATTTAACCACGATAAAAAAACATAACCCTCCTGGCGCAGTCGGGAAAAAAAAAGGTTAGACCGGTACAAAGTGAGAGGTCGCAAGAGAGACAGAAAAAGTGACAGGTCGCAAGAGTAACTGCGGAATGACAGTGGAACATTGCAATATCTTTTCATTGCTGCAAGATGAACTAAGGTTTGTTTGATAATTTCTACTTTGGATAGCAGAATCTAACTTGTGTTTCATCTCCATGAATTGTTTTTGCGAAGAGTCGCCCTGAAAGTCCAACGAACCACGGCTAATGACGTCACCACCGAGTTCACAAGGCTGCTCCAACGCACCGGATGCTATGTTATGATGCAGAAATCAAACACATTACACAACTCCTCGCAGTCGGGTAACTGTGTTCTTATTTCTGGCTCACTGTGACGTAACGTTAAAGGTGCAGTACTTTGTGATCTAAATACTATGGGTGATGACAGACTGATTATGAAATGACGGAGATTGTAACTGATGTAAGCTCTGCGTATGCGCATTCGTCTGGCTGGAACTAGTTCTTTACTTTGTGTTTTTTCGTCTTGTATCAGTTTAAAAATAAGAACGAATATTGAATATAATTAAGGCTAACAAATAAAATTATAGATGTACCGTGTACATGAATACGTATAATAATTTAATATCAGGTTGATCGAGCTTTGCTCGGTTTTTTGTTTTTGGCCCTAATCGGTCATGGCGTTATAGATGGCGCTTCTAAAAACACGGATTTATAAAATGTCTATATCTTGGGAACCGAGCTTTTCTCGAACCTGGGACCTCGGAGATCCTGATTCTATATAAATAAATATACAAGAAACGCTCGTTTAAAGATATTAGATAGATTAAAAACAAACACTTCCTTAAAAAGACACTTTGGAAGTCTGGAACTGGCTTCAATTAGAATTTATAGCTATTATATATAAAAGAAACGCGGGATATCTAACGGCATCGAGAAGTCAAAGAGCCCCAAGTATAAATTAAATAAGACGACACATTGAAATACCCCATTATTGTAAAAGTTAGACTTAAACTTGTAAAAGTAAGACTTAAACTATCTACTCAGAGCCAGAGTTTTAAAGATCTAGTACCATCCAAGAAAAGAACCTTACCTTCAAAAATTTAATTAGGCTATAAACTAAAAAAAAAAAACAGAAAAAACATTTCCAGGACATTGATTAATTTTTATATCAAGGAAGAGAAACATATTAAAGTAATATTTACCTCACCCACTCGACTTAATGTGGAGCGACACGAATAAAATGTAAACAAATGGTTTACGTGATGAAAGCACTAATGTGTGTGCCGCGAGACCTAATTAGGTACAAACGTGGTGATTGGTTTACTTGGAATTATGATGCTGACTTCAACGAGCTTGAAACCAAAATAAATTGGGTTTTTTACCCGACTGGAGAGTGTCATGTGTTACTGTCATTTTTTTTTTAAATAAAGAAAGAAAAATAGTGTTTATTGGCACTAAAACTAATAAGAACTAATATAAGTTATTAACAAGATTAATCTTCTTTTTCTTGAATTATATAACTCAAAGGTGACTGACTGACATAGTGGTCTATCAACGCACAGCCCAAACCACTGAACGGATCGGGCTGTTTGGCATGCAGGTAGATATTATGACGTAGGCATCCGCTAAGAAAGGATTTTTATCAGTTCTTCCCCCAAGGGGATAACATAGGGGGTGAAAGTTTATATGAAACTTTGTCAATTTAATAATTAAATACATTGTTATTCCGACATCTACACAGCAACAGCGTACAGCTAGTACTTGCAATAAAATATATGACATAAAAAAACTACTAAGGGTTTAATGCCAAAGAGCCTCATGGCAACACAGAGATTGCCACTTGACGTTGATCTTCAGCTGCAGATTCGTTAACTTTCCTTCTTTACCTTTTTAAATGAGGTCGAGTTTTAATATCTATTTGTCTACTATGGTTTTACCTCCTCTGCTCGACTCCTTTTGATCGTAGCGATATGTTACGTAGCCTTCCTCATGAAATGAACTATCCAAAACATTTTTTTCTATTCGTATCAGTAGTTCTCGAGTTCTAAATGAATTAAGTGGTAAAACCCATTATAAGCTCAGTATACATTTTATAGTGACATTAACCTAATGAAGTTATAAGAAAAATATCTTAACAAATTCAAGGCTTACACTAATTTATATCTGGTTGTCATATTAAAACGTAAACACATCATTAAAAGATGCCTTATTACCCAAAAACACGGTATTTAATAAGAAATATCGGTATCTTATAAATCTTAATAATGATAAATAATAACGCAGCAGTTTACTGATAAAAGTTTGAAATGATTATCACTTTTTTTTTAACATTATCTCTGAAACCACCGAACCGAATGTTATTTATTTATGGGATAATGGGGATGGCAACTGGGGAACTAATGGCGCTAGTATAGCTTGTTCCAAGCATCGTCATTGGTTCAATTATGTTCAAATCTCAAAGGTAGGTACTTCAAAATAGTCATTGGTCGGATTAGGACTACTCTATGGTGGCGCCACCTACAATATATTTGCGTTGCCAACCCCAATAAGTGAATGAATAGTTATCTGTATCAACAAAAAGCGAAGCAACTTTGGATAACTACCTACTGCTTCATAAATTTGGACGACTTCCCACGATCCGATATGGTCTAGTGGCTAGGATACCTGGCTCTCACCCAGGAGGCTCGGGTTCGATTCCCGGTATCGGAATATTCTTTTTGTACATTTTTGACATGTAATTTCACTAACCTACTTTTGCAGGCTAAAATTAGTTTTAATTACTCCGTTACTGGGTCGAGTTTAGATTTTTTATAACTGTTTCATTTCAGGCGCGTGGTCTTTGACGCTTTTATAACTTCGGTAGATTTATTGATGTGATTTCTCAAGCGTTTGCTTTCGTGAACTTGAATACAATTATATCTGACCTATCAAATTGTTTATTTTTCTATAGCTGCTATCATAAATCGATTAAGACGTATATTCACAATTTTGTTATGTTAATTCTAAAATTCTTTTTTTTTTATAATGTTCAGATGCCAGCAGGTCAACCTACCCGAATCTGTCAATTTTTCCAATCGAACATTAACCTTCCACTATTTGTGATTAGGTTGAAAATCTATAAAATTTGATAGGTTGATGTGCTGCCGTCTGTACAATTAAATGTGACTAGTTAGAATGGACTGATTTAATTTGTCTTCCAGAATAAAAAAAAATAACGATCACGGTTTCTAGACGAAGTATTATCTTATGATTATTTTTTTAAGAATTTGCCAAATAAAACAAAGGCGTCCATATATCACGGGTTTTTCAGTAAGTTTCAAAATCTCGCGGATTGTGTAGACGCATCCCACATTCGTTAATCCCTCAGGATAAAATATTATACGAAATAATTCAAGCTTGAAGAAAATAACGAGCACAAAGTGAACGCAAACGAAAAATATTAGTTTACTCCACAAGACCGAAGTTTTATGGGAATTCTTCGAAAGTTTTAAAATTAAATAGGTACTTAATTTTTTAATGTTTTGAATAAATGAACATCGATACTTCTTAAAACGAGAGAGGTTACAGACTTACGTTTTTGTGAAGCAAACTGGTTTGACGTTCTAGAGCAAACACATTAAACTATATACGAGCAGTAGACGGAACATCACGAAGAAATTTGTGATCCAAAATGTTTTAACAATAGGTAAAAAGTCCCTCAGTCTAGTAGTCGCGTTGGTCGCATCTGATGTGCGAAGAAGGAACTATTTTTTTTCTTAAAAATTGTCAATTTCACATTGTCAAAGTTCCAGTTTACTTTACGTCTCAAATACTGAAAACTCGTGCTAAGGGTACAGTAAGTAAAATACGTAAAACCTGTGGTAAGGACTTAGTATTCGTACCTAGTAGATTCATACCCTAGTAATTCCACAGTCGGTACATCCAGTGGCTGAGTGATTTAGCTCCTACTTCGCGTTGCGTCACGAAGTTTAATATTTTTCTTTACAATTTGAACATAAACAGCTTTTTTTAAACAATTTTCTACTTCCAAAGAGTCAGTCATACGTAATTTGTTTATGCACTTGTAATTGGCAAGAATCCGGAAATGTCCACACCGTCTGTCTGTCCTTTCCACTGGACAAGCAAACGTCCACTCCACTTGTTTGTATGACATCTTATGATGTCAACTAAAGGTACCTACCTTCATTTTCTACAAGTGAAACGGTCGTCCACTCGTGACATTTACGCCACTCATAAATATTTTGCTCCACTTCTAAGAAACCGAAATCGGGGAAAATTTATATAAAGAATAAACATTATATTTTACGGGTTAAGGAAAATTTTGATATCGGCTGTAAAATAATTTTCAGTACTTCATACGTGATTTTTTTTTATTTTTATTAACCTATATTGTCCCACTGCTGGGTAAAGGTCTCCCCCATAACCTTCCACTCTTCCCTTTGCGCGGCTTTCTCCGGCCAATCTCTCATAAATGCGTCTAGATCGTCACCCCAGCGTTTTCTAGGCCTCCCTCGGCAACGACGCCCATCCGGCACCCACTGCGTAACGACTCTGGCCCACCGATCCCTACGTAAAATTAGTTTTCAAAAAGAACGTGTTAGAATACTTATAATAATAATAAAGCCTTTATTAACAATCTGATAGGTTACATTTCATCTTATAATTAGTACTCTATGAAAATAGTGATTCTGAAATTAACTGTTTAATATTGTTTTTGTTAGACACCGGTTTCTGGATTGTCTTGCTTTCCAGCATAGGCCTCCCCAAGTATTCTCCACAGCGATCGGTCCCTTGCTTGTCTAGTCCAGCATGCTCCTGCTACCTCCTTGATATCGTCTTCCCATCGTCGATATTGCCTTCCTTTACCTCTCTTGTTGTATCTAGGACACCATTCTGTAACCTCTCTGGCCCACTTGTCAGTCCTGCTCCTTATTAAATGCCCTGACCATTTCCATTTTAATTGTTTGATTCGGTATTTTATGTCGGTTATCTTTCTCTGTTTTCTTATTGTTTTTAACTGAATTTTATCTTTTAATTTAATTGTAAGTATGCTTCTTTCCATTCTGTGTTGACAAGTTTCTAAGGATTTAATATTTTTCTTTGTACAGCTCCATGTCTGACATCCGTAGGTCATGCTTGGTAGAACGCATGAGTCAAATTTTTTTTTTTTCCTTCAGTTGGTATATACGAGTTTTTCATTACGTCTTTTAGAGCCCAATATCTCTTCCATCCTATGTTTATTCTATTTCTGATTTCTTTTGTTGTAAGGTCTGTAGGAGATATTATTTGGCCTAAATATGTGTACTCCTTTACATATTCCAGCAAAGTAGCATTGTCAAGTTTAATAGGAGTTTCAACGCTGTTTGTCATCAATTTCGTTTTACTTTTGTTCATCAACAATCCTACTTTTTCGCTTTCATATAGCAGCTGTTCAATCATAACCTGTAATGTCTTTGGATCTCCGCTTATTAGTATAAGGTCATCGGCAAATCGTAGATGGTTAAGCAGTACTCCATTAATATTTATGCCATATTCGTTCCATTCCAGCTGTCGAAATACATGTTCTAGGGTTGCTAAGAAAAGTTTGGGTGATAAAGGGTCTCCCTGTCTAACTCCTCGTCTAATGGGGAAATATTATCCTAACTTTTCTGTTCGTATTTTGGCTTTCATATTTCTGTATATGCTTTTAATTATTCGGACGTATTTATTTTGGACACCTTGAGATGTTAGGGCTTCCCATATTTTCTCATGTTTAAGTGAGTCGAATGCTTTATTGTAGTCGATGAATGCCAAGTAATATTTGATTTTGTATTCGTTATATAATTTGTTTAATGGTATGAATATGGTCTATGGTTGAGAAACCACTTCGGAACCCTGCTTGTTCTTTTGGCTGATTTTCGTCTACGGTCTTTGTTATTCTTCCTAGTATTATCTTAGAGAAGACTTTATATATATTAGACATTAACAAGATAGGTCTGTAGTTTGAAACATCATCTGTTCTTCCTTTCTTGTGTAGTAAAGTTATAGTGGACACGGTCCAGCGCGTTTTTGGTAGATGTCCAGGTGATATCTACCTCCTCTTCGAATTTTTGGTTCTAGGACATGATGATTTCCTTCACCGTTTTGAGAGCAGTGGTGATGAAATAAACACCTCGAACTCGAACTCGAAGTACTTCACTAATTATATACGAGTACATTGAAAATATTTCAATAACCAAATAGAAAGAAAGAACTAAAGGCTCCGGACATAAAAAGCATATCCAAGTGGGTATGATATAACCACGCTAAAACAAAAGTATTTTAGAACAGAAACAAGTTCACACCAAAAGAAAAACAAACAATATAAAAAAAAAACTTATACGAGTATCGGAAACTCTAATTAAACGCTCCCAAACTCCCAATTAACCGTTTACGAAACACCATTTCTTAATAAATAACACGTCACATCACGCCCCACATTCATCATGTATTCTCATTTGAGTTCATGGCACAGGGTTAACAAAATAACCTCTAAACACGATCCCACAAGCCCACGTAATGGTCATCAAAAGAAAACGGCTATAAATCACTATGAACTATAATAATTTATAACAAGCTAGCTTTTGCTCACGGCTTTGACTGCTTTGGAGCATAAGGAAAATAATGCCAAGAGTGGTGTATAAAATTAATGGTGTATCCATTTGACGAATTACAATAATTTTCTAAATGAGAAAATATGTAATTTCAAGGAGAAAAAGCTATCTCTCTCGCTCTTCTTTCTTCTTCAACCAATGCTGAGTGTAGGTCTCTTCCAAATCTTTCCACATCTGGCGGATTTGTGTTCTGGCTATCCAGTTTCTTCCGGCCACTTTAACAAGATCGTCTGTCCATCTAGTCGGTGGTCTCCCTACATTCCTCATTCCCGTTCGTGGTCTCCACTCCAACACTTTTCTGCCCCATCTTCCATCCAGTCTACGGCATTTATGGCCCGCCTACTTCCACTTCCTTTTTGCTAGTATCACCCCTACTATGTCTAAAAGTCTCGTTCTTCTACGAAGTTCGGTGTTTCTCACTCGGTTGTAGAGAGAGATGCCCAACATGGCTCTTTTTATATTTCTCTGAGTGACTTGCATGCGGTGGATTATATGCTTGGTGAGCGTCCAAGTTTCAGCCCCGTACGTCATGACTGGGAGGACACATTGCTCGAACATGCGACGCTTTAGGTTAATGGGGACCCGCTTCGACTTCAGTACGTCCGACAGCTTACCGAAAGCACCCCACCCTAGCTGGATACGACGATTTATTTCGCGCTCTTGAGAGTTCATCCCTAAACTCAAAGTCTGTCCAAAAAGCAAATCCTATATTTGCTTATAAATCTGATCAGGGGGTATTACAACGTCTTAAAACCAGGCTTGTTCCGGCGAGTGAAAGTGACAGAGCTATACAAGTCGTCTAGCGCTATCTCATTAACTCACTGGAAAAAGCCTGGTTTTAAGACGTTGTAATACCTCCCCAGGCGTACTTTTCCACACAGCTTTGCTCTTTTAAATATTAGTATGAATTGTGACGGAAGATGTGCTCTACTATGCTAAATTCTATGTTGATCAGAATCAGTTTTTCTAATATTCTCTTGCATTTATTGAGTGAATTAGATTTGTTTGATTCTCTTTTTTTTAGTTTTATGACTTGTTTGTGACATAGATTGTTGGCCAAGATCTTCTTGATTGAAAACATTCATAATATTTGTCTAACTAACGTGAGCTATGTTGAGGTCAACGTCCACCGGATGCGGCTGAATTTTAATATTACGAAGAAAGCGACGTGAATTCCAGCCTAAGCCTAAAGAGTAGCCGGGGTCGCGGGTCTTATCTCATTACCCCGACCCCGGAACATAAAGGGCTATTGAAGGACACCGTGGATTTTAGTCAGTACGAGTCTGACTGTCCCTCTCGCCCTGCCCGGGGTGGGACGACTCATTTGATGATTTTACCACGCTAAAAAAAACAAAGGCAGGAATTAAGAGTAACTCTGGAGTTTCATGCTGGTTCTTCTCCATGGAAATGACCAACTCGAACCGTGCACCTGTTGTCGTCGTTTTATAAGTGCCCCATGGGCCTATAATTATGTTGTTAAATATTTGGAAACCACTTAGTTTACGATTAATTTGTTCATGATTGATAACACAGTTCATTTCCAAAGTGTGTCATTTTATGCTTAGTTATATTGTTACACACACAATCTGTGGATTGCTGTCGAAATACTAAAAAGCTAATCGTCATTGCACGTATTTCGCAGTACTTAACTTACTAACAGTTTTATATTTGTTTGTATTCTAGCATATTTATGAGAACATATAAAATGCACACGAAACTTATTTGGCTGGAACTTTCGCTTTGTAGGCGGTTGGCCTCATGCCCTGTTTTTATGGAAAAATACCCCGTAGCTAGACTTTTAAGTTTAATTTTATTGGATGTGAAGCGTTTTTTATCATAAAAACATGAGAAATAAACCTAGTAGCAAAAGTGGCTGAAGTAGGTAAGCATTTGTCTTTAAGCAGTCGTTTTCTATCGAAAAGCTACGTCCCTGAAATAATTTGCTTCAACAATAAACAGTACATTGTTATCAAGAACGCAAACTTTAATAATGCATACGTCAATTTTTTTACTTAGTGTCTTTATCGCTGATTAATCGTCCCTGTATCTGGATCCGATTTTGGGATGTAAAATGGTACGAGTACCTTGGGTGGAGAGGAATTTACTGTCAGACCCTTACTAACTAACAGCCACCACGTTTCTTCAGTTCCTGTTCAGGGCAGAGGTACCCCGTTTGAAAAGTCCCGTGATGTTACAGAAGAAGGAACTGCTACACTAGAAGAATCTACCAGGTCAACAAGGTGCAAACTAGTAAACACGTTTTACTAGAATAGAAAACTGGACTACCTACTAAAAGAAAGCGCATATAAATTTCCAGGTACACACATTAAACACACCAGTGCTACCAGATCTGAGTAAAACACAGCGATAAAAGATAACGATGCCATTATTATAACACGCTCTTTCGAAATCGCATAAAACTTTAGTGCGATTTATGTAGCAGCTACTGGGATAATAGTAGACAGGTGGCTTTATTCACTGAAGTTACACCATTTTAGATACAAAACATTATCAATGCAAATATAAATATAAGAACTTAAAGAGGTAAAGGTTGTTACTATAGATTTAGGATGTTCTTTGGAACTTCTTTCTTCTTAAAATGATGACCAGCTAAAAGGAGTCGGCCACAAAAATTCGTTGTTAGTTTCCAACGACGATATACTACTAAACTCCGCATACACGATCTAAAGAACAAAAACTATTCTGCCAACTTGCTGAGGTACTACGTAAGCGAGGGGGACGGGGTACTGCGTTGTGATTGGCTAACTCAAGGTCTGTGCTGTCTCAACGTATGTTTACGGCTCACAGGATTGGTCGAAATGAGACGAATATAAGACTTTTTTGCCTAATGTGTTGGCAGACATCGCTCGCTTGTTATTAGGAGTCTAGTACTATATCGTCGTTGTTAGTTTCCCATTCCACAGATAATGGTAAATGAAAAAGATCAAGATGTGCACACAAATGGCACTGTTTTAGATATTGCATTTGTTTCATAATCCCAATGTTTGAAATTCTGAATTTACTTTAAAAAGTAACCTAGAGAATTATATGAACTGGATGGAGCTATAAAGAGAGCAGAGCATAAAGATACACCTAACAGTTTTAAGAGTAAAACTGTTGTTTATTCTCGAAGATGGAACCCTAAAACTGAAGCGTTTTTTTTTTAATGCTAGAATCATCTATGGCGTCAGTAAACACATCTATCAATACGCAACCCACTAATCAAAAATACACCATCTGTCTTAAATAAAAAAGAACCCAATTTCTAGGAGCATCAAAATTTAAAATAGATTTTCTCAATCTAGTTAACACGGATTAATAAAACGCATAAAGCAACAATCAAAGTGAGAAAACAAACATAGGGCTAAAAAGTCAAAACATCCGGAAATCACGAACTGCATTATAAACAAAAGAAATAGGGCGAGACAACATGCGATGGACTGCCAATTATAAACATGACATTCAAGATGTTGGAGCGTCCAAAGATGAAATTAGGCCTTCTCCAGCGTTCCCAAATTAGACGCATAGGTGGACGGTAACTGGGGCAGACAATAAGAGAATAGTGAAACTGTATATTACAGAGCGTTTTGTACGCGAGTGGGTGCGCAAGCCATCTTAATAACGCTAATAACGCACCGGGAATATTTTAAGAGCAGCGACCACGCCAATTTTTAAAACCACTTTAAGTAGACCTTTGCCTTCCCCTTTGATGTTTTATAACAATGGAGTGACAGAACAGATTTGGCAGGTCGCCTGAAACTGGTAGCTCTTCACGTATCCGCGAAATGATTATGTAGTTACGAGTTTTTTTCTCAAGAACGGAGGCCGTTGACCTGATATTGAAGTATCGGTATAGTTTAATATTTATTTATGCAACACAAAAATGCATTTCATGTTTAGTTTAGAGATTTACTCGTACGAGTTGTTTATTGTATGTTGGCTTATACGAGGAATGTGTATGTTGTTGTAATCGTTGTTTTTGTAGGTCGGATAGAGCTTCCAGGGGTTTGAGAAATAGGTTATTGACATGCGCAGCATCATATTAATAAATATACATACTCCAGATTAATCTCACATTCATAAAAAGTTGTACCATGGCTTGGTAACACAAATATTAACATGAGATCAAAAACAGCAGCAATGTGGCAACAATACTACAAATCGTGAAAACTATGAACCGCTGAGCAGCTCCATCTCATAGAAGAAAAGGAAATAGTCGAAGTTGATGATCAGACATTGACTGGAAAGGCACCAGACGAACGAACCACAGCAAACATAAAATAAAACAGTTCTTTTCCTTTGAAAGATCTCCCAAATCTTTACGAATGAGTGAAAACTGCAAGCAGTATGAACAAAATTGGCCAAATGGAACATAAGCGGGAAGTAAATGCTGGCACGAAGCCAGATCATCACCATGATACAGACATTACTATAAAATTATTAGAAGTAGATACTCAAGAGATTATTCACCTTGGTCAAGAAACATAGATACACGTATTGACCTAAATATTACCTGAGTGTTATTTAATAATGTTGCAACTGTTGTTATTGTATTCTCTCGTAACTATTTTATGCTTTGGATAATGAGCAAAAATAAAAACTTCTAGCTTTTAGCCGGCACCTCGTACGCGTCTTTTCGAAAATGTTCTACCGTTAGTAAACCGTATCCTGTGTCGTCTATCAAAACTCAATTTTTTTTTATTATCACTTAGGAGGTTCGGATAAACAGATTTTTGTATAATAAGATGATCATTCTTTAAACAGTTTTACGTCTGTAACACATCAGTACTTTCTGTTTGCTCTTTAGATTACTCTCTGAAAGTTTTGCCTAATGAATGATGATATTTTGTCACAATCAATGACATGGCATGTTGATTATATTTATGAAGGCTCGCCAGCACACCTGGTCTGGCGCCTTTACATAACGACACCCAGACTACTATATCAAATTCGTCTTTAGTGCTATTGATTTCACAAGCATCTGAATATAACGATTTATTTATGAACGTTTTCACTGACACAGGATAAAAGTAAAAAAAAACATTGCATGTTTCTTCAATTAATAAATATAGGTACCTAGACAGGGGAGGCTTTTGATTACAATCCGTTTAGTATTTTACGACTACAAGATTTAGATAGTTTCTTTAAAAGCCTTTGATGTCTCACTACAGGGCAATGGCCTCCCGACCATCACAAGATTGATATACCAAAAAACAATTTAATTTTTGCACCTTTTGTTGCATGGAGAAATTCCTAGACTTTATCTAGACGCTCATTTGGAATCTGATTGTTTCTGCGATTAATATTACTAGGGCATGCGAGGGCGAGCAATGGGCGACTCACTGTCCGACCACGGACCATGCTTGAGTCGACGACCGACGTCGAGTAACAGTGTCAACATAATGACGAGGCCCCACTTTAGAGGGCCAAAGCCTGCCGGGGTTGCGGGACTTATCTCATTACCGTGACCCTGAAGACTGTGGCTATTGAAGGACGCCGTGGATCCTAGTCAGTACGAGTCTGACAGTCCCCGCCCTGCCCAGGGAGGGAGGACTCATTTGACGATTTTACCACGACAAAAAAAAGATATTACTTCTACTATTTAGCTCTCTACCAAATATAGCATTGCTGAAAAGGTACCGTAAGTAAATCTCCTTCCTCATCGAGATCCAGACGTTCCAGTTGTTACGCTCTCGGCGACTGGCCGTCTGGTTTTTATCATTTAACATTACGCAGCGTGTTATGGCGAGAATTGCGTCTGCCTTTATCTGTATGTAGTACTTTAACGTTTTAACTCTCAACTGGGTCTGTCTGTGGTACACAACAAGATTTATATACGTTCATCATTGATGTTGGCTTGTAAATATTGATTGCAAGAATAACAAACATAATGAAGGAAAATTGTTGAACACATTTATAATTTCAGATTATGCTATGAGTTGACAAGAAATTATGATGTCCTTATAGTTAAAATCTGGCTTCAGTCGCTCAGCTATATTGACACTGAAGAAATAATTAAATATCACAACACACCACACCACACAACTTCACACCCACACCTACAAATACCCACTCTCACACCCACACATACAAACACCCACTCACATTCACCTCACACACCACACTCATACACACATACAAAATACACACATATAAAATATACACATTAAGCATTTATGTTTTATTGTGTTTTCTATGTTTATATTTTCCTTATTTTTATTTTTCGATCTTGATTTTGATGTTTTTGTTGCACATTGATGACATAAATGGGAGAAGACACTGACTTCTGTAACACAGGCTTCGCCTAGCTCAGTAGTCAGGGTTACAACACACATTGTATCATTGTATTTTAATGTCAATAAAAATATTTTTCATCCCCCCATCTCGGAAAGGCTATTTTTCCTCTTCGATATCTGAGGGTAAAAGCCGTTTTTATCCTCTAGTGGATAAAGTAAATTGAATTTGGAACATGCACGTGCATTAAAGAGTTGTACCAGTAAAGGCGGCTGCTGACCCCTACAGCTGATCGCTTGTTGTGGTGCCCATTGGGCTAACTTGAATCCCGAACCAGAATCCTTTGGTGCGTAATCTACTATTAATTTATTACAATCTAAAAAGAATAGAATAGAAAACATTTATTTTAAATGGACACACACACAGACATAATAAAAAATAAAATCTCAGACTCGGAACCTTCTTGACTCAGAACTTTTCATTTCCTCGCTGAGGTGGGATGAAAAGTTACGTGTTGCACTCGAGTGCAAAGATTTTTCACCTTGTGCTCTTTTGATTCCCTCACTACCGCTCATGATTCCAATTTTTGAATCACTCGTTGCACTCGTGATTCAATTTTAGAATCATTCGCTTGCTCGGTCATCAAAATTGAGCACGCGGTTAAAAAGCAACTTTGCACTCTTGTATAACAAATAACTATTATTTTATTTATTTGTAATGTATTGTGCCTAGGTTTACAGTTGTAGCTGGTGTTAGTAAACCGAAAACTAAAATAGTAAAAGAAGAGCATAGTAAAATGAAAAGCCCGCAATATTTGTTAAGGACATCCTATTTCTTAGAATGTAACAACATTCACTTGAACAATGTATTTAATATTATGATAGTTTTGATCAAAATTTCGAGTATTAAAACTCACGCAACAGATATATAAACTAGCGAGTATATAAACTAGCAAAATCCAATGCAGGAAAAATCACATCGGTATGTAAAGAAGCAGTAAAATTCCAAATTGATTGGATGAATGAACTTGAAAAAACTAACTAGTGAGGCACATTATCCGTATTCACTGACGTAGGTGAGATTAAACATCTAGGTGAGGCTGGTAGAATCATATTAGTATACGTGAACGGATAAACAAAAGCAAACAAAAAATCACGAGAATCAAATATGCCAATCAAGTACAGTCAGAAATAGACAGGTTGGTCGAGAAAACTACAATAGTCAAAATGTTGTATTAATAGATGTGAAGTTCTTGGTAACTGAAATTGATCTTTCTATTTTAGGAGTTCTAGCTACAGCAGATACTAATGCTAAAACACAACTTGACGACAGACACATAAATATTTAACTATCTGCAAAACTTGTTAGCAATCAAATAAACAAGATCAAAGCTAGAATCTAAATTTTATATCTTGGAGTATTAGTTATTGGGGACAAACTATTAAAAACTGCATCGGGCATCGTCGGTCAGGCGAGGATCTTGACCGATATACTGGAGTGGTTACTCGTGTACTCATATTTTTATGTCAAGCAGTTTTGAACGGAAACCATTACTAGGTTGTCAATGGTGGCTAGACGCCGCTTAGCTATATAGAAATTGGTAGAGATGTGTGTTGGTGTATTTAACATTTTTCTTTTCACATTTTATCAATTATTGAAGCATTTTCTTTTTTTTCTTGGTTGGAGTCTTTTATGTCTTCTTCATTCATCTTGATTCTTTCTTGTTAATTCAAAATTTAATCTTGAACTTTCTTTGCACCGATTTCTACAGTGTTACGATTTATAATAATGTTAATTAGTATATAGAATTTTAGAATGATCGACGTTGATAAAATCTTTCGTTTAAACCCTACTGATCGACCCCAAAAGACTTTCTTTTACAATTTTTGCAAATTATAAAATTGGCCCCAAAGAATTTTTAAATAGAACAATTTGCTATCTCCCAGCTTTCAATTGTTATAAATACAACCAACCGCAAATAATGATATTTCAACAAAACAAACTAGAGAGACATCACACGTCTCAACTAAACACGCCTTTTCGCAAATCACGTATTTCGTAACAACGCGCAATGAGGTCGCGGAGCTTTTAACCGCGACACTAATATACATCATTGTTATGTAATAGCCGGACTACATTATATACTGAAAAAACACACGTCCAACTGTTAACACGGTCACGCCTATAATGATTTAATTCCGAGTGAAATTGGTTGGAAAATTCTAAGGGAAATTATAAAGTATGTTACGTTGGGTGGTAATGATTTCATTATAACTAGCGAGCGTCGATTTGCCGAAATTCGACCGTATATTAAAAAATGTCTTTCTTTTTCAATTATCCATTTTTTAGCTTTCTGCGCTCTTCCTGAAAATAATCTTTAGGCCTATTGTCCACGTAACCGCACGTCAAACGCACGCTTTCGTCAGCCGCTCGTGTTGCGTTCGTCATGCATTTTTACCGCTTCGTGGACACAAACATTGTTTCTACACAAGAAGCAAGCATTCGTCTTGCAATCGTCAATTGACGAAAGCGTGCGTTATGACGTGCGGTTACGTGGACAATGGGCCTTAGGTACTATGCCAGATCTCACACTCCTCCGTGTGTGCAATGTGCTTAAAAAAGACTCAAGTCTCTTATTAATGTACAGGGGATTAACGTAATCTTGCCAATCCATGTGTAGATCCTACCAAAACCAAAGTTGAATAGTCAAGTATCTACGACTTTAAACATAGATTGACCTATTTTATTGTAATAAATCTAACGTACGATGATCCCTGGTATAAGACCTTTAATATCATTGTTTTTATTTCGTAACTCCGAACTTTTTTCAAGGGACTAAAAGAAGAATAATTATTATGCTTGTTTCTGTTCAAAATGTGTTGAAAACAGTCACGTTTAGAAAGCGTTCGTGCATATCTCGTTTAATAAGTGCTTTTGGTGACTACAACTTCTTTTAATTGTTACTGTATGGAATCGGTTCATCATGTTTCTTTTATCTCATATCATGTCCCTCTGCAAGAATCCTCTTACTAGGTACCTTTGCTTCAATATTTATACGATTAGTTATCGTTTTAGTCAAGTTCTAAAAGCATCTCAATTCGGCTCATATCACTTTCAATAGTGATATGTGTTTCGTCCCAAATGACAAAATCATCAAAGTTACAGTTGATGAAATCGCGACAACACTATTGTTGAATTTGCGTTTTGTCCTAAATTACTTACAAGAACTTCAAAGTTCAAAGGAACTTTCGAAATTGCGATCGAATCGAAATTTCTATTGGCTAATTGTTCACCTAAATAAGGGTTGGAAATCCAATCCAATGCCAAGTTTAGATGAACTTGAAAATAGTAATCAAAAAAAGTACTAGGCTAGCATAAGTTAAAGGTGGTATATCTCTAAATACTTATACCATATCCTTACCTTCCGTCTTCCTCAGTCTTGGTAACAGTCTTTTTCCTGGGATGGTTCTTCTTCGGTCGTACAGCTAGCTTGTGCTTGGCAGCGCTGGCGTCCAGCAGTTCTGATGCTAGAGCCTGGATGTCCAGCTCAGGGTCCAGCCGAGGCTTCCTGGAGGGGTAGGGACCAGGTCAGTGGATGAAATGGAGGTTAGTTTACATGTAAGAGGGGATTTACATAGAGAGAAAGTTGGAGTTCCAGTAGTGTAGGATGTCTGCTTAAAATTGTTTCGTGTTTTTGGAGAGGGAAATTGTAATGTTGCTGTACACAAAGCTATACCTCAAGCTATGCAAAAACAGATTAAGATCATACAAAGCTAGACCGCGATAAATTAGCTTCGTATAGCTTGATGTATCGCCGTGCGTACTGAAATGTGCTATGTTGTCGGATCGGAAAGAATAATAACTTTATCAGATTTTTGTAAGACTCCACTTGATAGTAAATGGTTACGGTATCATTTCAATATCCCATTTGTATTTGAAATGTTCCACAGATTTACGTAATTTTCAAAATTTCTTGGGATAATTATGTACATTTAATTTGCAAATGTTTTAGCCTTCGCATCAATACGCATCGGTAAGGAATGGTTTAGAGAGCTTTTCTAAACGCTTTCAGAAACACTGACGTAAGCTTCAAGTTTTTTACTTTATCTTTTGGTTTGTCTAAGATCTGCCAATATGCTGTCTTATCCAAATATCATTTCAGCCTTGCTGCGCGATAAACGCTGCAATTCATGAGTGACTAATTCTAAAATAATTTTCCTGTTACGATTTATTACCCATATAAAAACAACTATCTCTCACAATTTATTAGAACGATGACTAGTAAACAAAAGTTTAGTGTACTCAGAATGACCCATAGGTACCGTGTGCACTCCATCAGCTGATTCACGCATCCAACAAATAAGAAGAAAATTCTTTCAAAACACATTATTGTTGTGAAAAATTTCGATACGCATGCCAAGAGAATTTCAGGAAAATTCTTTAGTGTCATGTAAATACCTGGGTACTTATTTGTTTATGTATTTATTTATTTGAAGTTGTAGTAAACATTTAAACATACTTTGGACTGGAGTTGGGGAGAATCAGTACAAATTACTTCTTCTGGGTGATATAATTATAGGTAGCACTGTTCCGTGAAATGAACTTTTTTCTTACTATGACGTCATAGATTGCATCGATATCACTGTGACTACTAGCTACATTAGAACCGTTTTCGTAAAGCCCTCTTACATTTTCTTTTGCTCGTATTAGTCCTCTTATAAGATTTATGCGATAGTTGTTCTAAATATAATGTCGTTCTCTAAATAGGAATTAAGGTCAAAAAATTTTTTCAGTCAACATTTTTTCCATACAAACTTCGTTGGGGTTTTACTCCACTATTTGAGAAGATACATCCAAAATTAAACATGGTATCGTTTTGTCTCATTATTAATTTTGTCTGTACGGAAGCAGAATTGTAAAATATGAAGCTATTAAAAAGTTACGAGCTTCTAAAGATTCGTTTTTTTGTTAATTTTAACACAACTTTAGGTGTAAATTAGAAGCTAAAGAAGCATCAAATTTCCAAAACGAAGTCCGTACCGACACAGCAAATTTATCGAAGAATTTAATAAATTTTATTTGAAATAAATTGGTGCAGTGGTTTTTTCATAAAACCCCAACTTCCAAAGGCTTTTTCGTATTTTTTTACGCGCGCCTTTTACTCTGAATGATCGTGCATCTCACTGAATAAGTTTTCCCCTGTTTTCTCCACGGGGGGATGACGCTCGCGCACACATGAACAGTATGGCTCGATTTCCGGTGAAATATCAAGGTTTTTGACCATGCTTGCCAGTGAGTTCGAGCTCGCGACTAGCGCCGCCTTAAGTTAAACCATCTGCTTACGTATCATACCTAATGCTTTTACAAGATTCTTATATCGTAACGTTTCCTGCAGTTTTTTCGCTATACGTGTGATCCATCGTTTAATCCTACTATCCTACTAATATTATAAACGCGAAAGTTTGTAAGGTTGTATATGTATGTGTATGTATAGGTATATTTACTCTTTCACGCATCTACCACTGAACTGATTTGGCTAAAATTTGGTACACAGATAGTTTATAACTTGTATTAACACATAGCATTTTTTCATTTTTATCCCGATTTTATGTTTCCGTGGGATAATTTTCCAGTTGTAGCGGGTGAAGCCGCTGGCAACGGCTTAACGGCTAGTAAGTTATATTGCAACGGCGGCGGTTATCCTATAACCTATCCAATATTCCCCCAAATGCCACCAGCCCTCCGCTTTTACTTCAGTTATTATATTTTTATTGTTTCGTTGCTTTGATTCAATTTATCCGAAGAACTTAAACGTAAACCAATATAAATGTAAGTATAATATTACGACAATATTACGTCAGATATTTTCTTGAAACATCAAAAGAAACCTGCACTAAATCTTTACCGGGGACAGTGTCAAAGTTGAACGTACCAACCAACATGCACAGATACTCATAAAACATCATGATTTGACAAACAATACCAGCAATATTTTATAATAAACTAGCACTACGCCCGCGACTTCGTCCGCGTGATTTTTGAACTTTGCCTTTGTGAATTTCTAATCAAGGCCACCCTCTAAATGGGATACTGTTGGAAAATTTAAGACAATATTCAACAAAAAATCTATCACCCCGCAATATCCCGCCTCATAAAATGACCCCAATGCACAATTACCATTATAACCCCTTACGGGTCGAATTTCACAAAATGTCCACCTTGGTGAGCATTTACGTCTTAAAAAGAATCAATATGCAAGATTTGAGACGTCTAGCACTTTTATTCAAAAAGTTTCATACAAACTATCAACCCCAAAAAAATCCCTTAGGGTCCGAATTTCGCAAAATCCCGTCATGGTGAGCATCTATGTCCTTAAAAGAAACTCGATGCAAAACTTGAAATTCCTAGCACCTGTAGTACCTAACGAAGTTGCGTACAAACAATCAAGATCAACCCCAAAAACAAACCCCTTACTGGTCGAATTTCTCCAAATCCCGTCATGGTGAGCATCTACGTCCAAAAAGGAACCCGATGAAAAATTTGAGGGCTCTAGCACTTGTAGTAACAAAGTTTCATACAAACTATCAACCCCAAAAACAAACCCTTAGGGGTCAAATTTTGCAAAATCCCGACTTAGGTATCACTTACGCTTAAAAAAGATCCCCTATGTAAATTTTGAGTCTCAAAACTTTCAACCCCAAAAACAACCCCTTAGGGGTCGAATTTCTCAAAATTTCCACTTTGGTGAGCGTTAACGTCTTAATAAGAACCGCCATGGAAGATTTGAGACGCCTAGCACTTCTAAAAACAAAGTTTCATACAAACTGTCAACCCCAAAAACAAACCCCTTAGGGGTCGAATTTCGCAAAATCCTGTCATAGGTAACTCTTACGTCCTCAAAAGAACCCGTATTCCAAATTTAAATTTCCTAGTGCTTGTAGTAACGAAGTTTCATACAAACTATCAACCCCAAAAACAACCCCTTAGGGGCCGAATTTCCGGCATTTCGAATGGCCGAATTTTTATATATATAGATAATGCCCGTCGTGTGACAGACAAGGTCAGGATGTGTCGTCTCGTTTCAAAGCTCGGTTAAAAGTAGAAGTCACGAAGTGGTGGGACATTTCACTGTCAGGGTTCGGCTGGATCAGGTTGCAGCATGTGACATTTACACTTATCTTATTTCTTGGCAGAAGAAATTGAGCACTTATATCTTTATTTTTTTGCTAAAAACTTGTTTTTTGCGTAACCACTAAATAATAAACATTTTTTAAACTATCACGGTTTGCTTCTCAAATGTCACTTACGGGATATCTACCGTGATTAAACATTTGTTTGTGTTTGGGAACTCAAACAAAACGTTAGGTAATCACGGAAGATATCCCGTAAGTGACATTTTAAACACTTAATATCTTAAGAAAATGAAGAAAAAACGTCTCGGTGTACCTATGCTACATGTCCACATGCCCAACTTACTTTCTATTCAAATTTTCGAAGTTGTGAGAGCGCTATGTTGTTTCAAACGATCAATTATTAGCTGTCTGCGGCAAAGCGGCAATAAACTGAAAAGCAGTCACCATTATATAGCGTATGGACACCAGCAACACCAGTGTTATCACCTGTGCGTTGCCAAACCTGCAGAAACTGAATTCTCCCGTATTTTTTGGGAGAGCCCATATTAAAAAAAAAAAAAAAAACTTCTAACATTATTTTTCCTAGTTCCTCGCTCTAGTAAATTCTTCATTGATGTAGTTATTAAGGGCGTAATGACATAGACGATGATCCCGTCTTGACGGACATTGATCTGAAGCTATTTATAATGAACTCTTTGGAGCTCGTTGTGCTAAATGTCTTCATAATGCCGTAAATCAAAAAGTTTTCTTAAAATAATATTTCTTATTGTTTCTAATTGTGATGTCTATATTCAAGTATTCAACTAATGAGTTGCCAAATATCTGTAAGAATTTGCCAGACAGAGACCCTTGCATGATTTTTCAACATATTATTATTACAACATATTTTCTATAAATAATCGCAGTGAATACTTCAACAGAAATTTCTATAGACATCTTGTGATAAGGCCTCAGTACAACTTAGGCAAATGTATGACATTTTATTGTGGGGTGGGTGCGCTGTCAAACATCAATGTCTTCAAGAAGAGAATGCACCTCCACCTTTCTCTCTCTTAAGCGTTTATTCTATTCCAGTAATGCCGAAATATGTTACGAAGCTAGAAATACTCTCATCTATGAATGTGCTAGCTGTTATAAATACCTACCTAACAGTATAGTTATGATTGTAGACCAGACAACTAGGTCATGGGTTGTAGAGTAACTACTAGTTCAATGGATCGCTGCCCATAACTCAATTTATTAGCAAGTTTCATAATCTTCTTGGGGTAAATTTGACCAATAACAGTGAATGTGATAACCACAATTAACGTGTTCTAGAGCTGTGAGCTGTTTAAAACGGTTATGCAATTTTTTTATTGATGAAAACTAATTTTAATTTTTGTAAATGCGTTAATGGTTTGCAGAAAATACGTGCTTTAATTTATCTAAAAAAATCGCAGTAGATAGTAAAAGTAAGGGAAAAATCAACATTTTCCTTGACTAATTAGGAAAAACATTGCGTTGACACCAATTTCATCAAAAATCTTTTCAGTCTATTAGTCATCAACTCCTGGCAAGTTTTCCTCCATTTTTGGGTCAAAAGGTAGCTGACACATTTCCATTTTAATTTCGTTTTCACGCCAGAAACACGTCAAACAGTGTAACCAGTCATTTAAGGCACAGCGTACATCCTAAGTTGGCGTGTGCGGTTATTTCGGGCTGGCCCAGAAACGATGTGACGTCAATACGACACAGTTCGGATCGGGGTTAAGTCATAACTGTTGGTTCTGGACCACCTCCCCTTAATAAACTTGCACAATATAATATTAATTGACGTTGTTTTAGTTTCACTACTTTGTTGAGAAGCTATTTCTAGTTATTTTCATCGGATGGTTTAGACTTGTGCGCAAGTACACCGATAGTTTTCAGTTTTCATCGATTTCCATGATCAATAATTCGAAGGCCTGTGACGACTACCGACCCACACTGAATCCACCTGGTGGGTAGCAGCCAACAGCCTGCAGTTGGTGCACTAAAGGATGTAGCAGGAGTATTATTTATTACGTTTTTCTTATTTCTAATACGTCATCTTTTGTTTTTGAAGGGGAGGCCTATGTTCAGCAGTGGACGTCCTTTAGCTGAGATGATGATGGTGATGATGAATACTTCATCTTACACGGAGCTTTTCTCAATATATTCCAGGTCAGATAACTATAAGAGAGGATATTTCGATACAGAAATCACTCCTGCGTCATCATCATCCATGTTTGCATTATCAGCAACAACTGCAATAAATCAGTCGACTAGTTAACTACTAGCAGATACTCCATCAAACGAGAACCTTGTTCCGAGGAAGTTTACTAACGTCAGTTATCGAGGACATGGTGTGTTTAGTTTGACTGATCCAGTTGGGTTAGGTTAGTTCCTCAATTATCGACTAAGAAAGGTACTACGAAGTATAGGTAGCGTTGTCAGGCGTCCGGATAAAGCCAGACATGGTCAGGCTTTTTGGTTACGTGTTCGGCCAAATAAGACCACGTACGGCCTGTCTGGCTTTTAAAAGAAAAACAATGGTCGTGTTATAACTAGAACTAAAAAATTAAGGTGTCTGGTCTTTTCACCAGCATGTCCGGCTAAACTGGTTGGTCTGTCCGGTTTTATGGTTGAAAGATCTGACAACCCTAAATATAGGTGTGACCTTTTTGCTTCAATGGTTAATAGATCTTTGAGCAGTGTACGGCGTGCGGCAAAGCTGACCTGCGATTCACTATAGATCGGATGCACGCTTCCGCGACACACTGGAGCTCGGCATCACGTAGTTGGAAACAAAACTAGTAATGAACTTGGTAAATATTTTGTTTTAAGTCCTAATGATAGGTTAGACTACAATGGCGGTTGTAAATATCACCAGGGCTACCTGTCTCGGGACCATCTTCTTGTCGGAGTTCGGTGCTTAACAGATTTTAGGGTTAAAAGTCGGTGCGCAGGAGTTCCAGTATCTTCTAAATGAGCTGACTCTGTCTTAGCCCTAGTCTTTGTTTTTGGGTTAAATTGAGATCAAGGTATAACTTATTTTAAATTAAATTAAAAAAAAGTCTAATTAGGCCTATCAATCGATAAGTATTGCTTCTGATGTTGATGTTTTGTTGATAGATAATAATCAGCACCTACCAGATCATGTATGTTGGTAATAACAGAACAGAGTCCAATAAAGCAGTCAATCTTGCTGAAATTTGAAGGGATTTTTCCAGAACATGGTGTGTTAGGTTTCCCTGATGCGGTTGAGTTAGGTAAGTTCTTCAGTAGTGTACTTATTATCATATTTATTTAGTGACCCCATAAGAAAAATTTTCTTCGGTTGCTGATATATAGATCCGTAAAGAAGTTCATGATTGTATACGTTATAGTTTATTGCCCGATTTTACTAATACTAGGCGAAACTGAAATATATTTACGGCTAAACAAAACATTGCTAGTGTGGGGTGTTGAAAATCTAACGATATAAATGTTATTACGGCCTTTGTTTTCATGATCTCAATGTTAATAAAATATGAATGCATAAGACTTTGAATAGTGTTTTTTGTAGTTAACATAGAAGAGTTCATTTTCTAATAAAATCAAAGTAATATTTCAATTGTAATCCAAAAGTGTTTGACTTAGACACTGAAAATTCCTTTTGGTTAACTACAACGTGATCGAAGATTCGTGAATTCGATAACACAGGCTTCTGAACCTAAAAATAGTGTTTCTATATTACCCAACAGTCTTACACGACAACGGAAATCGTACCAAAACGTTAATAATCGTGGCAATTAATTTCCGAACGTCAGAAAATCAATTATAGTGACGTGGTCAAAGCACCAACCATTTGATATGAGACTATAAATGTAAGAGGTATTGCCAACATGTTACCTGGTCGAGTGATTGGCAGACAGCCAGGACCTACTCTGCCTTAGTGCTTTGCTGTGGCTTTGTCCGGGGTTTTTCCTATATTTTCTTTAAAACCGTCTTAAATGTTACATTTCTATGTTTTATTGCGACTAGACTGATGGAATTTCCAGATATAAGTGTTTGGAGAAACACATTTCAGTATTTTTATTGGGTTTGAAAGATTATGGGTTCGTGGATCTTTTTAATGTAAAACCAAGAAGGAATAGATAGCTGAATAGAGTTTACCGTTGTTGTTCATAAATAGGTATTTTAAAGACAAACATAAGAATATTTTAATTATATTCTTCAGTGCTAGGTGACTCATCTTTAGAGAGAATTCTATATTTTCGGGAAAGTCATAAATATTATCGAAGAGACTCGAACACGGTGTTTTTGCGTGTTTCTATGACAACTAAGAATAACAACATCATCTAGATATGCTAAACTTTATTTATACTCTATCACAAGTGCTCAATAAAGTTATCCTTATATAATAATATGTATGAAAGTGCGGCTATCCTATTAATATGCTATTGCCACAAATTATATGTTAGGTATTATGTATAATCACAAAAATTGATAGTTTTCAAGGTCAATATCCTACAGATCATACAAGAAAAATATTTCATATAAATCATTGGTTTATCTATAAGAAATTCCACTCCACGAAATAACTATCATAGATGCGAGAGCTATTTATAACAAGATACATGACATTTGCTTAATTTATATTAGTTTTATATAGGACAACCATTTACCATCAAGTGAGCTGTATCATAAATTGAAATCGTAAAATAACATTCTAGAATAACGTCCAATAAGATATGTTCGCGATTCATCGTGTGCAAAGTTGATGTAGTCCAAGCGAATTGACAAATATCATAACGAACTAGATATTGGATCTATATTTACACCATGAAGCCTACCTAAAGACATCTTATATTGAAAAGAAACTCCGAGAACATTATTACCTTTATTACATAATAACCTAAATGATACACAAACGTTTAAACATATAACATATGAATGTGTAAAGCCGTGTCGGCATAATGATACAAGTTATCACAATACAGTAATATGTCGATCACAACATAAAAAATGATAAATACAACATAAATGACGATGTGCAAGCGTAGATTATATACAATGCAATATGAGTCCGATCTTCTGTCTTCAAATTCAATGATAGTACATTTTGTAGGTCGGAACGCTAAACACATAGTCCATGTATGGACCTCTGGTTTTGAAGAAATGATTCTCGTAACAATATACGCGGCCTCTGTACCTGCATCAATAATGTTTTCTTTTATTACGTCATCAGCGGTGATTGTGATTGCGATGAGTTGTGATTGTTTAGAAGTAGTGGATGAGGTGGTTTAATTATTGAGGCTTAGAATGATGATCATGATTTTGAGTGTTAACAAACTAGCCAGCTAAGTGCAAACTTTTGGCTACAGGTAGACTTATTTTCAGATCTAGGATAGGCAGTTTCCATCGGAAGCTTATTTATCATTCAAAATGAGCTTTTAATCTGTAACCCAAATCTTGCAATGCAACAAGCTGTCTCTTCGATTAACTCCAGAAGTCGTTATTCAAAGGCGTCGAAATGATAATGGAGATTAATGTGTATAAAAGTGAGAAGAAAAAAAAAACAAACGTGTAAATTAAGATATATTATAGTGCGTTGCGCAAACGGCGGTGCAACGAACCCGCTGCTAAAATTACACGGTATCGAAGTCACAGGAGGAATGCTGGGCGCATTGGAGCTATTAAAATGCATTCTTGACATTTATACCTCCTTCCGCAACACATTCCCTCTGGTGAATATGATACTGCCACTTGGAACTGTCAGCTCTGGCTTGTTATGTTTTACATGTGGAGTTTATTTTGTACCGTGTTAGTGTAGTTACCGCAGTGAAAGTTTCAGTCACCGAAGATTATGAGTTGGAGGAGTAACATGTAGTGTTACAATTATTTATGGATCGGGGTTTTGAGAAGCATAATGTATATCATCAGGCAAGGTATGGTTTTATGAGTCTTATGAAAGAACGGGGAGCACGCACATAAATAAGTGATGATAGTATTAATACGACAGTTACTTATTAAAGGTTGACACAAATTCAAACTATTTATATCACAATGAAAAATTAATTGAAATGCTTTGTTGTCTTGAAGTTATTTCAAATCGGATGAATGTTAACTATGAACAAAATATTATTCTAGTAGCCGAGTTGAGAGCTGGGGTAACGATCAGTTTCACATCGAGCGTATGTCCGTACAGTTTATTTACGAAATACATCAATGAGGGCACAGTTGTGCAAAGCTCATGCCAATAATAAATATGTACTCACTTTGATCCGAGGCCTGACTTGGTGTCGAGAACTTCGACAATGTCGCCGGCTTTTAGGGATACTTCGTCATCCGCAACAGCTGAATAGTCAGCTGATGCCACCACAACATCTTCTACCTGTAACAAAAGAAAATAAACATTTAAATATATTCTAACAACTCTAGTTTTCTCTCGAAGAATGTTGAGAATATTACCTTAGGCGGACTCCTACTACAACTAGATCTTGATCTAGAACTAGACATAGATCGCGAAGGGTATCGTTTGTAACTTGGTGTCGTTTCTAAGCTATTCATTCGACTTCTAGTATTCTCTCTGTCTAATAATACGCCGCTGTATCTGCGTGACCAGCCGCCGAGTCTAGTGATCTTCTGGTTATTACTTATGTTGCAGTATCCGGTGAATGACTGTAAGTCTTCGTCATCATCATCAACTACTGGACAGCTGTACATAGAGAAACGATGGGCTGTCGGCTGGCTAAGGTTTAAAGCTGAAAACACGTGCAAGGGTTCAAAGTGCCGAATGCCATTTTCATCAAGAACAGTGTATGCGACTTCACCGGTCAATACGGCACGGCTAGCTTCACGAGGAACAACTGCTTGCAATCCTTTCTTCATAATCAATAATGCACCTTTCTGCTTTCTTCTTTGGAATAAAAAGTCTTCCATAGCAAGGCTATTCTCTGGGTCAAGCAAGTTCAATGGAACGTCTTCAGAAGTCATCAGAGGAGTTTCTTCAGGCACTATCATTAACGCAGCACTTTCTCTTACTAAATCCCTTAGTTTAGGATCTGTGCGAGCCAGTGCTGGATCAGTCTGTAGTTTACGCAAAGCAGAATGCAAGCTCGGTGTCTTGTCCGCAAGTTTCCGCATAACAGTTAGTCTCTTCAGAATGTTCAAGCTTGTGGGGTCAGATGCTATTTTAGACATGCTGTCTTCATCGTTTACGACTGACATCAAATTAGCGGCAACATCTCTCATCCCAAGTATTCTAGCGAGTCCAACGGATTGTAAGATCAACTCCTTTAGGTTTTCTTTATCTTTGTCTTGGAATAGTACGTCTAATTCCTTGGTGCTCGCTTCTTGCACGGCACATACAATAGCTTTCTGTAGAGTTTCTGTGACTTCGCGGTCAGATTTGACAAATGAGATGGACTCTGAAATGCGACCAAGCACGTGTTGAAGTAGGCCAGAGTCAATCTTAGAAATGTTTTTAAATGCTGGGCCTAACACTTCATTTTCACTGCTCAAGTAGTCTCCAAATTTTTCAATAATATCATCTTCAGTGAAGGAATGCTTGCGCAAGGCGCTGTTTACGGCAATTTTGATTAATTCAACCTTTGGCTGAGAGGAGTTTTCAAGAATTTCTTCACGAAGAATTTCTTTGTCTTCTTCTTTTTGGAGAATGTTAAACATGGCAGACACGAGATCTTCATCAATGGTCTTTCCCAATATTGTATCAATAGATTTCAAGATCATTTGGTACTTTTCTTTACTGTTGTTGTTATTAACTTCTTCGAACTGTTCGGCTGTGACTAAAGCAGCTAGCACAGCAGCGGCGATAGAGTTCTTAACATGCTCTTGATGAGCAGATTGACCATTGCCGCCAGTGAAGCCAACCTCTTGCATATCCATTCGTTTTTTACTTTTCTTTTTCGTATCACCTTTCGATCCATTTTCTTTGTGGTTTTCATGAATTTCCGATTTCAAATGAGCACTCATCTCAATAATAGATGTGATGACGTCCATTAATTGATTTGCTACTTCATCTTTTAATCCGAAATCTGAGACAAAAGCTTTCAATGCCTCTGCATTTTTTGTATGATTCAATACAACACTGATTGCCGGTAAATCAGCAGGTACTTGTCTGCCAATAGACATTCCAGCTTCAGAGAGTTGACGCAGCATTTTTGTATCGATAGTCAATTCTCCTTTAGTAGAAGTAGTGTCATTTGGGTTTGTTTTTACTTTTAGTAATTTTAATTCTTCAGGAGTAACGACGAAACTTTGAACAGAGAACTCAAGTCCCTCATCACCTTCGGTAAGGTCTGGGGCAACGAACTTCAAGCCTTCCGGAGTTTGTACGATTTGTCCAGGAATAAATGTTACACCGTTGTCATCCGTTTCAATAACTCTGCCGGGAACGAATCTTGGTCCTTCTTCAGTGTCAACCACCTGACCAGGTACAAATCTCGATCCTTCATCTTCCGTGGATATTACCTGGCCGGGAATAAAAGTAGGGCCAGCTTTTGTTTCAATAATTTGGCCCGGCACGAAACGTGGTCCATCAATTGTGTGTATTGTCTGACCGGGAACGAATTTAGGTCCAGATTTAGTATTCACTACTTGACCAGGAACAAATTTAGGTCCTTCAGCTGTGTCTACTACCTGTCCTGGTACAAATTGTTCTCCGTTTTCTGTGTACACTACTTGTCCTGGTACGAAAATGCCCTCCACCATCATTCCCGGAACGAAGCGAGACTCGTTTGCTTCATTCTTTACAAGTCTTCCCGGAACAACTTTGCCCTCTAACTTTGGCATTCTTGGGCCTGGATAAAATTCGATTCCTTTTGCTGTTTGCACCATGTGTCCGAACACGTACAAAGATTCTTCAGAAAGTGAGCACGTCTTTATATCAATGGGCAGACCGACCGGAGCACCTTCGCTAAACGTGATGTCTTCTATTGTCTTGGCAACAGAAAATTCAACGTGGCCATCTGCTTGAACAATAGTTTTTCCTGGCATGAATTTTTCACCGCAATCAGTGTGCACTATTTGTCCTTCAATAAACTTTGGCCCGTCGATGGTTTCAACAGTAGTACCGGGAATAAATTCCAGATCATTGTTACTTCCTGTTTTCGTGATACCAGGGATAAAACATGTCTCACCATCAATAGCAACTGTTTGACCCGGAACAAATTTAAGGCCATTCGGTGTAGCTATTGTGGCTCCTGGGACGAAATGTAACTCATCGTCCTGATGCAGCACTTGACCGGGGACGAATTGCCATTCATTGTTAATTTTAGCGTTCTGTCCAGGAGTAAAAGTAATTCCACCATTTTCTGTTATTGTTTGACCAGGTACAAATTGTACTCCATCTGGTGTCATAATAGTTTGACCAGGAACAAAAATTTCTTCAGGTCCAGTGTTAATAAGTTTTCCAGGTACAAATTTGAGTCCTTCTTCAGATAATACTGTTTGTCCTTCAGCGAAGCGATATGTGTCATCTTTGCCTTTTATTGTTTGTCCACAAACAAATTCTTCACCGTTTGATGTTGGTAAAACTTGGCCAGCAAGGAAGAACGGTTCATTTGTATTTTCATTGGTGACAATGTGTCCCGGTATCAGTCCCGGACCAGCGGGAGTGTTTACGCTTAAGCCAGGAACAAACACAGGGCCAATAGGCGTATCTACTGTTTGTCCAGGTACAAAAACAGGTCCTTGAGGAGTATTGACTAGTTGTCCAGGAATAAATGTCTTCGCCTTATTAATGTCTAACGAAAGTCCGGATATTTTAGCCACTTTTTCTCTTTTGCCTTTTTTGATATTTTTAACAACTTCGGAAAGGTTTTCCATCGTAGGAAGTAGATCAATTTTATCACTTTCCACTAACTTTTCTATGATATCTGCTGTATCAGCTAAACGTTCTTTGGGTATTTCTTTGACGGCACTCAAAACAGCTTCCGTTGGACGGGTTTTAATTGGTTTTAACGGATTCACACAAGGCACGATTTCCAAAGGTATGGACACTTCACTGACATTGCGGTCAACTTCATAAAGTTCCGCATCACAGTGATGAGGAGTTATTTTTACCGGTGTTGGTAATTTTGTCGCTTTAGGGATGATACGTTCGTCAGTTACATCTTTTTCAAATGTTTCCCAGTCCCACGTCTCAATTAGCGGATGCATTTGGTCTCTCCATTCACTGGAACACGCGATAATACTTGATTTTGAACGCATATGGTGCGCATCAAAGCTATTATAACTAAACGATTTCACGTCGTGTTTGATTTCTTCAAATTTAGCTTTTTTCGCTTTCCGTTCAACACGGTGTTTCTCTTCCTCTAATTCCTGTACTTCTGCCAGTTTTTCTTTGGTTTCAAATATTTTCTTCATAGAAGACAGGCCGGCAGCACGTTTCCTCTTCTTCTTTCTTTCTTCCAACTCTTCAATTTCTCTTTGTTTCAATACTTCAGCATTAGGTCCTTCGCCTTCAAACATTTCAACGTCCTCAGTGAAATCCTTAAAGTCCATAGAAACACTACGACCATGTTTTGTTTTGATTAACACAGTATCAGAGTCCTTAGCCAGCATGACATCTCTGACGTCACCGTCTCGCACTGCTGCTTCCATCTGTGCGGAGAACACCAAGCTGCATCTTCTCTCTTGCACTGTATACACGTAACGCTTGTCTTCAATCACTTGTTTACCCAATAACAATTCCATTAAGCTTTTCTGTGCTTCCGTAGAGCCATCGAGTACAGGGAAAATGTACCTGTAGTCTGGCAGAATCTCGTGTTTTCGGTTGCCGTAATTTATCTCAGGTGAGTAGTGGTGCGGTCCAAGTTCGCCGGAAACATTTGTTATTTTACATTTTGCCTTCGACGAGCGGGCGGTTAAAAGTACTGGAATGTAGTGGTGTGAAGGCAGCCCGTAAGATTTTCCGGTGATCCTGCAGCATCGTTTGGCGTCAGCCGGCGAGATAGGCGCGAGTAGTGGGAAATAATTAGGCTTTGGCAGCCCTCGGCTGCGACCAGTTATTCTACAAAACGACATCTTGATGTATCAGGCAGGCATATTTGTTTATAAAATTATTTAGAAGTTTATTTTTGTTTGATAATCGCGATCGTACTTGCGGAAGATTCGCGTGCGCGTTTGGGCGCGTGTGCTCTGAGCGGAGTGTGCAGGGCGACTAACGCCGCGTACTTTTGTGCCGGAGCTTTAGGCGCCCGCGCATCGATTCGCACCTTCGGCTCAGACGGTGTGCCGTATATTTGTTCCGGTTACAGGTTATTTATAAACAAAAGAAAGATGAATTTATTCTTTAAGCCAAAATATATGACACAGTTCCACGGTAAAAACAACGAAACGGCAAATTGAATAGCTTAGTCTTAGGTGTATCTATGCGAAATACATATTGGTGATTTATTTTCGTTGAGTTTTTTTTTGTTATTCGTATGTGAAGTGTATTTATAGTTAACTGGTCCACGTTACAAAGGCCGTAGTCAATAAAAAATAAGAAACAAATCTTGAAAGAGTCATAAATATAACGTAAACCTTGTCGTTTGCACAAAAACTGAGCAAGTTAATAAACCAATGCTCATTGAGTCGTCTGCCTGTCACCCCAGTCAGTTGTTAACCTCGTCAACAAACGGTTATTTTTATTTTTCCAATCTAAACGTGGACCTTCGCGGTGATTGCAAACCGACGCGGTCACAACCACTGTTTATTTTCGTAGTAGAAATTAAAAGAAAGTCCACAACAAAATGTAGGTGAAGTACAGATGTTAATGATTTTGAAATATACAACGATTTTCCATACATAATTAAGAAATTTCAAGAATAAAAAAAATAAAAAAAATTATATACTCAACAGTCGGCCAAAGCTTATGAAAGCTACAATTTCTGGACAGATTGAGAACCGTTAATTAGATTTAACACCTTTTTTGGCCCGTTTTATCATCAAATAAATCCTTCCGCCCATGGCGGAGCAGTTAGCTACCAATTTATTACATCATCTACTCCTTTTGTCAAGCTAAAAATATGCAGATAACTTAAAAAAAAAAAACAAAATCAATGAAAACACGCTTCGTGTAGCTCAAATCAATAAACACTCTATTTTAACTTCAGCAATACGATGATGGATGGATTCCCAAACCGTGCCTTTCTACGTATAACGACATTGACACCACTTTGCCCCAGATCTATCGCAATCACATCTATGAAGTCTATTTTTAGAACATATCCAGCTTCATTTCATAACCGATCCGCTATTATAACCTCACCTTGATATAATAACGCATAATACAGTTTCCTGTTCCAAACAGTTATTGAAAACACGTAAGTATTGCTCTTCAAAGACGTTTCGCTCGATGTTTTGAAACAAAACAAACTATTTAAAACGTGGTAAAGTTTTATTACGGCTACTGTTTGTAGTAAACTATTTTAGTGAGCACTTAGTTCTTTTTGGCTTTTCACCTGATTTTTATGTTATCGAGGTGATTATTGTCTAAAATTTTAACAACGTTCAACGTTCGTTTAGTATACGTAGACTATTCTAAATGAATTTTATCAGTCTTATAAGCACTAATGGATAAATCTGAATTAGTGCATAGACGAAGTTGATCGGTCTGTAAGTAGGCATCGATAAATCAAATTCGTATTAGATACTTTTATGAATTTTTTGGGTTGTTTTTTATCATCATCAAGCCAATTTTTGTTTTTCAAAGCGAATTGTCGAATTTCCCCAACGACCGCAAACTGTGTTCAATGGTTTTGTTGGGTCAGTATTTAATAGCAACTTGCAAGCTTAAAACTCCTGAACGCAGTTTAAAACAACTAATCGAGTTCTGTGTCAGTGGTCACGCTCTCGAGCCACGAAAATCGCTATCTTTCCCTAAATAATATAGAAACTACGTGAATACTGAATCTTCGCAAAATCTATCTTACTTCAAAAAGGGCATAACAATCACGACGTGGGCGACCATTTCACGAACCGTTTAGCAAATGGGGTCGCAAAATAATGTTGACAGTAAACAGATGGGTGTACAATCCTATATAATTTCACACCAGATTCCAATGGCACGGTTGACAAATGGCCTGCGATTTTTCTGCTCAGATATAATGGAAGAGAAATGTTAAATACTTTATATAAGATTCGTAAATGCTTTAACGTTATATAAAACGAAAATTCGTACTGATTACCGAAAGCACTTTTTGCGAAGCCATTTCTAGATATTATATAAAACGTACCTAGATCTTATTTCGGTGACTATTTAGATCTTACTGCGTCAATTTCTTAGTAACGTGTGAATTTAACATGAGGAAGTGATGTTAAAATGTTGCTACGGTAGTATACCTCGTTTCACAACATATTTAACTGGAAGAGCTTCAGTTAAATGTAATGTGTTGTTGTTGCGCTTAGTTTACTGGTCATTGCACTCTGAATTTTCAGGTTTTGTTTTGAAATCTTCCGTTTTGTAGCTTGTTTTAAACGATTTTTAGTATCAAAACATAGTATAGGCAACCCTTAATGATAGACTACGTAGTTATTCAATTAATAAAATTAAGAGAAAACTAATTATCGAAGAAAAAACCGGCCAAGTGCGTGTCGGGCCACGCACAGTATAGGGTTCCGTAGTTGCCCATCAAAAAACTTATGCGAACTAACTAAACTGATTCGCTGAATTTAATTTTAAAAAGAAGAATTTTCAAAATCGGTCCAGGAGTCATTGAGAAATCGGGGAAAATACACAAGAAAAAAGATTACGACGAATTTAGAACCTCCTCCTTGTCTCCGATACATTTTGTTTAAGAAAATATCATATCCAAGTACATTTTATAAGTTGGTCGACTATTACTCGTAAAGTTGTAAAGCCTACTTAGTCATGACAATTTTCTTTTAAACTTCGTTATATATACTACTATTGTGAATTTTTTCATACCCCCAAACATAACCGTTTAGCTGGTAGAGGGGGGGGGACACTCGAATCGAGCAAAATTTAGCACTTTAAAGCTTAATATTTCACAAACGAATTTTTTTATCAAAAAATTGTTGATGGAAACTATCATTATTTTTTAAAGGCCTATTTAATGATACCCCACACTAAGGGGTACGCGAGAAAAAAAAATCCTCACTTTACGTGTAAGTACTGGAGGTACCCTAAAAAAAAATATTTTACGAGATTTTATTTCACCACTTTTTCGGCACAACAAATCCGTATATTTACACCAAATTACAGCTCTCTAGTACTGTGCGTCTCTGAGCTAAACTGCGGACAGACGGACGGACGGACATGGCGAAACTATAAGGGTTCCTTGCTGACTACGGAACCCTAAAAACTAGACAACATTACCTACTTATAAATTTAAAAAATTCAATATGTGTGCCTATGTATTAATCTGTACCACAATGGCCTATTTAATGAACATACTAATTTAGAGCGACTTTTACCAACGGTTAAACATGTCTAAAATTTTATTTAAGCACAAAAGTCAATAGAATTTTGTGCTTAAATAAAATTTTAAACATGTTTAACTTTTGGTAAAAGTCGCCCTTAGACTTTAAAATCCTACTATCCTAGTAATATTAGAAATGTTAAAGTTTGTTGTTTGTATGGATGTTTGTTAGGTACTGTTTTACGCAAAAACCACTGAACGGATTTGGATGAAAATTGATACAAAGATAGTTTATCACTTGTTATTAATACGTACTGAGATTTTATCCCGATTTTATGCTTCCGTGGGATAATTTTATCGAATTGTAGCGGGTGAAGCAGCTGGCAGGAGCTAGGAATAGAGAAAGTGACTTAGTGTCTTATAAAAGCGGCTTTTCTCGTCTTATCGGATAACAAATTACAGTAGGTCAAAGGTGGTACTTTATCCCGGCAGTAGGTACTTTTCTGTGGGTCAATATCTGAGATACACGTCGGCAAATACTGGTTGTACGAGTATCCACATAATATTATGTATACTTAGGTCTATTTTCTATTGCCCATTCATCCATAACCACGGGAGCAGCTGTTCTTGAGACATCCGCATGATTCGTATAATCCAGTGCCAAACTTTCATCGTGTTCATTTATATTAGACTAGGCATCTCTAATTATTACTGTCCTAATTAGATTAATATATTTTCATCACCTCTTGCACATGGGCTACATCAGCTACATGTTGGTATTTGATTTAGTGACATTATTCTCACTATACGTCATCGTTATCTGCTTCCACTGCCATTTTTGGTGGCGCTTTCAGAATTGATAGATTTACATTTTGATGAATAGGATTGATATTTTCCACTTTGTTAAGAAATCTTATTTTTTAACTTATATCTCCTGTCCTCAATATTTCAAAAAGGTAGAGGTTCTATCGGACTCTGGCGCAAACAGTTTTGGATCCGGCGGTGCGCTGGAGTTCCAATCCTTCTGGGAGAACTCTCTACATCTTTATTTTTGTTTTGTATCGTATGAGACTCATGTGACTAAGAGAGTGATGAGTATGAATGTTGATGGATGGAGAGGACAAGGAAGGCCTAAGATAACATGGATGGATTGTATACGAGATGATATGAGTAAAAAAGGAGTAAATGATACTATGACGTCTGATAGGGGAGAATGGAAGAAAAAATCGTGTCGCGCCGATCACAAGTAAAAAAGGATAAGGGCAGGACGAAGATGATGATGATCGTGGGTGCATTTAGAAACACAGAAACTCACATACACAAACACCCAGACCTGGAACAACTACTTGCAGATCATACAAGTATTTTGTTCCGTGCGGGGATGAGACCCGCGTCAGGTTGCGCGACAGTCGATCGGTCAGCCATTGTGTGTGTGTGTCTTCTGGGCTAAATTGTGTTCAATAAGTCAATTTAAAAAAAATTATAACATGCCTTTAATAGTTCCACTAACAAAACACAAAATAATATTTTTTTCACGGTTTTACCAACAGACATAAAATAGAAAGATTTTTTTCGCAAGTCACTTTCCTTACCGTGACCCCGGAACATAAAGGGCTATTGAGGGACACCGTGGATTTTAGTCAGTCCAAGTCTGACAGTCCCTCCCGCCCTGTCCGGGGTGGGAGTACTCATTTGATGACTTTACCACGCTAAGAAAAAAAAAGTCCCACATTCACGTTCAAATCACTACAAACCATTTGTTAGCGGCAACTACTTAGTCTAGTTATATCAGTGTTTATACTCGTGTGACCTAACTTTTGACGTACAACCTTGAATACATTATATTTTCAGTATTATGAAAATAAATAGCGAAACATTGTATGTAATTGGGTCAGGTGCAGTATGTGTTAGATCGTGGTTTAAAAAAATAGAATTTGAGAGAATCGGAAATATAAGATGTTTCTTGACGTCACTACGAGCGTCATGAAAGAAATTTGGGTTACCAGATTAATGAGAATTAGATCGAACGATTTATTTTTCTTTTGTTTGACTGATAGTGTTGAAAAACTATCTCGGATGCAATGAAAGAAAGGGGTGAACGGGTTCTAATGTATTTCCCACGATCTCCTCTAACCACCTCTTGGCTGGTTGACCTATAAGACGTCTATAAAAAACGTGCTAATTTATGGGACCTCTATGCTGTTTGATATGTCATTTATATTATGATTGGTTCATGTAACGCTGGAGAAACAAAACATTTGGTATTGTATTTTGAAATTCTAATCAATAGCGGTTGACGAAATCAAACAAAATCCCCGTATTTGAAACGAATACTACACGGTTTTAAGGTTCAGTTTATTACTACTACTTTTCTACCATTAAAATAAATATCTGGTTGACCGGTTTTTTGTTTTTGGCCCTCATCGGCCATGGCATGATGGTGCTTCTTAAAACGCGGTTTTTAAAATGTCTATATCTTGGGAACCGATCTTTTCTCGAACCTGGGACCTTGATAAATCGATTCCTTGAGCCGAAAAACCCCTAATCTGTAATCTTCATCAAAATCCTTGGAACCGTTTCCGAGATCCTGATTATATAAAAATAAATATACAAGAATTGCTCGTTTAAAGATATTAGATTAGATAGATAGATAGATAATAAAAAAGGCTTGTTAACTCTAAACATTGATTTTATCTTCACGTATCTATTATTAGACCCTTAAATCGTAAATACACAAAAAGCTTTTTACTCCCTTTAAAAGCTCACACGATTCTCCGAATCAATAAACTCCGGCACAAAGCCAGATCAAGCAATAAAGGCAATATTTCAGCCGATTGAACTTAAATTGATAGCCTTTTGAAAGCTTCCATACTATGGAGCGCTTTGATCAAGCAACCTTGGTTAGTTTGCGGACGGGTAAGGTCGAGTCCTCAGTTGTTCCCGGTGTATTTGTCAGCAGTCTGTCTTATTGTAATGTATGAGGACCTGGCTGGACAGGGTTTTAATTTATGTGTTTAGTGCACATATCAGTTATTTAGAAAGAAAGAAATAATAATTTATTTGCTTAAATTATAGGTACTTCCGGTTCTAACAATTTGTGGTTTAGGCACAAACCATATTTTGCCTGTTGTGAAACTATACTTTAAAAAATAGTTTCTTTGTATGTGTTTTACACAATTAAGCTGAATTGATACGATTGCCACGTCGGGCTAAGTGTTACTGGTATTTTCCAATACGAATTCCTCAGTAGCAATGAGCCTGAATTTGTATATTGTAACATGGCTTTAAGATGACTGCCAAAATTGTGTGTACGATTAGATACTCCTTTGCTTTAAACTCGAGGATTTCAATAGGCGTAATATTATTTATATGGCTAACCACATAATGATTTGATTTTGAATAATGGTTGAATAAAATAATGTTCTATCAGCTTCACAGAAAACTCACCCCCTTTGGTAGTGATGTCACTATTAAAGGGGGTAAGTTTTCTCTGAAGTTTACCATACATATGGAAAGAAAACTAAAGTTATTTACTAGACACCTTTCTATAAACCACCAGTCTCAGTATTTGACAAGATCAAGCAAGACACCTTTGAAACACCAGATTCGTTGTAGTTTTTTTGCACTGTCATAAAACCGTAGAACATTTCAGCGAACAAAGCAGAAAATCTCACTGTTATTTTAACCCGAGCGTCCATTCAGAAAGCGGAAACGTCGCGATCTCGAAGTGGGCGACACCTGCGTGTGCGCCACTTCCGGCGGACGACACACGTCAGGTGCCACTCGAGGTAAGAATAGACGACATTGCTGGACGTATCAAGTTCAATCTAGAAAGTGTGAATGAATCATGAAAATTGAAAACGAATAACTGCGGTTTGAAAACAAATCTCTAAAATTGACAAGGGTATAGATTGCGGGTGGTGGGGACTGTCTAAGCTGGTTAAGTAGACCCTGGAACATAAAAGTCAATTGCAAGTTTTAGTCAGTACGTCTGACAGTCCTTTCTGCCCCAACCAAGACAAGAGGAAACATTTCTAAAAAAAACGGTATAGAGTAGACCTTTATACTGTTCATTATGACCTTCAATCTTACATTAATTTATATACAATGGAAAACCTAAGCCCTTCTCGTGGACTCGGTGAGAATAAAAGGATCCTTGGTATGTGAGAAATAACGAAGGATTTTTGGTCATTCATTCCATAAAGGAATCGATATATCCCCTAAAGTTTTTTAAAGCTTGTGTGTAAATGCGTCGTTTATAATGATGCGATAATTCTACCGCACCGTGAACCAAAAAGTCTGATGCACACAGTTTATGAAATTCAGCAACAAAATGTCTCCTGTTTTGATGATATCATAAGATTATTAGTTTCGGGATTTCCCGGGAAAACCAACTACAAATTATCTGAAACACTGCCTAGATTGACTATAAAACTAAAATGTTCCAAGAAAATTGTATCAAAACGATAATGGTTTCGTAGATTTTCGCGAATCGCAAAATAAAGCGTCACGTAATAAAATGAATGCCTATCACCTAGATGACAAGTCGTTTTTCTACTGGCACAGTTGAGTCACTGTTTTGACTCACTGAGAAGCAATAAAAGGGGGAAGTAATGTATCTTTTTTGTTTCCACAAAATGTCTGATAGATAATGGTTTTCCCA